>JAESIX010000019.1:1200000-1559274 GCA_016802215.1 Brachionus paranguensis | reverse complement strand
ATTTTCAAACAATTTGTTCCATAAAAATACATGCATATACTACACAGTTAATTGTATCAGTTTTGGAGATTGTGGTCAATTTTTTTGCTCAATTTCAAATTTTTCTTATAGTTATTGGCAAAATATTACTTTAAAATAAAATTAATAAAAATTTATCCTACTAAGAAAATGAATAATTCTATTTACTTCCAATTTTTGAAAAATAATAATTTGATATTATTCTTTTTCCCCCAATGATATCTTCTTATTAAATTTTTGCAAACAAATAAGACTTTCCAAAACATTTTTGAAGGAAAATTTTTTTTTGATACCGAGAAATAATTAGATTTAAGAACGAAACAACACTTAATTCCTAGTTTCGTGAAGTCCTTTTGAAAAAATGGATTTTACGGCTGAATTAAATTTAGGACGATTTATTCCAGAAACGTATAGCTTTAGTTAAGACCATTGGTTTGAAGTAATATTGATAAAATAATTAGAAGAATCAGAATTTAGTTTTACCGGACCTTCTTGATTTTAATAATTAGACTTCAGGAAAGAACTTTTACTATTCCATCTCGTGTAAAGAGCATGTGCTGCATTTTCTTCATCAATCTTTTCTGAATAAATTGATGATATAATACGAAAATCATTATTCACAGAACGACTCCCGCCCCGTCAAGTCTGATAAACCGTTATCAATCATTTATTTTGAAATAATCTCAATTAAAAGATTTCGTTTTTTAAATAAATATTTCGACGGATTTTTTTTATAAAAACAATAAATCTAAATTAAGTTATTCAACCTAAGTTAATACATTATGTCTTTAATTTTATAATAGAAAATAAAGTCAAAATTGAAGACAAATTTTCTTAGCCATCTATTCTTAATATTGAAGATTTTTTATTTGTAATTATTTAATTGCATTTTGATACCGGAATTTAACTTATTTTTTTAGACACAAAGTAAAATATTTTTATTCAAAGCTACTATATAAGCTTAAAATATTTTTAATTTATTTAAGGATATTTTTTAAGATATTTTGGGTACTTAACTATCCTTTTAAAAGATAAAAAACGAATACAAAAAAATTTAATTTTCTAAGACAAGAAATCTTATCTTATTTAATTTTTTTGTGACAACACAAGAACAAAAATATTTTTTTAAAATTATTTTATTTAAAAAATTCACAATAAAATAATTTTTTAAAGTTTCTTCAGTTTATTCTCTAATTCGAAGTATTTATTGCATGTTTTCTTAATTTTTTTATCCTTCTTCGTTGACAATAACTTTCTTTATTAAATATTTTCTTTTTTTTTGCAAAATAAATTTCTTGCAAGTCTTCTTTTCATATTCTTTAATAAAAGAATTCGAAAAACGAAATCGCGGAAGCATTTACCATGAGCTAAATAAAAAATTTTTACTTTTTTTCTAATGTAGGATATTATATACTCAGAAAAAATTGACATTATCAACACTTTTCCAACGAAGTTTTAATTTAGCAATACCATTTTGTCCTATCGTCTAGTATTTCTGATACCTTTTTTAATAAAAATATTCTAAAATAAATGAAATAATTTTTATTAATTTACTTCGTAGGCAGCGTCTTCGATAACCGAATCTGTCTGTTCATGAAATGTCTTGGCAAGTCTATCTAGCTTTAAATTAATTTATCTTTTTTAACATAATTTTATCTTTTAAATTAAAAATGATTTTAAAAAAATACATAAATTAAAATACTTTAACCATTTTTTTTTCTTAAATAAATTTTTTTTTAATTATTCTTTTTTTAACAGATTTCTTGACTAAATTTTTTAAAAAAAAAGTGTTGAAATTAATATAAAAATTTCAATGCTAAATTATAAAAAAGAGAAAATTACCTTTTTTTAATGTGTCGAGACTAGAACAGAACTCATTTCCTGCCTCAATATTAGTCTCTTGGAAACTTGATTCAGAAATTTGAAACTGATTCGGTAATTCTGACCTGCCAAAGTATTAAAGCTATTTTTTAATAATATTTATTTTTTTTAACATTTTTATTTTCTAAATCCGGGTTTTCAACAATTAATATTTTTTCAAGAGCTCCTTCTATAATAAAATAAATTCATTAATTATAAAAATAATTTTTTTTTTACTTTTTTTGAAAACCTTTTTTTCTTTAGTATCCCATTGAAGAAAACATGCTTTATGAAGCCACTGGTCAAAAGGTGAACACCAATTTTTGCCATCTTAATTAAATTATTAAATTTAATTTTTAAATGTGCAAAATTAATTATCTACTCATTATATTTTCTTTACATAAACAGGATCGGAACCAGTGTTATTTTTACAATAAACAAGTGTTGCAGTATTAAAAAAACCGCTTCTACATTTCTTTACTTGTCTTCCTTGACTAAAAAAAATTTAAAATTTTTTAATATTTATAATAATTACAAACCAAGGACTCAGGATGGCAAAATCTGACCTCTTCTAGAATTGAGGAAATGCTCTCGATATCAGTGACTTTAAAAAAATAAAAATTATTAATTAAAATGGATAAATAAAAATCGAAAAAGAACTAAACAAATGCTATTTGATTCTTCGATTCATTTTTTAGAATAATGCAATAAATTTATAAGTCTAAAATTAAAATTAAAAAGAATGAAAAAATCAAAATATATTCATAAAATTAGATGATATAAAAAGGAAATGTTACTCGTTAATTTATTCAATTTAGTACCATGCCAAGAAAAAAATTTATTTTTATGTATATTAAATTTAGTTCACAGTAACGTAGTCTAATTAAGTTAATTCAATGTCTAACTAGTTTAAAAAAATGTCCAACACAAAAAAAAAAATATAAAAAAAAAAACAGTAAATTTAGTGCCAAAAAAATTCATTTTTTGTCTATTTACATTAAAAAAAAACTATTGTTTAGCTAAAGCTCTTTTTGACTTTGCTTTTCTACCAGTTAGATTTTGGCTCAATAGCATCTTGTATATATCTGTTAGGTATTTCAGCCAAGCGTTGATTAACAGCCAAAGCGATTACATGAAAACAATTATAGTTTTTAAGAAAAAAACAACAATTACATTTACTATTACCCCATTCACCGAGGTCCAACTCAACCACATGGAACATTACTATTAGTTTCAACTAGCATATGGAAATCCAAATTCTTTACTTTATTAAATTGATTGTTTATAAAGTCTAAGTTAATAAGCTTTTGGTACTTTTTTCTTGTAACAATAAACCGGGAACTATTCGAAATTTTTTTAATTAAAACCTCTTCGCTGTGAAGAAAGTTATAAGCTATTTTACATGTTGTTTCGGTTACATTTAAAACCGTGTTGAATATTTTTCGATCGAGAGTATCTTTGGACCAATTCCGCAGCATAGTAAATGCATTGTTGAGGATATTTTTCTTGTTCATTGTCGTTTCTTTCTTTAAAAAAATTCATTTAATCGCTTTATTAAGTCCGCTTTATTTCCCTGGTAGCTTATGTTAAATCTTTACACTTTCATTGTAAATCTACAACTTTCCAATCAGAATTGAACATTTATGGCAATCAAATACAAGATTAAACATAAAAGGAATTAAATAAGCAATGAATAACGTTTTTTATTCTTTTTAACATAATTTGACACTAATTTAACATATCAAAAAAAAAACATGCCAAGCTATAGCAATGTTTTTTTCTTACATGAAAATAAATTTTTTGGACAGTCTATTAACTTAAATAAATATGGGACTGAAGTAGGTTCATATAAAAACATAATCGGATATTGAATAATGACTAATTATATCTAAAAACAGAAATAATTTAGCAGGCCCCAGCATTGACAACACTGGGCTTGGGTCAATAGCAGACACCTTCTATAAAACTACTTCCCACAAAGGGCATTGGGCATATATTACCCGACGGATCGCCGGTTTTCAGCCAGTTGTCACTAATTTAACTTTATAATTAAAATTCGAATTAAATGACGAACCGAAGGCTTGGTAGGGTCGGTGTGGTAGTCATGCTATTTGACATGGAGCTGCCATGTAGGGAAAATTCGACACCGGAGCTTGAGGATGACGACTGTTTTAGGGTCTATTCTGATTGTGAGCCATGGCGCTGGAAGAGGACAATGATGGGAAAAAGTTGGTATTTGCGTTGAAGACGAGTATCTGCGCTTTTCTTGCTTGAGTGGAAAATTTGGTTGAACTAAGCCGGTTAAATAGCAATGGCGAAATGGACTCGGATGAAACACCAGTTAAACGAATTCTCGGCGACGGCGTGTCACTAAGACTAGTCGCTAAAAGAAGCAAGGACAAGTCAATTCGAGCGAGTGCGTGGATTAACAAAGGTGAAAAAAGTAAAAATACAACTTACCGTCATCAGAAAAATTTTTGCCATAGTGCTTATCAGATTCGTCCTTATCGTCAGTCACATCGTCGATCTCATCGTTGTCAATTTCACTGTCGAATTTTTCGTAAACTGGGCCCTCACATTCCATCGAAAATATCTCATCGCTGTTCTGTTATGATGAGCTTAATGAGCTCAATTGTGTCTGTGATGATTTACTTAGTCTTTTTAGTCGTCGGGCACAGGTACCAAATGGCTACATTGTATGCGTCCATCATGTTCTCATCTTTAAATTCGCTTAGACTGTAAAAAAAAATTTCAGAATAAAATAATAAAATAAAAATTTAGAAAAAAATTAACAATTTTTTCATTTTATTTTAAATTAAAAAAATGCCTAAAATAAAAAAAATTATTTGTAAGTCTTGATTTAAATTTTTTCAAATGAACAATCTTTAACTAGTTGAATAAATAATTAATAAAATGATTTTTATGCTGTTTAATTAACAAAATATTTCTTTTTTTTAATATCACTAAATATATGTAATCGTAAAATTTGATAAATCGTAAATATTGATATTTTCGGACGGATTGGTAAATTATGATAAAATTAAATAAAAATGTTAATTTTTTTTAAATTTACTAGTAAATTTGAAAAGTTACTTATAATCAAGTAAATTTGAAAATTTACTAAATGTTCTGTAGTAAATTACTAAAAAAAACTGAATAAAAATTGAAAAAAATCATAATTTAATTTATAACTTGAAAAATTCAAAATGATAATCAAAGAACTATTAATGTTATTGTATTATGATAATGCATTGATGCTTGCTGAAAACAAACAGAAGCATAAAGAAAGATTTTATTCTCTACTTAGAAGCAACTAGAATCGAGGAACAGCTAGTATCCGATCCTGAAAAAAATCGAGAAAAACCAATACAATAACACGAGCTGAAGAATACCAACAACTGATCAATGAAATTGAAATTGCCAAAAACAAAAAATCAACGAAAACACGACATGAATATAATCTTTTATTTAGCTACGATGTTTTAATGATTGGAGAAACGAATAAGGTTATTAAAAAAAAACCAAATGAAGATAGTGAACCGATCTATTTAGTGCCATACGAGCAACTGTTTGATACTTTACATAAAACTCATTATGATATCCAACATAAAGCAAGAGATAATATGTTACCTATTTGCAGAAGAAAATACATTAATTTAACAGTAGATTTGATTAATAGTAAGTAAAAATTATTTACCTGGAATTAAAGATTAATAGCTATTCCAGGTAATAGTAAACAAAATTATTTAAATTATTTTAAGTGTTTGTTGAGACATGTCAAGAATGCATAATGAATTCAAAGCGCAAAAAAATAACTGGACTAGTTGGAAAACCGATTTTAAGCAATGATTTTAATTCAAGAGTTCAAATAGACCTAATTGATATGCAATCTTTACCAGACGGAAACAATAAATGGATCTTGGTTTATCAAGATCATTTTAGTAAATTTATTCAACTTCGGTCATTAATGGCAAAAAACGGCATTTGAGGTTGTTCAAGCACTATTCGATATTTTTACGGTTGAACAGTTGAAGATGCACATGTTGAAGCTTCTGCAAATAGATTGTAAGGTATTCGGGAATCTATAAGAGAAAACCAAAGCAGACAAGCCGAAAAAAATGAGTCTAAGAAGAAAAAATACCTACCAGAAGTACATATTGGAGACTTTGTTTTAGTACCTATTCCTGAAGTCGACCAAGGTCTTACAGAAGCTCCAAATTTAGTTTGTAGAGTTATAGACGTAGATTTTAAAAAAAATTTATATTAAATTGTTTGTGAAGCTGGAGTACTAGTTGATCTTTTTTGAAGAAATATGTTCGATTTAGTATCTAATTGTTCACTGGAATTAGAGTTTAGAACAGATAAACAAGTAAAAGGAATCAGACAAGCAGTGAATGAATTGTCGATTGGTGGTGGGCAAGGAATGTTGAGATGTAATTGTACAGGTCATTGTATCACAAACCGCTGTACATGCAAAAAAACTAAAGTATTATGTAATTCTAGGTGTAAAATAAGTGAATTATATTTATCTTAATTAACGTCAGAATTTAGTTATATACGATAAAAATCTAATCTTTTTCAGGAAAATACGAAAAAAAAAATATTTAGTTTAACAGTGAAATTTTTATTTTATCTTAATTTACGTTACTTAGCGTAAATATCAAAATTTACGAATTATCAAAATATACGATATCATATATAATGCTGATGAAAAAAAATTAAATTTTTAAAAATTGTTAATTTTGATTGTGTAATTTTGTCATGATCAAATATTAAATATTAAAATTTTTATCATTTGGCAAGATTTTTTTCTATTTAGGCTTTAACTTCGGCAATGTGAAATTTAAGTTCAAAAATTACAGTACAAAAAGAAAGAACCTTATAATTTTTTTTCTAATTTTGCAAAAATGGTTATTTAAAGAGTACTATATTATACAAATTTGTACAAAAAAATTCTTGGCTCTGCATAAACCCTGCAATTTTCTGTTAAATGCATACCATCAAAAAATACTTGATTAAAATTTGCAATAAATTGCAGAGTTTTTGCAGAGCCAAGAATTCTTTTGTACAAATTTGTATAATTTTGTTGTCTTTAAATAACCATTTTTGCAAAATTAGAAAAAAAATTATAAGTTTTTTCTTTTTGTACTGTAATTTTTGTACTAAAATTTCACATTGCTCTTTCACTTCGGGAATAAAAATTGACAAACACTTGGCAATTATTCTAATTATTTTGCATAAAAATTAAACTATGATAAAAAATTTAATTTTTTTTTTGGAATGTATGCCAATTTTAATTCAAAGTTTTTAATTTAGTTCAAAAAATAAATATTGCTTAGCTTACAAAATTAATAATTAACAAAATAAAATATTTAAATTTCTAATCTATACAATATTACTTTGGTTTTAGATGAAAATAATTAATTGTAAAAGATTTTAAAATTGAAAAAGCTAAAAAATATTTCAAATTCAAATTTTCTTTTATTTATTTTTATTGTCATAATTCTACCAAAATAGCATTGTGAAATTTCCTACAAAACTTCCAATACAAAAATTAAAAAATTCCATAAATTTTGTTCTAAATGTCAAAAACTTGTTCTCTAAATGAAACAAAGTGAAACACCTATTGTTTCACCTTCCGCAGAATTCTGCAAAATTGCACTCTATTAAAAAGTATTTAAAATAAAAAACGCAATTATTTTGTAGACTTCTGCGAAAGGTTGAAACAACAGGTGTTTCACTTTGTTTCATTAAGAGAACAAGTTTACGACATTTAGAACAAAATTTATGGAATTTTTTAATTTTTGTATTGGAAGTTTTTAGTGTTGGATGCGGTCAGAGCAAACCGGTCCATTTCACGGACGGT
Source organism: Brachionus paranguensis (assembly GCA_016802215.1). Lineage (NCBI taxonomy): Eukaryota > Metazoa > Rotifera > Eurotatoria > Ploima > Brachionidae > Brachionus > Brachionus paranguensis. The sequence continues at coordinate 1,551,530 of JAESIX010000019.1, read as the reverse complement.
TTTTTGCGGTCATTTGGCCGGTTAGCTTGACGGTCCAAAATTTTGACCGCCAAGCTAACCGGCCAAATGACCGTCCGCCAAAAGGTTGACGGTCAATGCGGACACGGTCACGGTTTCCAAAAAAATTTGCCGGTTAAGTGTACGCTTGTACGGATCCCAACACTAGAAGTTTTGTATGAAATTTCACAATACCTACCAAAATCGAGATTTTATTCTGATTAACTTTTTCTTTAGAATTTTTAGTAACCGTATTCCCTTGTTTTTACCTAATTTATTTTGAGATATTTTTTAAATTTAGGCACAGTTTTCGATTTAGTTGGAATAAATTTACCTTAAACCAACATCAAAAAATAAAGATATTGAGACGAGGATCTTAAAGATCAAAAAATTAGAAAAAGTATTAAACAAAAACGATTTTTTAAAGAAATTAAAAACACTAAATTTTTAAAAATATTTAGTGTAGCATTTATTTTTTCAAAAATTTTTAATTATTTTCATAATTTAAAAAATTTTTTTTCAATTCAATTCAAGCTTTGCCAAAATCATTAAAACAATAATATGTAGCAAAAATAATTTTTTTTTCGGATTTTATTATCACATAATATAATTTCACTTTAAGCATTTAATATTGATTTCCAAGTTTTATGCGACGTTTAAAAACAAGGGAATACAGTTAAAAAAAGCACAAAAAGGATAAGGTTTTATTTAGAAACAATCAAAAATTAACAAAATTAAAAGTGCCTCTTTAAAAAAATTTTAATCACCCAGTTTTTTTAAATAATTCAAAAAAATTGAATTATTTTAAAAAGATCTGAAAATATATATTTAATTTTTTTTGAACAAATTCAAAGACGATTATTAATTCAATTAAATTTTCATTTTTTATTTTAAAATGTGTAATAAAAAGTTTTTATTACATATTTTTTACATTTTTCCCTTTTGAGAAATATTAAATTCTAATAATTAATTTTTTTATCTTTTAAAAAATAAATTTTTCTATTAATTAACAAAAATTAATTAATCTTATTAATGCCATGTCAATTTTTACCCAAAAAAAATACTTGCTGAATTAAAAACGAGAAAAAATATCTTAAAATGATGTAGATGGGTTTCGGCACCTGACAAATGGCCTTTCTTATATTTTCGATTTTAATCGCTTCAATACTTTCAATAGGAGACAAACTTGTGTTTGTATCTGTAGCTTCGTTGGCGGTGTTCTGGTTTGCATTGACCCTTAGAGAGTTGATAAAAGTGTCGTATAACTCTTTGGGAAACAATGGCTCTTTTAATTCTCTTAAATAAAGCCTTAGGACACCGTCAACCGAGTTCATTTCGCGCGGATTAACTGTTATAAGTGAATCCTCGCCTTTTTCGAACGCTTCCTTGATCTGGTTTATTTCCAGCTGAGAGCCAGGTATGCGAAAAATGCCTTGATTGTGCAGACCTAGCCGATTTATGGCTCTGATACAACCGGTCAGTATAAGTGGTATTTCTTGTTTGGTCACATTAATGTACTCGATTAGTTTTCCTCCGAATAGTCTTGGCTGGCCGATTATAGGCGAATTTCCGATTTTTTCTTTTTTTCCATGCTGATCAGCTGATTAAATTTGTCCAAAGTTTGCTTGTCGCTGCTATTGACACAGTCATTTAGCGCCTTTTGCATCATTTTGTGCCTGGCCTCAAGACGAGCTATCAAATTGGAGCTGGTCGTGTACTGTCTCACTTTCTGGACATAGTAGTCTTCAATTTCCAGTCTTTTTGCTTTGGGCCGATAGAATGGTTTTGCAGATTCAAGTCACGGAACAAATCGGACATGCCACAATTTTTCAAGTCAGAATAATTTAGGAGAGATTTCTCGGTAGCTTCTATTGTCTTGAAAATTTCGTCATTTTCGGTCTTTAGGGTTTTGAGGCGCTCATCAAACTGCTGATAGCGCTGCTCCATCTCGAGGCGGATCAAGGACTGAGCGTTTACCTGGGACACTTCATCGCCCTTATGAGGCTCGAATTGAAATTTGCTTTTGATGTTAAAGACTGATTGAAAAAAGTCAAGGTACTTTTGTTTGTCCGCATTTGAGTCCAAGTCACCTATACAGCGGCTTATCTGGTCTACAGTGAGTTGACGCGAGCGCTTTATGTTCTCTTGTGCCGAAAGATAAATGTAGATACATTTTGCCACCGATGTATGAAAACCAAAGTCAGTACACTTTGAGAAATTTTTTATTTTTATTCAGAAATAATTTAATTTTTTTAACAGTAAAATTTTTTAATAATAATATTTGAATAAATTTGATTTATAAATATTTTTTGATGCATCAATTCATAGAAAATGAAATAAATCAAACAAAACTCATAGAATTTTTTTTTAATAGAAATTATGTTCCAAACTTTAATAGAAAAGTATTTAGATAAATTAAATTTTTGTTTTTTTTAGATCAAAGGAAAGTTTAAATATTTTTTTTGAATTTTTGTCTAAGAAAAATTACGAGAAATTATTATTCTGAATTAAAATGAAAAATTATTATGAAATTTTTCTAAATTTTATCCCATTAAAAAAATTTCATGAAAATAAATCTATGAAATAATTTTTCTATGAAAAAAATTCTATGAAATTATTATTCTACGACAAAAAAATCTATGAATTGAAAGTTCACCATATTTTTGCTTATATCTGTTATATCCCGCCTTGTCTAAGCCTGTTCCCTAACCAGAGGTATTCAGAAGCTTATTGGGGATATTAGTATAGTCAAAGAAGGTTTCTTTGATAAACGTTTATTATTTTTTGGAATCCGTTTTGTTAGTAATTGTTAGTAGATTAAATACTAAATTAAGTTCTGCAGTAAGAAAATAGGACTACAGAAAGTAGTAAATTGAACTGTCTTAAATCAGGTCCTAACACACCTTCCCCTCCAGGAAAAACACAGTCGTCCCAGACTAGAAAAGTAAATACTAAAAAAACTAAGTTAACATAAATTTAGTTATTATAATGAGGAAAACACAAATTAAAAATACAACAACAAAACAAAAACAGAAACTATATAAAGTTGCGAACATAATAGAGACAAAATTTTATTGCAAGTGAAGCTCCAAAAATTCATCCATATTTGGATTTCGACAAACGGGACAGACAATTCGTGTTCCGAATTCCATGCGGGTTCTTATTACTATGTAACAGCGGCGACACAACACGTGCCCGCACATTAGTGCCAAATAGTCTGTATCCGAGTCAGGGGTGTCGACACAAATTGGGCAAACGAAAACGGTTGTTTCGATCACCGGTTCCCGACCTCCCAACTGACTGGCAAGTCTCAATTGTTCAAGCTCTCGGTTCAACTGTTCCTTCTCTTCCCTAAGTTGTTCAGTTTCTTCCCGTAATTATTCCTTTTCTTCCCGTAATTGTTCTTTTTCTTCCCGTAATTGTTCTTTTTCTTCCCGTAATTGTTCTTTTTCTTCCCGTAATTGTTCTTTTTAATATCCGGGTGTTCCATTTTTAGTTGATTTTTTTTTTTTTTCTCTGTTTCTTTGCTATTCTATGTCTTCTTTCTCGATTAGAATTAACTTTTTATAGGAGAATCTCCTGTGTGTATATACAATCTGCAGCTAAACTAACTTACAAAAACAACTTTACTACATTGAACATTCATTATTTGGACTGATGAAAAGATTTTCAGTCCAACAAAAAACTGTTATAGAAAATTAATATAAAAAAAAACGTAACTGATTTAATTAATTTACAAAATCAATAATTTAATAATTTAGCCTGGTTACCGGTTTACGATTTCGGGAACTCTTACGTATTTTAACTGGTTCACTAGCAAGCTTCCTAGATAGGTAATAATTTGGATTAAACGTTTGGTCTTCTGAGGATTCCGACTCAGTTTCCGAAACATTTCCATGAGATGAGTTATCTTTGTCTTTATCGGATACACTGGGTACGGGGCAGTCACCAATCACCAAACTTTCATCTGTTGTTCGACTCCCAATTTTTTTCTTTTTACAATCATCTCTAATTTCCTCATCTTCATCTTCAAAATCGTTGTCCGGTTGTAATCGTTTATCACTTTTATCCTTCTTTTTTTTCTTTTTTCTTTTGGTTGGAATAGATTTCTCGCTGTCCGTGTCACTGTTCTCCTCCTGAACTAAATTCGGAATAAGTTTTCCAAAGAACCTTTTTAACCGATTGTGATGGACCAGCTTAATTTTGGCTTTTGGTTGGTTTGGCTTCTTTATTCTATAGTTAACGGATCCGACCTTTTCTATAATTTGAAATGGACCTTCCCATTTGGGGGCTAGTTTCTTTGAAAGGCCCTGTTTTACTTTTGGTACATTCAGCATTACAAGTTCGTCCGCCTTGTATTCTGTTGGTCTCAAATTACGATCGTGGTACCACTTTGACTTGTCAACCTTTGAATCCGTGTTTTCCTTTACACATTTAAACACTTCGCACAATCGCTGTTTTAGTTCACCAACATAGTAGTCTACGTAACCTGTTCGTTGTAATTATTGTCTACTTCATTGCTCATGTCTGACAGTACACCTTCCCCATCATTAACCGAATTTTCGATGACCAAGTCAATAGGTATCTTTGGCGTCCTACCGAACATGATTTCAAATGGCGTGAAGTTAGTTGTTGCATGAGTTGAGGTGTTGTATGCAAAAGCCAAAAATGGTAATAGAACATCCCAATTATTTTGGTGCTCGTTTACAAAGCATGAGATCATTGTCTTTAACGTTCGGTTGAAGCGTTCCGTCAAACCGTCGCATTCCGGGTGGTAAGCAGTTGTACGAAGCTGTTTAATGTCCAACAATTCTAGGATCTTTTTCATCACTTCTGCTTGGAAATTTTTTCCCAAATCTGATAGTATGTTAGTACACAAACCGAATCTCATCATAAACTTAATTAATAATTGTGCGATTGTATCGCTAGTTGTGTTCTTGATGGGACTAAGTTCAACCCACTTCGAAAAATGACAACACATGACTAAAATGTAGATGTTACCATCCTTGGACACTGGTAAGGGTCCTACAACATCAATTGTAATCAGATGTAATGGTCCACTAGCCTTCAGCGGCTGTAGTTTAGCCATTTGGAAATTTTGAGGTTGTTTTATTTTTTGGCAAATTGGACACTCTTTGATAAATTTTATTGTCTTTTTCTTTAGACATTGTGTATAAACTCTAAGCCTTAGCTTATCATAAGTTTTTCGTACACCAAGGTGACCTCCAAAAATTGAACTGTGCACCTTTTCAATTGTATTACGCACAAGATGAGATGGTAAAACTAATAGTTTACGACTAACTCCATCGTTTACCTGTTTTTTTAAAAATAGGATATTACTTTCCATCAACAGCTCATCATAAGCGTCAAATAGCTTTCTGTGCCAATTTGTTTCGAATTTAGTAATTGTTGGTTTCTTGTCATTGTTTGCCAAGATTAATTGTTTTATCCACTTAATTGCAACATCCTTATCTTGTTCCTAGGAGGTGATTTCAAATTTAGACTCGTCCTCGGGGTATTTTTCGTTCCTTTTTTCATTTATCGAATCTATTAAATTGATGACAATTTTGGTTCTGAGTCGTCGGCAACATGAAGTAATTGTTCTTTCTGTACATGTTCATCATCGATTGGTAATGGCCAACGAGATAATGCGTCTGCATTAGTGTGTGTTTTCCCACTCTTGTAGTGGATTTTAAAAGTATAATTACTTATTCTTATCAACCATCTGGCCAATCTTGAATTTGGTTTCTTACAAGTTAACAACCACGATAATGGTTGATGGTACACATAACAGTCGAATTCTCTTCCAAAAAGAAATGAATGGAAATTTTCCATGGCTATAACCATGATGAATAATTCCTTCTCGGTTGTTGAATAGTTTTGTTGAGCTTTGGACAATTGTCTTGAAAAGTAAGCAATTGGTCGATAGTTACCTTCCTTCTCTTGTGACAATACTGCACCTACTCCTGTGTTGCATGCATCCATGTCCAGTCTAAATCTTCCATGTTGGTTTGGTAAAGCTAAAACTGAGTCCGACGTCAACTTTGTTCTAAGTTCATTAAAAGCCTTTTCGCATCGTTCATTCCATTCTATGTACCCTGTCTTGTTTGTGATTGTTTGTTGCTTGGTTGTCAGGAAGTAAAGTGGGGCGGCTATTTTGGAAAAGTTTTCTATAAACTTCCGATAAAACTGTGCTAGTCCTAAAAAGCTCTTAACTTGTGTAAGCGTATACGGTCTTTGATAGCGATAAAGTGCTTCCACTTTTTCTGGATCTGGTTTTATGTATTCGTAACCAATTAAATGAAACAAAAATTTAACTTCTTGTTTCATGATTTCGCATTCTTTAACTTGACTTGAAGACCATATTTCTTTAGTATTGACATAACAGTTTCCACATGTTTACGATGTTTATCCAAATTCTCCGAGTGAATCAGGATGTCGTCGATGAACACCAAAACAAATTCGTGTTTTATTGCTTCACTTAGGACCTCATTCATCGCCCTTTGGAATAATGCTAGTGCATTCGTGAGACCCATGGGTAATACAAGAAATTCAAATAATCCTATTTCACGTGAAAAGGCTGTATATTTCCGTGAACTTGGGTGAAGTTTGATTTGATGGTAACCACTGTATAAATCAAGCTTTGTAAACCATCGTGACTTAGCAAGAAGTGGAAACAAGTCGTCTATGTTTGGTAATGGATGAGCATCCTTCCTCGTCACATTGTTCAATAGACGGTAATCGACAGTAAAGCGTATGGATCCATCCTGTTTGTTTACCAAATAAATCGGAGATGACCATGGCGAATCACTCGCTTGTATTAACTTAGCTTCCAACATTTGATCAATCATTTTTTTAAATTCTTCTCTCTTGCTAAATGGGATTCTGCGCATTTTTTGCCGTATTGGTAATTGTTTTTCATCAATAAGTTCGATTTTGTGTTCAGTTATTTCCGACGGTTTGAGATCTGGTAACGAAAAAGCACTAATTCCAGAAATCATTTCTCTTATCCTTTCCTTCCCTCTTGAGACTTCCAGTTCCTTCATTGTCTCCTCTGCATAGTTTTTGTTATTGTCAATTAAATGGTTTTCTGTTGATATTGTTTTTTCTTTTATTTTGACTTTCTCTGTGCAAACTTGATGAACTTGTTTGTTTTCCAACACTTTTCCGCCTGCATTTTTGTTTTCATCATTGCTTAACTCTGCATGATGATGTCTTCTCAAGTTGATGATAATAGTGTCTTCAGTGCAGTTTTTTAATGTGTTCTTTAAGTGACTTATTGGTTTTTTGAATCGATTATATTTATTTACGAAGTCGAGACCTACTAAGAATTCTTTTACGAGTCCCCGCATTACGTAAACTAGAAGTTTCGTCACATAACTTCCAAATTGGATTTTTACTAAAGTTCTTCCCAAAATCCAGAGATTTGATCCATCTGCTCCTGCGATTTTTTCAATTGTGGGAAAGATACGTTGTTTGTTTGATAATTGGTTAAAGACCTTTTCGCTGATAACCGAAATATCGGATACCGTATCTATTTGAAAGCGTGTAAATCTTTCATTAATCAAGCAGTCTCCCTCGAGATGCTCCGAAATATCTGTGCTGTAACTCTCAATTTGTTTTTTACTTGCTTCACAAAAAGGAGGTCTGTAGTCTGCTTCTACTTTTGTTTGTCTTTGCAGTCTAACATTTGTTTTATTGGCTTTCTTTTTTCCAAATTGTTTAACATCTTTGTGCATGTTACTTGGGTTATAAAAACAATCCTTCCATAGATGTTTATGGTGGTTACAATGTGTACATTCAGCATTTGGGTTTACATATTGATCATTATCGTTATTTCTCTGCCTTTGCTGATACTGCTCACTTTGCTTTCTCTGAACCATGTTGTATGGATTATAGTTACAATTGTCTTCAAACTTTACTTGTTTACTTGCTTTAGTGTGTAATTGGTTATTTTGATTAATTGATTGTTGATATGTAATTGGTTTAATTTGTACTTTGTTTGTATGGATTATACTTTTACACCTTTGAAATCCATCTTCTAGTTGTGTTGCTTGATCCAACGCTTGTTGAATTGTATTTATTGATTTGCTTTGACACAACTCGCTTTGGACACGGACATCATTCAAGCCTCTAATGAATCTATCTATTATGACTTTCTCCCTACTTATATCATTTTCGGCCAATTGTGCTTTGCAGCTAAGTTTTCCAATTCACACATGTATTGGTGAATGTTTTCGTTAGGAGCTTGCACTCGAATTGAAAATTCCAAGAACGGGTCATTATACATTTGGCTTTTTCCGAATAATCTTTCCAAAGTTTGCACAATTTCCTCATATGATGCGTTGGGCTTCTTGAAGAGAAGACGCTGTTCAAGTTTTTCAAGACAATCTTCTTCTATTAAGGAAATTAATTGTTCTGCTTTGTTGTTGCTTTTCTTTGCAAATCGTTCAAAACCTCTTTTCCAAACATTGAAATCTTGATTGATTGTGAAAATGTTTGGACCCTTTGTTTTCACTTGGTATATAAATTATTCTTAAATGGCCAAAAGTTCCAATTAAGAGGACTTATGTTACATATGAGCATAAGTACTATTTTTGTTAGGAGAATTGCAATAGTTGCATACCATAGGTACTCAAAATATCTCTTGCTGATGTAGTACGTGTCTATCTTTTTTAGCAATACTTCAACTATTTTCCAAAACGGTGTATGTATATCCAGAGGCACATATTTTCGATTGTCAAGATCTTCTTCAAACTTTAGTTTGGCGTATCCTGTGTGCAAAAGAAAATTTATTGTCTCCATTACGTATTCAAATGGATTCATTTTTGTCATTTTGCTGATTAATTGTTTAATTATTTGTTTAGTTGGATTCGAAATTTTTCTTAATTTGATTCGTTAAATCCAACGTGGTCTTAGCAATTTAAATTAAAATGAATTTTATTTTGCTAAATGCTTTGAGTTGCTTTTAAACTAATGTATATAGTTTAAACTCCACTGGGCACCAATTGTTATATCCCGCCTTGTCTAAGCCTGTTCCCTAACCAGAGGTATTCAGAAGCTTATTGGGGATATTGGTATAGTCAAAGAAGGTTTCTTTGATAAACGTTTATTATTTTTTGGAATCTGTTTTGTTAGTAATTGTTACTAGATTAAATACTAAATTAAGTTCTGCAGTAAGAAAATAGGACTACAGAAAGTAGTAAATTGAACTGTCTTAAATCAGGTCCTAACATATCTTAAATTTTATTTTAAAAATTAAATTAAATTAATAAAAATTATAAAATTTTGGCAAATTAAGTTTAATTTGTTTTGGTAATTTACGCAAAATTTTATGGTAAAAAATTAAAAAGCCATAAAAACAATTCCATCAATTCAAAAGAAAAATTCATTATTTTTTTTTATTTAATTTCCTTAATGAAAAAAATAAGTAAAAAATTTTCTTTAATTAAAATTATCCGATTTTTTACTGAATGACAAATTTACGCCAAAAAATGTAAAAAAATTTAACATTAAACAAAATAGAATTTTATTAATAAAAACTTAAATTGTCAAAAACTTTCAATATCTTGTATCGATGAAGAAAACATAAAAAACATCCATGTTACATTAGTGAATTGACCATTCACCATCTGTTGCAATTAAAATTTTTTTTACCTATTTTTATTTTTAAAAATTATTGAACTGAATTTATTATGATTTTACTATTTTCTATTTTTAGGTGAGTGATTCGAAAGATGACTTAAAGATTTCTTTTGCTCATAAAATGTCAAAATTTCAAATTATCAAATTTACACAGAACTTGGTTTTTTGAGAATTGTCGTCTAATTATTTACAAAATAATTTTTTTTAAATTATTACAAAAAACAAATTCGGTCAATTAAAAAGTCATTTAAATAATTTGAATTGAAAAAAAAAGAATTTTACCACTAAATTAAAAAAGTTATTAATTTTTTTTTGTAGAAATGTGATTTTTTATTAGGTTAAAATTTTATTAAGATTTAAAATGGCTTTAAAGAAAATAAAAATGACCCCTTATCCCAAAAAATGACTAATAGTTTCTTTTAAATAATAAATAATATCTTTTTATTTAAAAATACTAAAAAATGCTATAAAAAATAAAGAAATAAAGAAAACTGAATTTACTGTTCTAGTAGGTTTTGAAATTATTTGAAACTTTTTATGATGTTTTTGAAAAAAAGGGCAGTATGAAAGTCTTAAATATTTTTTTCTAAATGATTTTGTTAATTTTGTCAATTTTAATAATTCAATGTATCTTCAATTTACAGCTTCTGAAAAAAACTCAAAAAGCGTTCACATAAAAATAAATAATTTTCAGTTATCTAATATTTAAGTAACTCGATAAATTGATAATTAAGTAAATTAAATTAGAATTTCAAAAAATTTTTTTCAAGTATCTTTTAAAATTTAAATTAAATCAATAAAAAAATTAATCATTAAGGTAAAAGTAAAACTTGCACAACGAAAAAAAATTTAAGTCGATATAAAAAAAAGTCAGTTTTAAAAAAATCTCAATGTGTTTAATTATTTTAATATTATTTTGATTTTTAAACTGCATATGAGGACTTAACTTAAATAAATAAAAAAAAAATAATTTAACAATAAAAATCTTATTTTGAAAATAACAAAAAATTTGAATAAATATGTCTCAAAACCATTTACTCATCAAAACAAGGACACTAAGTCTCTCTTCAAATGGTTTGTCACGTATACTATTGATTATGTTCGTTGCTCTACGTTGTACATTTTCGATTAGTTTGATGTCCGATTTGAAGGTGACCAATTGCAAATTGCGTATTCTAAATGAGGTCTTACAAGTGATGTATATAGAGGAATTAAAATCTCCTTATCCAGGTAAGTAAAAGAGCTTTTTATTTGTCCTAAGACTCTATTGGCTTTAGATACTCCAAACATGCACTGTTTTCTCCATTTAAGGTCATTGGAAATAATTATGCCAAGATCTCTCTCTTCTAGTGTCTCTTTTAAAGTATAGTTTTCACTATTCTGTCTAATATAATAATATATCGGCTTTGAATTTTTTTTTCCTAGGTGCATCACCTTGCATTTCGAAAGGTTTAGCTCTGTTGACAATTTTTCAGTCCAATCAGCTAGTATTCTCAAATCTTGATTTAAAATTGGGCATGCGGATTCAACAATGCTTATGCCAATTATTTTTAGATCATCAGCATATGACCAACATGGACATTTAAGACTTTTTAAAAGATCATTTATGTATATGACAAATAAAACTGGTCCTAATACAGATCCCTGAGGAACACCACTTGTGACTTCTTCCCAGTCGGATACAGCTTCACCGAGTATAACCCTCTGTTTTCGTCCGATTAAAAAAAGAACTGATCCATTTAAGAGTTTGTTCTTGAATTTCATATGATTCTAATTTTAACAGAAGTTTAGGGTGTGATACCTTATCAAATGCTTTAGAGAAATCGGTGTAAATGACATCAACTCTTTTGCCGTTTTCATCACATTCACATGTCAATTTGTCTATATATTCTAGAAGGTTTGTATTGCATGATTTTTTGGGTATAAAACCATGTTGTTTCTCACTGATTAGTTTGTTTTCGAGCAAAAATAATATAAATTCATTCTTGATAATCTTTTCCATACATTTCCCAGGAATTGATCTAAACGATACTGGACTATAATTTTTTGCATATAATTAAGATCCGCTTTTATGGAGGTGTGTTATATATGCTTTTTTCAATTCAGCCTGAAGTTGACCTTCAAGAGAAGATTTGATAAATATTAGCGAAAATGGAATCGTGAATGATTTTGAGCAATTCTTCAATAAGAACGGATTGATATTGTCAGGTCCCGAGGATTTTGATGCGTCGAGTCCATTAAATGTTTGTTCAACATTAGCTTCGTTAAAGCTTAAGTAAGGATTTAACTGGAAAATTTTGTTTGTTTGTTGTTCAAGTTCAAACGATTCTTTATTAGTAGGATTCGAAGTATTAAAAACAGATCTAAAATAATCATTTAGGTGATTGACTATTTGATCTTTGTCATTTTGCATTTGACCTAAAATTTTTAAGGAAGAAATTCCATCTCTGCGAATTCTCTTTTTGTTCATATAATTGAAAACCATCTTTGGACTCCTTTTTGCTTTGAAAGCTAATTCTTGTTCATACTTCCATATAGCTTTTTTAAGTAACTTCGAACATTTTTTTCCAAATTCTTTATATTGAGTAAAATATTTGACATTCTTAAATTTCATGAGTTTGTGCCTTGCTAAGTTCTTGAGATCACTTAATTTCTTTAAGTCCTTGTTAAGCCACTCTGGTTTACTTTTGAAAGGTACACTCTTTTTTAGATGAATATTTTCCTTACATAATTTGTTGTAAATATCAAGAAAGCTTTGGAACATCTTATTAGTGTTCTTATTTTTGAAGATATTATTCCAATTTATACTGTCTAATTCTAGAGAGAAATTAGTCAAATTAGCCTTTCTGTAATTATATTTAACTTCATTTTTAACTTTAAAAATCTGCCTTTCTCTTAGTTTATGTTTCCATTTTATTAGTAAATGACATTGCTTGACATTACCTAGTGGTGGACAAGTTTCGATTTGACATACTCGGTCCTCTGATTCAGTAATAATGTATTCCAGAATATTGGTTGTTTTCCCATCTGCCTTTATGTAAGTAGCTTGACGAACATTCTGTGTCAGAACAGTGTCGTGCAATGTTCCTAACATATGTATTTCAGGTGAATACACATACACATTGGGCCGCCTTATTACATTGACGGAACGGCAATATTTTTTTGTAGGGAACGGCAATTTTAAAACTAGGGTTAAAAATTTTAAACTAGGGTTACAAGTGTCCACAGACGGACGGACGGACGGACGGACAGACGGACGGACGGACGGACGGACGGACGGACACGACAAACGTAATACCTAGATTTTTTTTTCATGATATTGAAATATCAACGAAAAATCTAGGCAACCCCAAACTTTGACACATGTGATTGGAGACGAAAATTTCTCAAAACAACAACTAGTTGAATAGATTTTGAAAATTTAAAAAATTGAAATTAAAAATTTTTTTTTTCAAGACCTGAGAAACCAGCTCAATGAGGGCATCAAGTGTTTGGAGCAGCGTTTTCAAAACCTGAGAAACCAGCTCAATGAGGGCATCAAGTGTTTGGAGCAGCGTTTTGACACGCAAATATCCATAATGTACGAGCTGCAGAACTTTTTCAAAAAGAGGGCCGAAGTAAAAATGCAGTACTCGCGTGACTTGGACAAGTTGAACAAGCAAATTTTGGCCAGACACAAATCTGAGAAGACAAAGAAGGCTTTTTGCTCACTTCTTTTAAATGTGGTCTAAGTTTTTTCAAATCAGACGTGAGACATGGCACTTGCGTTCCACGTTTAAGCTGTGGGAAGCGCTGCTGAAGGACACCAAACAGCACTCCAAGTTAAATTTAAATTTCAAATAAAATAATTTTGAATTAAATTTTGAACACTTAACTCTCAATTGGTACAATATGATAATAGAATGTAAATTTAAATCTTCATAATCATGATTTTCTCAATTGTACAAAATGAATAAAAATTGAATTTAATTTTAAGACTAAAAATGTCTTTTTTAATAAATTTTCAATAAAACGAGGTTCTTTTGTCAATAAGATCTAGAAAAAAATTTTATTTGATTTAATCATCTAATTCATATTTTATATCTCTAAAAAAAATTAATTGTATTATTTTTTACTTGGTTCAGTGAAATTTCGTTATTATGTAAATTTTTTATTTAAAACAAAAATCCAAATTAATAAATAAAATTTTTTATAATTTGTGATTATTAGACAAATTAAAAAATAAACGCTGCTTAATTGAAGTATCATCGAAAAGTCTACTAGATAAAAAGAGAATAACTGGTATTGTTCTTTGTGGAGATTTTAATTTTCCAGAAATTAAATGGGAAGACAACATTGATGGATATACAACAATTAGAAATCCGGATTCACCTGAAATACATATGTTAGGAACATTGCACGACACTGTTCTGACACAGAATGTTCGTCAAGCTACTTACATAAAGGCAGATGGGAAAACAACCAATATTCTGGAATACATTATTACTGAATCAGAGGACCGAGTATGTCAAATCGAAACTTGTCCACCACTAGGTAATGTCAAGCAATGTCATTTACTAATAAAATGGAAACATAAACTAAGAGAAAGGCAGATTTTTAAAGTTAAAAATGAAGTTAAATATAATTACAGAAAGGCTAATTTGACTAATTTCTCTCTAGAATTAGACAGTATAAATTGGAATAATATCTTCAAAAATAAGAACACTAATAAGATGTTCCAAAGCTTTCTTGATATTTACAACAAATTATGTAAGGAAAATATTCATCTAAAAAAGAGTGTACCTTTCAAAAGTAAACCAGAGTGGCTTAACAAGGACTTAAAGAAATTAAGTGATCTCAAGAACTTAGCAAGGCACAAACTCATGAAATTTAAGAATGTCAAATATTTTACTCAATATAAAGAATTTGGAAAAAAATGTTCGAAGTTACTTAAAAAAGCTATATGGAAGTATGAACAAGAATTAGCTTTCAAAGCAAAAAGGAGTCCAAAGATGGTTTTCAATTATATGAACAAAAAGAGAATTCGCAGAGATGGAATTTCTTCCTTAAAAATTTTAGGTCAAATGCAAAATGACAAAGATCAAATAGTCAATCACCTAAATGATTATTTTAGATCTGTTTTTAATACTTCGAATCCTACTAATAAAGAATCGTTTGAACTTGAACAACAAACAAACAAAATTTTCCAGTTAAATCCTTACTTAAGCTTTAACGAAGCTAATGTTGAACAAACATTTAATGGACTCGACGCATCAAAATCCTCGGGACCTGACAATATCAATCCGTTCTTATTGAAGAATTGCTCAAAATCATTCACGATTCCATTTTCGCTAATATTTATCAAATCTTCTCTTGAAGGTCAACTTCAGGCTGAATTGAAAAAAGCATATATAACACACCTCCATAAAAGCGGATCTTAATTATATGCAAAAAAATTATAGTCCAGTATCGTTTAGATCAATTCCTGGGAAATGTATGGAAAAGATTATCAAGAATGAATTTATATTATTTTTGCTCGAAAACAAACTAATCAGTGAGAAACAACATGGTTTTATACCCAAAAAATCATGCAATACAAACCTTCTAGAATATATAGACAAATTGACATGTGAATGTGATGAAAACGGCAAAAGAGTTGATGTCATTTACACCGATTTCTCTAAAGCATTTGATAAGGTATCACACCCTAAACTTCTGTTAAAATTAGAATCATATGAAATTCAAGAACAAACTCTTAAATGGATCAGTTCTTTTTTTAATCGGACGAAAACAGAGGGTTATACTCGGTGAAGCTGTATCCGACTGGGAAGAAGTCACAAGTGGTGTTCCTCAGGGATCTGTATTAGGACCAGTTTTATTTGTCATATACATAAATGATCTTTTAAAAAGTCTTAAATGTCCATGTTGGTCATATGCTGATGATCTAAAAATAATTGGCATAAGCATTGTTGAATCCGCATGCCCAATTTTAAATCAAGATTTGAGAATACTAGCTGATTGGACTGAAAAATTGTCAACAGAGCTAAACCTTTCGAAATGCAAGGTGATGCACCTAGGAAAAAAAAATTCAAAGCCGATATATTATTATATTAGACAGAATAGTGAAAACTATACTTTAAAAGAGACACTAGAAGAGAGAGATCTTGGCATAATTATTTCCAATGACCTTAAATGGAGAAAACAGTGCATGTTTGGAGTATCTAAAGCCAATAGAGTCTTAGGACAAATAAAAAGCTCTTTTACTTACCTGGATAAGGAGATTTTAATTCCTCTATATACATCACTTGTAAGACCTCATTTAGAATACGCAATTTGCAATTGGTCACCTTCAAATCGGACATCAAACTAATCGAAAATGTACAACGTAGAGCAACGAACATAATCAATAGTATACGTGACAAACCATTTGAAGAGAGACTTAGTGTCCTTGTTTTGATGAGTAAATGGTTTTGAGACATATTTATTCAAATTTTTTGTTATTTTCAAAATAAGATTTTTATTGTTAAATTATTTTTTTTTATTTATTTAAGTTAAGTCTCATATGCAGTTTAAAAATCAAAATAATATTAAAATAATTAAACACATTGAGATTTTTTTAAAACTGACTTTTTTTTATATCGACTTAAATTTTTTTTCGTTGTGCAAGTTTTACTTTTACCTTAATGATTAATTTTTTTATTGATTTAATTTAAATTTTAAAAGATACTTGAAAAAAATTTTTTGAAATTCTAATTTAATTTACTTAATTATCAATTTATCGAGTTACTTAAATATTAGATAACTGAAAATTATTTATTTTTATGTGAACGCTTTTTGAGTTTTTTTCAGAAGCTGTAAATTGAAGATACATTGAATTATTAAAATTGACAAAATTAACAAAATCATTTGGAAAAAAAATATTTAAAACTTTCATACTGCCCTTTTTTTCAAAAATATCATAAAAAGTTTCAAATAATTTCAAACCTTCTAGAACAGTAAATTCAGTTTTCTTTATTTCTATATTTTTTATAGCATTTTTTATTATTTTTAAATAAAAGGAAATTATTTATTATTTAAAAGAAACTATTAGTCATTTTTTGGGATAAGGGGTCATTTTTATTCTCTTAAAAGCAAATTTAAATTCTAATAAAATTTTAACCTAATATAAAATCAAATTTCTACAAAAAAAAATTAAAAACTTTTTTAATTTAGTGGTAAAATTCTTTTTTTTTAATTAAAGTTATTTAAATGACTTTTTAATTGACGGAATTTGTTTTTCGTAATAATTTAAAAAAATTATTTTGTAAATAATTAGACGACAATTCTCAAAAACCAAAGTTCTGTCTAAATTTTATAATTTGAAATTTTGACATTTTATGAGCAAAAGAAATCTTTAAGTCATCTTTCGAATCACTCACCTAAAAATAGAAAATATTAAAATCATAATAAATTCAGTTCAATAATTTTTAAAAATAGGTAAAAAAAATTTTAATTGCAACAGATGGTGAATGGTCAATTCACTAATGTAACATGGATGTTTTTTATGTTTTCTTCATCGATTCAAGATATTGAAAGTTTTTGACAATTTAAGTTTTTATTAATAAAATTCTATTTTGTTTAATATTATTTTTTTCTACATTTTTTGGCGTAAATTTGTCATTCAGTAAAAAATCGGATAATTTTAAAGAAAATTTTTTTCTTAATTTTTTCATTAAGGAAATTAAAGAAAAAAAATAATGAATTTTTCTTTTGAATTGATGGAATTGTCTTTATGGCTTTTTAATTTTTTACCATAAAATTTTGCGTAAATTACCAAAACAAATTAAACCTAATTCGCCAAAATTTTATAATTTTTATTAATTTAATTTAATTTTTTAAATAAAATTTAAGATATGTTAGGACCTGATTTAAGACAGTTCAATTTACTACTTTCTGTTGTCCTATTTTCTTACTGCAGAACTTAATTTAGTATTTAATCTACTAACAATTACTAACAAAACGGATTCCAAAAAATAATAAACGTTTATCAAAGAAACCTTCTTTGACTATACTAATATCCCCAATAAGCTTCTGAATACCTCTGGTTAGGGAACAGGCTTAGACAAGGCGGGATATAACAAATGGTGCCCAGTGGAGTTTAAACTATAAACATTAGTTTAAAAGCAACTCAAAGCATTTAGCAAAATAAAATTCATTTTAATTTAAATTGCTAAGAAAACCACGTTGGATTTAACGAATCAAATTAAGAAAAATTTCGAATCCAACTAAACAAATAATTAAACAATTAATCAGCAAAATGACAAAAATGAATCCATTTGAATACGTAATGGAGACAATAAATTTTCTTTTGCACACAGGATACGCCAAACTAAAGTTTGAAGAAGATCTTGACAATCGAAAATATGTGCCTCTGGATATACATACACCGTTTTGGAAAATAGTTGAAGTATTGCTTGAAAAGATAGACACGTACTACATCAGCAAGAGATATTTTGAGTACCTATGGTATGCAACTATTGCAATTCTCCTAACAAAAATAGTACTTATGCTCATATGTAACATAAGTCCTCTTAATTGGAACTTTTGGCCATTTAAGAATAATTTATATACCAAGTGAAAACAAAGGGTCCAAACATTTTCACAATCAATCAAGATTTCAATGTTTGGAAAAGAGGTTTTGAACGATTTGCAAAGAAAAGCAACAACAAAGCAGAACAATTAATTTCCTTAATAGAAGAAGATTGTCTTGAAAAACTTGAACAGCGTCTTCTCTTCAGGAAGCCCAACGCATCATATGAGGAAATTGTGCAAACTTTGGAAAGATTATTCGGAAAAAGCCAAATGTATAATGACCCGTTCTTGGAATTTTCAATTCGAGTGCAAGCTCCTAACGAAAACATTCACCAATACATGTGTGAATTGGAAAACTTAGCTGCAAAAGCACAATTGGCCGAAAATGATATAAGTAGGGAGAAAGTCATAATAGATAGATTCATTAGAGGCTTGAATGATGTCCGTGTCCAAAGCGAGTTGTGTCAAAGCAAATCAATAAACACAATTCAACAAGCGTTGGATCAAGCAACACAACTAGAAGATGGATTTCAAAGGTGTAAAAGTATAATCCATACAAACAAAGTACAAATTAAACCAATTACATATCAACAATCAATTAATCAAAATAACCAATTACACACTAAAGCAAGTAAACAAGTAAAGTTTGAAGACAATTGTAACTATAATCCATACAACATGGTTCAGAGAAAGCAAAGTGAGCAGTATCAGCAAAGGCAGAGAAATAACGATAATGATCAATATGTAAACCCAAATGCTGAATGTACACATTGTAACCACCATAAACATCTATGGAAGGATTGTTTTTATAACCCAAGTAACATGCACAAAGATGTTAAACAATTTGGAAAAAAGAAAGCCAATAAAACAAATGTTAGACTGCAAAGACAAACAAAAGTAGAAGCAGACTACAGACCTCCTTTTTGTGAAGCAAGTAAAAAACAAATTGAGAGTTACAGCACAGATATTTCGGAGCATCTCGAGGGAGACTGCTTGATTAATGAAAGATTTACACGCTTTCAAATAGATACGGTATCCGATATTTCGGTTATCAGCGAAAAGGTCTTTAACCAATTATCAAACAAACAACGTATCTTTCCCACAATTGAAAAAATCGCAGGAGCAGATGGATCAAATCTCTGGATTTTGGGAAGAACTTTAGTAAAAATCCAATTTGGAAGTTATGTGACGAAACTTCTAGTTTACGTAATGCGGGGACTCGTAAAAGAATTCTTAGTAGGTCTCGACTTCGTAAATAAATATAATCGATTCAAAAAACCAATAAGTCACTTAAAGAACACATTAAAAAACTGCACTGAAGACACTATTATCATCAACTTGAGAAGACATCATCATGCAGAGTTAAGCAATGATGAAAACAAAAATGCAGGCGGAAAAGTGTTGGAAAACAAACAAGTTCATCAAGTTTGCACAGAGAAAGTCAAAATAAAAGAAAAAACAATATCAACAGAAAACCATTTAATTGACAATAACAAAAACTATGCAGAGGAGACAATGAAGGAACTGGAAGTCTCAAGAGGGAAGGAAAGGATAAGAGAAATGATTTCTGGAATTAGTGCTTTTTCGTTACCAGATCTCAAACCGTCGGAAATAACTGAACACAAAATCGAACTTATTGATGAAAAACAATTACCAATACGGCAAAAAATGCGCAGAATCCCATTTAGCAAGAGAGAAGAATTTAAAAAAATGATTGATCAAATGTTGGAAGCTAAGTTAATACAAGCGAGTGATTCGCCATGGTCATCTCCGATTTATTTGGTAAACAAACAGGATGGATCCATACGCTTTACTGTCGATTACCGTCTATTGAACAATGTGACGAGGAAGGATGCTCATCCATTACCAAACATAGACGACTTGTTTCCACTTCTTGCTAAGTCACGATGGTTTACAAAGCTTGATTTATACAGTGGTTACCATCAAATCAAACTTCACCCAAGTTCACGGAAATATACAGCCTTTTCATGTGAAATAGGATTATTTGAATTTCTTGTATTACCCATGGGTCTCACGAATGCACCAGCATCATTCCAAAGGGCGATGAATGAAATCCTAAGTGAAGCAATAAAACACGAATTTGTTGTGGTGTTCATAGACGACATCCTGATTCACTCGGACAATTTGGATAAACATCGTAAACATGTGGAAACTGTTATTTCAATACTAAAGAAATATGGTCTCCAAGTCAAGTTAAAAAAATGCGAAATCATGAAACAAGAAGTTAAATTTTTTGGTCATGTAATTGGTTACGAATATATAAAACCAGATCCAGAAAAAGTGGAAGCACTTTATCGGTATCAAAGACCGTATACGCTTACACAAGTACAGAGCTTTTTAGGACTAGCACAGTTTTATCGGAAGTTTATAGAAAACTTTTCCAAAATAGCCGCCCCACTTTACTTCCTGACAACCAAGCAACAAACAATTACAAACAAGACAGGTTACATAGAATGGAATGAACGATGCGAAAAGGCTTTTAATGAACTTAGAACAAAGTTGACGTCGGACTCAGTTTTAGCTTTACCAAACCAACATGGAAGATTTAGACTGGACATGGATGCATGCAACACAGGAGTAGGTGCAGTATTGTCACAAGAGAAGGAAGGTAACTATCGACCAATTGCTTACTTTTCAAGACAATTGTCCAAAGCTCAACAAAACTATTCAACAACCGAGAAGGAATTATTCATCATGGTTATAGCCATGGAAAATTTCCATTCATTCCTTTTTGGAAGAGAATTCGACTGTTATGTGGACCATCAACCATTATCGTGGTTGTTGACTTGTAAGAAACCAAATTCAAGATTAGCCAGATGGTTGATAAGAATAAGTAATTATACTTTTAAAATCCACTACAAGAGTGGGAAAACACACACTAATGCAGACGCATTATCTCGTTGGCCATTACCAATCGATGATGAACATGTACAGAAAGAACAATTACTTCATGTTGCCGACGACTCAGAACCAAAAAATGTCATCAATTTAATAGATTCGATAAATGAAAAAAGGAACGAAAAATACCCCGAGGACGAGTCTAAATTTGAAATCACCTCCGAGGAACAAGATAAGGATGTTGCAATTAAGTGGATAAAACAATTAATCTTGGCAAACAATGACAAGAAACCAACAATTACTAAATTCGAAACAAATTGGCACAGAAAGCTATTTGACGCTTATGATGAGCTGTTGATGGAAAGTAATATCCTATTTTTAAAAAAACAGGTAAACGATGGAGTTAGTCGTAAACTATTAGTTTTACCATCTCATCTTGTGCGTAATACAATTGAAAAGGTGCACAGTTCAATTTTTGGAGGTCACCTTGGTGTACGAAAAACTTATGATAAGCTAAGGCTTAGAGTTTATACACAATGTCTAAAGAAAAAGACAATAAAATTTATCAAAGAGTGTCCAATTTGCCAAAAAATAAAACAACCTCAAAATTTCCAAATGGCTAAACTACAGCCGCTGAAGGCTAGTGGACCATTACATCTGATTACAATTGATGTTGTAGGACCCTTACCAGTGTCCAAGGATGGTAACATCTACATTTTAGTCATGTGTTGTCATTTTTCGAAGTGGGTTGAACTTAGTCCCATCAAGAACACAACTAGCGATACAATCGCACAATTATTAATTAAGTTTATGATGAGATTCGGTTTGTGTACTAACATACTATCAGATTTGGGAAAAAATTTCCAAGCAGAAGTGATGAAAAAGATCCTAGAATTGTTGGACATTAAACAGCTTCGTACAACTGCTTACCACCCGGAATGCGACGGTTTGACGGAACGCTTCAACCGAACGTTAAAGACAATGATCTCATGCTTTGTAAACGAGCACCAAAATAATTGGGATGTTCTATTACCATTTTTGGCTTTTGCATACAACACCTCAACTCATGCAACAACTAACTTCACGCCATTTGAAATCATGTTCGGTAGGACGCCAAAGATACCTATTGACTTGGTCATCGAAAATTCGGTTAATGATGGGGAAGGTGTACTGTCAGACATGAGCAATGAAGTAGACAATAATTACAACGAACAGGTTACGTAGACTACTATGTTGGTGAACTAAAACAGCGATTGTGCGAAGTGTTTAAATGTGTAAAGGAAAACACGGATTCAAAGGTTGACAAGTCAAAGTGGTACCACGATCGTAATTTGAGACCAACAGAATACAAGGCGGACGAACTTGTAATGCTGAATGTACCAAAAGTAAAACAGGGCCTTTCAAAGAAACTAGCCCCCAAATGGGAAGGTCCATTTCAAATTATAGAAAAGGTCGGATCCGTTAACTATAGAATAAAGAAGCCAAACCAACCAAAAGCCAAAATTAAGCTGGTCCATCACAATCGGTTAAAAAGGTTCTTTGGAAAACTTATTCCGAATTTAGTTCAGGAGGAGAACAGTGACACGGACAGCGAGAAATCTATTCCAACCAAAAGAAAAAAGAAAAAAAAGAAGGATAAAAGTGATAAACGATTACAACCGGACAACGATTTTGAAGATGAAGATGAGGAAATTAGAGATGATTGTAAAAAGAAAAAAATTGGGAGTCGAACAACAGATGAAAGTTTGGTGATTGGTGACTGCCCCGTACCCAGTGTATCCGATAAAGACAAAGATAACTCATCTCATGGAAATGTTTCGGAAACTGAGTCGGAATCCTCAGAAGACCAAACGTTTAATCCAAATTATTACCTATCTAGGAAGCTTGCTAGTGAACCAGTTAAAATACGTAAGAGTTCCCGAAATCGTAAACCGGTAACCAGGCTAAATTATTAAATTATTGATTTTGTAAATTAATTAAATCAGTTACGTTTTTTTTTATATTAATTTTCTATAACAGTTTTTTGTTGGACTGAAAATCTTTTCATCAGTCCAAATAATGAATGTTCAATGTAGTAAAGTTGTTTTTGTAAGTTAGTTTAGCTGCAGATTGTATATACACACAGGAGATTCTCCTATAAAAAGTTAATTCTAATCGAGAAAGAAGACATAGAATAGCAAAGAAACAGAGAAAAAAAAAAAAAATCAACTAAAAATGGAACACCCGGATATTAAAAAGAACAATTACGGGAAGAAAAAGAACAATTACGGGAAGAAAAAGAACAATTACGGGAAGAAAAAGAACAATTACGGGAAGAAAAGGAATAATTACGGGAAGAAACTGAACAACTTAGGGAAGAGAAGGAACAGTTGAACCGAGAGCTTGAACAATTGAGACTTGCCAGTCAGTTGGGAGGTCGGGAACCGGTGATCGAAACAACCGTTTTCGTTTGCCCAATTTGTGTCGACACCCCTGACTCGGATACAGACTATTTGGCACTAATGTGCGGGCACGTGTTGTGTCGCCGCTGTTACATAGTAATAAGAACCCGCATGGAATTCGGAACACGAATTGTCTGTCCCGTTTGTCGAAATCCAAATATGGATGAATTTTTGGAGCTTCACTTGCAATAAAATTTTGTCTCTATTATGTTCGCAACTTTATATAGTTTCTGTTTTTGTTTTTGTTGTATTTTTAATTTGTGTTTTCCTCATTATAATAACTACATTTATGTTAACTTAGTTTTTTTTAGTATTTACTTTTCTAGTCTGGGACGACTGTGTTTTTCCTGGAGGGGAAGGTGTGTTAGGACCTGATTTAAGACAGTTCAATTTACTACTTTCTGTAGTCCTATTTTCTTACTGCAGAACTTAATTTAGTATTTAATCTACTAACAATTACTAACAAAACGGATTCCAAAAAATAATAAACGTTTATCAAAGAAACCTTCTTTGACTATACTAATATCCCCAATAAGCTTCTGAATACCTCTGGTTAGGGAACAGGCTTAGACAAGGCGGGATATAACAGATATAAGCAAAAATATGGTGAACTTTCAATTCATAGATTTTTTTGTCGTAGAATAATAATTTCATAGAATTTTTTTCATAGAAAAATTATTTCATAGATTTATTTTCATGAAATTTTTTTAATGGGATAAAATTTAGAAAAATTTCATAATAATTTTTCATTTTAATTCAGAATAATAATTTCTCGTAATTTTTCTTAGACAAAAATTCAAAAAAAATATTTAAACTTTCCTTTGATCTAAAAAAAACAAAAATTTAATTTATCTAAATACTTTTCTATTAAAGTTTGGAACATAATTTCTATTAAAAAAAAATTCTATGAGTTTTGTTTGATTTATTTCATTTTCTATGAATTGATGCATCAAAAAATATTTATAAATCAAATTTATTCAAATATTATTATTAAAAAATTTTACTGTTAAAAAAATTAAATTATTTCTGAATAAAAATAAAAAATTTCTCAAAGTGTACTGACTTTGGTTTTCATACATCGGTGGCAAAATGTATCTACATTTATCTTTCGGCACAAGAGAACATAAAGCGCTCGCGTCAACTCACTGTAGACCAGATAAGCCGCTGTATAGGTGACTTGGACTCAAATGCGGACAAACAAAAGTACCTTGACTTTTTTCAATCAGTCTTTAACATCAAAAGCAAATTTCAATTCGAGCCTCATAAGGGCGATGAAGTGTCCCAGGTAAACGCTCAGTCCTTGATCCGCCTCGAGATGGAGCAGCGCTATCAGCAGTTTGATGAGCGCCTCAAAACCCTAAAGACCGAAAATGACGAAATTTTCAAGACAATAGAAGCTACCGAGAAATCTCTCCTAAATTATTCTGACTTGAAAAATTGTGGCATGTCCGATTTGTTCCGTGACTTGAATCTGCAAAACCATTCTATCGGCCCAAAGCAAAAAAGACTGGAAATTGAAGACTACTATGTCCAGAAAGTGAGACAGTACACGACCAGCTCCAATTTGATAGCTCGTCTTGAGGCCAGGCACAAAATGATGCAAAAGGCGCTAAATGACTGTGTCAATAGCAGCGACAAGCAAACTTTGGACAAATTTAATCAGCTGATCAGCATGGAAAAAAAGAAAAAATCGGAAATTCGCCTATAATCGGCCAGCCAAGACTATTCGGAGGAAAACTAATCGAGTACATTAATGTGACCAAACAAGAAATACCACTTATACTGACCGGTTGTATCAGAGCCATAAATCGGCTAGGTCTGCACAATCAAGGCATTTTTCGCATACCTGGCTCTCAGCTGGAAATAAACCAGATCAAGGAAGCGTTCGAAAAAGGCGAGGATTCACTTATAACAGTTAATCCGCGCGAAATGAACTCGGTTGACGGTGTCCTAAGGCTTTATTTAAGAGAATTAAAAGAGCCATTGTTTCCCAAAGAGTTATACGACACTTTTATCAACTCTCTAAGGGTCAATGCAAACCAGAACACCGCCAACGAAGCTACAGATACAAACACAAGTTTGTCTCCTATTGAAAGTATTGAAGCGATTAAAATCGAAAATATAAGAAAGGCCATTTGTCAGGTGCCGAAACCCATCTACATCATTTTAAGATATTTTTTCTCGTTTTTAATTCAGCAAGTATTTTTTTTGGGTAAAAATTGACATGGCATTAATAAGATTAATTAATTTTTGTTAATTAATAGAAAAATTTATTTTTTAAAAGATAAAAAAATTAATTATTAGAATTTAATATTTCTCAAAAGGGAAAAATGTAAAAAATATGTAATAAAAACTTTTTATTACACATTTTAAAATAAAAAATGAAAATTTAATTGAATTAATAATCGTCTTTGAATTTGTTCAAAAAAAATTAAATATATATTTTCAGATCTTTTTAAAATAATTCAATTTTTTTGAATTATTTAAAAAAACTGGGTGATTAAAATTTTTTTAAAGAGGCACTTTTAATTTTGTTAATTTTTGATTGTTTCTAAATAAAACCTTATCCTTTTTGTGCTTTTTTTAACTGTATTCCCTTGTTTTTAAACGTCGCATAAAACTTGGAAATCAATATTAAATGCTTAAAGTGAAATTATATTATGTGATAATAAAATCCGAAAAAAAAATTTTTTTTGCTACATATTATTCTTTTAATGATTTTGGCAAAGCTTGAATTGAATTGAAAAAAAAATTTTTAAATTATGAAAATAATTCAAAATTTTTGAAAAAATAAATGTGACACTAAATAATTATAAAAATTTGGTGTTTTCAATTTCTTAAAAAAATCGTTTCGGTTTAATACTTTTTCTAATTTTTTGAGCTTTAAGATCCTCGTCTCAATATCTTTATTTTATGATGTTGGTTTAAGGTAAATTTATTCCAACTGTAAATCGAAAACTGTGCCTAAATAAAAAAAATATCTCAAAATAAATTAAGCAAAAACAAGAGAACTAAAAATTCTAAAGAAAAAGTTAATCAGAATAAAATCTCGATTTTGGTAGGTATTGTGAAATTTCATACAAAACTTCTAGTGTTGGGATCCGTACAAGCGGACACTTAACCGGCTAATTTTTTTGGAAACCGTGACCGTGTCCGCATTGACCGGTCAACCTTTTGGCGGACGGTCATTTGGCCGGTTAGCTTGGCGGTCAAAATTTTGGACCGTCAAGCTAACCGGCCAAATGACCGCAAAAAACCGTCCGTGAAATGGACCGGTTTGCTCTGACCGCATCCAACACTAAAAACTTCCAATACAAAAATTAAAAAATTCCATAAATTTTGTTCTAAATGTCGTAAACTTGTTCTCTTAATGAAACAAAGTGAAACACCTGTTGTTTCACCTTTCGCAGAAGTCTACAAAATAATTGCGTTTTTTATTTTAAATACTTTTTAATAGAGTGCAATTTTGCAGAATTCTGCGGAAGGTGAAACAATAGGTGTTTCACTTTGTTTCATTTAGAGAACAAGTTTTTGACATTTAGAACAAAATTTATGGAATTTTTTAATTTTTGTATTGGAAGTTTTGTAGGAAATTTCACAATGCTATTTTGGTAGAATTATGACAATAAAAATAAATAAAAGAAAATTTGAATTTGAAATATTTTTTAGCTTTTTCAATTTTAAAATCTTTTACAATTAATTATTTTCATCTAAAACCAAAGTAATATTGTATAGATTAGAAATTTAAATATTTTATTTTGTTAATTATTAATTTTGTAAGCTAAGCAATATTTATTTTTTGAACTAAATTAAAAACTTTGAATTAAAATTGGCATACATTCCAGAAAAAAATTAAATTTTTTAATATAGTTTAATTTTTATGCAAAATAATTAGAAAAACTGCCAAGTGATCGTCAATTTTTATTCCCGAAGTGAAAGAGCAATGTGAAATTTTAGTACAAAAATTACAGTACAAAAAGAAAAAACTTATAATTTTTTTTCTAATTTTGCAAAAATGGTTATTTAAAGACAACAAAATTATACAAATTTGTACAAAAGAATTCTTGGCTCTGCAAAAACTCTGCAATTTATTGCAAATTTTAATCAAGTATTTTTTGATGGTATGCATTTAACAGAAAATTGCAGGGTTTATGCAGAGCCAAGAATTTTTTTGTACAAATTTGTATAATATAGTACTCTTTAAATAACCATTTTTGCAAAATTAGAAAAAAAATTATAAGGTTCTTTCTTTTTGTACTGTAATTTTTGAACTTAAATTTCACATTGCCGAAGTTAAAGCCTAAATAGAAAAAAATCTTGCCAAATGATAAAAATTTTAATATTTAATATTTGATCATGACAAAATTACACAATCAAAATTAACAATTTTTAAAAATTTAATTTTTTTTCATCAGCATTATATATGATATCGTATATTTTGATAATTCGTAAATTTTGATATTTACGCTAAGTAACGTAAATTAAGATAAAATAAAAATTTCACTGTTAAACTAAATATTTTTTTTTTCGTATTTTCCTGAAAAAGATTAGATTTTATCGTATATAACTAAATTCTGACGTTAATTAAGATAAATATAATTCACTTATTTTACACCTAGAATTACATAATACTTTAGTTTTTTTGCATGTACAGCGGTTTGTGATACAATGACCTGTACAATTACATCTCAACATTCCTTGCCCACCACCAATCGACAATTCATTCACTGCTTGTCTGATTCCTTTTACTTGTTTATCTGTTCTAAACTCTAATTCCAGTGAACAATTAGATACTAAATCGAACATATTTCTTCAAAAAAGATCAACTAGTACTCCAGCTTCACAAACAATTTAATATAAATTTTTTTTAAAATCTACGTCTATAACTCTACAAACTAAATTTGGAGCTTCTGTAAGACCTTGGTCGACTTCAGGAATAGGTACTAAAACAAAGTCTCCAATATGTACTTCTGGTAGGTATTTTTTCTTCTTAGACTCATTTTTTCGGCTTGTCTGCTTTGGTTTTCTCTTATAGATTCCCGAATACCTTACAATCTATTTGCAGAAGCTTCAACATGTGCATCTTCAACTGTTCAACCGTAAAAATATCGAATAGTGCTTGAACAACCTCAAATGCCGTTTTTGCCATTAATGACCGAAGTTGAATAAATTTACTAAAATGATCTTGATAAACCAAGATCCATTTATTGTTTCCGTCTGGTAAAGATTGCATATCAATTAGGTCTATTTGAACTCTTGAATTAAAATCATTGCTTAAAATCGGTTTTCCAACTAGTCCAGTTATTTTTTTGCGCTTTGAATTCATTATGCATTCTTGACATGTCTCAACAAACACTTAAAATAATTTAAATAATTTTGTTTACTTTTACCTGGAATAGTTATTAATCTTTAATTCCAGGTAAATAATTTTTACTTACTATTAATCAAATCTACTGTTAAATTAATGTAGTTTCTTCTGCAAATAGGTAACATATTATCTCTTGCTTTATGTTGGATATCATAATGAGTTTTATGTAAAGTATCAAACAGTTGCTCGTATGGCACTAAATAGATCGGTTCACTATCTTCATTTGGTTTTTTTTTAATAACCTTATTCGTTTCTCCAATCATTAAAACATCGTAGCTAAATAAAAGATTATATTCATGTCGTGTTTTCGTTGATTTTTTGTTTTTGGCAATTTCAATTTCATTGATCAGTTGTTGGTATTCTTCAGCTCTTGTTATTGTATTGGTTTTTCTCGATTTTTTTTCAGGATCGGATACTAGCTGTTCCTCGATTCTAGTTGCTTCAAGTAGAGAATAAAATCTTTCTTTATGCTTCTGTTTGTTTTCAGCAAGCATCAATGCATTATCATAATACAATAACATTAATAGTTCTTTGATTATCATTTTGAATTTTTCAAGTTATAAATTAAATTATGATTTTTTTCAATTTTTATTCAGTTTTTTTTAGTAATTTACTACAGAACATTTAGTAAATTTTCAAATTTACTTGATTATAAGTAACTTTTCAAATTTACTAGTAAATTTAAAAAAAATTAACATTTTTATTTAATTTTATCATAATTTACCAATCCGTCCGAAAATATCAATATTTACGATTTATCAAATTTTACGATTACATATATTTAGTGATATTAAAAAAAAGAAATATTTTGTTAATTAAACAGCATAAAAATCATTTTATTAATTATTTATTCAACTAGTTAAAGATTGTTCATTTGAAAAAATTTAAATCAAGACTTACAAATAATTTTTTTTATTTTAGGCATTTTTTTAATTTAAAATAAAATGAAAAAATTGTTAATTTTTTTCTAAATTTTTATTTTATTATTTTATTCTGAAATTTTTTTTTACAGTCTAAGCGAATTTAAAGATGAGAACATGATGGACGCATACAATGTAGCCATTTGGTACCTGTGCCCGACGACTAAAAAGACTAAGTAAATCATCACAGACACAATTGAGCTCATTAAGCTCATCATACAGAACAGCGATGAGATATTTTCGATGGAATGTGAGGGCCCAGTTTACGAAAAATTCGACAGTGAAATTGACAACGATGAGATCGACGATGTGACTGACGATAAGGACGAATCTGATAAGCACTATGGCAAAAATTTTTCTGATGACGGTAAGTTGTATTTTTACTTTTTTCACCTTTGTTAATCCACGCACTCGCTCGAATTGACTTGTCCTTGCTTCTTTTAGCGACTAGTCTTAGTGACACGCCGTCGCCGAGAATTCGTTTAACTGGTGTTTCATCCGAGTCCATTTCGCCATTGCTATTTAACCGGCTTAGTCAACCAAATTTTCCACTCAAGCAAGAAAAGCGCAGATACTCGTCTTCAACGGCAAATACCAACTTTTTCCCATCATTGTCCTCTTCCAGCGCCATGGCTCACAATCAGAATAGACCCTAAAACAGTCGTCATCCTCAAGCTCGGTGTCGAATTTTCCCTACATGGCAGCTCCATGTCAAATAGCATGACTACCACACCGACCCTACCAAGCCTTCGGTTCGTCATTTAATTCGAATTTTAATTATAAAGTTAAATTAGTGACAACTGGCTGAAAACCGGCGATCCGTCGGGTAATATATGCCCAATGCCCTTTGTGGGAAGTAGTTTTATAGAAGGTGTCTGCTATTGACCCAAGCCCAGTGTTGTCAATGCTGGGGCCTGCTAAATTATTTCTGTTTTTAGATATAATTAGTCATTATTCAATATCCGATTATGTTTTTATATGAACCTACTTCAGTCCCATATTTATTTAAGTTAATAGACTGTCAAAAAATTTATTTTCATGTAAGAAAAAAACATTGCTATAGCTTGGCATGTTTTTTTTTTGATATGTTAAATTAGTGTCAAATTATGTTAAAAAGAATAAAAACGTTATTCATTGCTTATTTAATTCCTTTTATGTTTAATCTTGTATTTGATTGCCATAAATGTTCAATTCTGATTGGAAAGTTGTAGATTTACAATGAAAGTGTAAAGAATTTAACATAAGCTACCAGGGAAATAAAGCGGACTTAATAAAGCGATTAAATGAATTTTTTAAAGAAAGAAACGACAATGAACAAGAAAAATATCTCAACAATGCATTTACTATGCTGCGGAATTGGTCCAAAGATACTCTCGATCGAAAAATATTCAACACGGTTTTAAATGTAACCGAAACAACATGTAAAATAGCTTATAACTTTCTTCACAGCGAAGAGGTTTTAATTAAAAAAATTTCGAATAGTTCCCGGTTTATTGTTACAAGAAAAAAGTACCAAAAGCTTATTAACTTAGACTTTATAAACAATCAATTTAATAAAGTAAAGAATTTGGATTTCCATATGCTAGTTGAAACTAATAGTAATGTTCATGTGGTTGAGTTGGACCTCGGTGAATGGGGTAATAGTAAATGTAATTGTTGTTTTTTTCTTAAAAACTATAATTGTTTTCATGTAATCGCTTTGGCTGTTAATCAACGCTTGGCTGAAATACCTAACAGATATATACAAGATGCTATTGAGCCAAAATCTAACTGGTAGAAAAGCAAAGTCAAAAAGAGCTTTAGCTAAACAATAGTTTTTTTTTAATGTAAATAGACAAAAAATGAATTTTTTTGGCACTAAATTGACTGTTTTTTTTTTATATTTTTTTTTTGTGTTGGACATTTTTTTAAACTAGTTAGACATTGAATTAACTTAATTAGACTACGTTACTGTGAACTAAATTTAATATACATAAAAATAAATTTTTTTCTTGGCATGGTACTAAATTGAATAAATTAACGAGTAACATTTCCTTTTTTATATCATCTAATTTTATGAATATATTTTGATTTTTTCATTCTTTTTAATTTTAATTTTAGACTTATAAATTTATTGCATTATTCTAAAAAATGATCGAAGAATCAAATAGCATTTGTTAGTTCTTTTACGATTTTTATTTATCCATTTTAATTAATAATTTTTATTTTTTTAAAGTCACTGATATCGAGAGCATTTCCTCAATTCTAGAAGAGGTCAGATTTTGCCATCCTGAGTCCTTGGTTTGTAATTATTATAAATATTAAAAAATTTTAAATTTTTTTTAGTCAAGAAGACAAGTAAAGAAATGTAGAAGCGGTTTTTTTAATACTGCAACACTTGTTTATTGTAAAAATAACACTGGTTCCGATCCTGTTTATGTAAAGAAAAATATAATGAGTAGATAATTAATTTTGCACATTTAAAAATTAAATTTAATAATTTAATTAAGATGGCAAAAATTGGTGTTCACCTTTTGACCAGTGGCTTCATAAAGCATGTTTTCTTCAATGGGATACTAAAGAAAAAAAGGTTTTCAAAAAAAGTAAAAAAAAAATTATTTTTATAATTAATGAATTTATTTTATTATAGAAGGAGCTCTTGAAAAAATATTAATTGTTGAAAACCCGGATTTCGAAAATCAAAATGGTAAAAAAAATAAATATTATTAAAAAATAGCTTTATACTTTGGCAGGTCAGAATACCGAATCAGTTCAAATTTCTGAATCAAGTTTCCAAGAGACTAATATTGAGGCAGGAAATGAGTTCTGTTCTAGTCTCGACCCATTAAAAAAAGGTAATTTTCTCTTTTTTATAATTTAGCATTGAAATTTTTATATTAATTTCAACACTTTTTTTTTAAAAAATTTAGTCAAGAAATCTGTTAAAAAAAGAATAATTAAAAAAAAATTTATTTAAGAAAAAAAAATGGTTAAAGTATTTTAATTTATGTATTTTTTTAAAATCATTTTTAATTTAAAAGATAAAATTATGTTAAAAAGATAAATTAATTTAAAGCTAGATAGACTTGCCAAGACATTTCATGAACAGACAGATTCGGTTATCGAAGACGCTGCCTACGAAGTAAATTAATAAAATTATTTCATTTATTTTAGAATATTTTTATTAAAAAAGGTATCAGAAATACTAGACGATAGGACAAAAAATGGTATTGCTAAATTAAAACTTCGTTGGAAAAGTGTTGATAATGTCAATTTTTCTGAGTATATAATATCCTACATTAGAAAAAAAGTAAAAATTTTTTATTTAGCTCATGGGTAAATGCTTCCGCGATTTCGTTTTCGAATTCTTTTATTAAAGAATATGAAAAGAAGACTTGCAAGAAATTTATTTTGCAAAAAAAAAGAAAATATTTAATAAAGAAAGTTATTGTCAACGAAGAAGATAAAAAAATTAAGAAAACATGCAATAAATACTTCGAATTAGAGAATAAACTGAAGAAACTTTAAAAAATTATTTTATTGTGAATTTTTTAAATAAAATAATTTTAAAATAATATTTTTGTTCTTGTGTTGTCACAAAAAAATTAAATAAGATAAGATTTCTTGTCTTAGAAAATTAAATTTTTTTGTATTCGTTTTTTATCTTTTAAAAGGATAGTTAAGTACCCAAAATATCTTAAAAAATATCCTTAAATAAATTAAAAATATTTTAAGCTTATATAGTAGCTTTGAATAAAAATATTTTACTTTGTGTCTAAAAAAATAAGTTAAATTCCGGTATCAAAATGCAATTAAATAATTACAAATAAAAAATCTTCAATATTAAGAATAGATGGCTAAGAAAATTTGTCTTCAATTTTGACTTTATTTTCTATTATAAAATTAAAGACATAAATGTATTAACTTAGGTTGAATAACTTAATTTAGATTTATTGTTTTTATAAAAAAAATCCGTCGAAATATTTATTTAAAAAACGAAATCTTTTAATTGAGATTATTTCAAAATAAATGATTGATAACGGTTTATCAGACTTGACGGGCGGGAGTCGTTCTGTGAATAATGATTTTCGTATTATATCATCAATTTATTCAGAAAAGATTGATGAAGAAAATGCAGCACATGCTCTTTACACGAGATGGAATAGTAAAAGTTCTTTCCTGAAGTCTAATTATTAAAATCAAAGAAGGTCCGGTAAAACTAAATTCTGATTCTTCTAATTATTTTATCAATATTACTTCAAACCAATGGTCTTAACTAAAGCTATACGTTTCTGGAATAAATCGTCCTAAATTTAATTCAGCCGTAAATCCATTTTTTCAAAAGGACTTCACGAAACTAGGAATTAATTGTTGTTTCGTTCTTAAATCTAATTATTTCTCGGTATCAAAAAAAAATTTTCCTTCAAAAATGTTTTGGAAAGTCTTTTTTGTTTGCAAAAATTTAATAAGAAGATATCATTGGGGGAAAAAGAAGATATCAAATTATTATTTTTCAAAAATTGGAAGTAAATAGAATTATTCATTTTCTTAGTAGGATAAATTTTTATTAATTTTATTTTAAAGTAATTATTTTGCCAATAACTATAAGAAAAATTTGAAATTGAGCAAAAAAATTGACCACAATCTCCAAACTGATACAATTAACTGTGTAGTATATGCATGTATTTTTATGGAACAAATGTTTGAAAATAAAACACTTATTTTTAAAAATAATAAGACATATTTAACTGCGCTTAGACAAAAAATTAATGAAAACTTAAAAAATTTTGGAGGTCAATTATTTTGTTCTTTATATCTAACAAAAAGACGAACTTATTTCATAAAATGCTGGCACAAATTTTACCATACTTGTTCTACTTCCAATATAAATGATCAAAAATTGATAAAATTAATAGCATCAATTAATGAGTGCCCTATTTGTTTTAAATAAAGTCTTTTAAAAAAAAATTTTTTTTTATAATTATTTAATCCTTTAACTTAACTTTCAAAAGTTCCTCAAGTATCGTTTCCTGTAACTAAACCTCTTCCAGCCTATTGTATGTTCTTAAGAATATATTTTAAAAACTTAAAAGTTTCAGATTTGACATAAATTATTATTATTATAAAATTTGTTCTACTTCCAATATAAATGATCAAAAATTGATAAAATTAATAGCATCAATTAATGAGTGCCCTATTTGTTTTAAATAAAGTCTTTTAAAAAAAAAATTTTTTTTATAATTATTTAATCCTTTAACTTAACTTTCAAAAGTTCTTCAAGTATCGTTTCCTGTAACAAACCTCTTCCAGCCTATTGTAT
Source organism: Brachionus paranguensis (assembly GCA_016802215.1). Taxonomy (NCBI): domain Eukaryota; kingdom Metazoa; phylum Rotifera; class Eurotatoria; order Ploima; family Brachionidae; genus Brachionus; species Brachionus paranguensis. The sequence goes on along the minus strand of JAESIX010000019.1, from coordinate 1,516,451 downwards.
GTTCTTAAGAATATATTTTAAAAACTTAAAAGTTTCAGATTTGACTTAAATTATTATTATTATAAAATTTATTATATATAATAAATTTTTATTTAAAATGATTAAAATATAATTTAAATAATATTTAGATAAAAACTTTTTTCAATAAAAACTTTAAAAAACGTAAAATTATTTAAAAATGAGTTTTCAAATGAAACAAAAACCAAAAAAAAGACACAAGAAATTGTTCATTTTAATCATTCCAACGAAGAAAAATTTTTGAAAAAATACATTATTATTAGAAAAATATACTAATGTTTTTGATTTTAGTGAAATTATCTCTTTAAATGACTTAAGAAAGTCATATGAACAATTGTTGTCAAGCTTCAATGAAAAGGAGAAGGAGCTTAAATCAGTTTATTCGTCTCGTCATGAACTTGAGGATAAATTGTTAGTTTGACTTGGATTTAATAACTAAAAAAACTTATATTTTTTAATTTTAGACGTCAATCGGTCGAAAAGACTGATAATTATCATGAAAGGATAATTGAGCTTGAAAAGATTATAGCTCAATCCAGCTCAAAAGCCAACGAGAAAATTTAACATTATTATTAGAGAAATATGCTAATGTTTTTGTTTTTAGTGAATTCAAATAATTAATACGAAACAAACATCTTGTTCTAATGAAATTTAATGAATATTTTTTCCGTAAGTCTGGTGCTCAAACTTTTCATTGCAAATTTCCACTTTAATAACACATGAGCCTTCTCTGCTTCACCTAGTGGTGGCAAAGCCCTCACTTCCAGAACTCTTTCTTGATGAGTATGGCATTAAAGATCTTCGTCAGGACAAAAATAGTTTGTTTTTAAAAAATTTTTTTTAAAAGTTAAATTCATTTTTTTTTAAGTTTTCAACAATAAATTTTCCGAGAGATTAAATTTATTTATATCAATAGAGGTTTTTTTTAATCAAGTTAAGCCAGACTTTTTGATCTTAATTTTCTTTTTAGAATCAACAAGACAATGATCCAGTTATTGGTGAATGGAATTGGCCTGGTATTGCTAAAAGAAGACCAAAATTTCTTGGTTCTCGTGGGTGTCCATATTATTTGACACCGGGTGGCAATCGCGTTATGTTTCAAAAAAAAATAGGAAATATAAATTTTTTTAATGATTCGATGGAAATATGTTAATTTATTTTTTGTTTTTTTTTCCTGATTAATTTTTTTTATACCGAAACTAAATTAGGAAATTTAAAAATTTAGATATAAATCCGGAAAGGAATAACACCTGATATTTGTCATTTTTTTCTTATTCGTGAATTTTTTTTACTTGTCGAATTGAGTGGTCATGTATCATTTTAAGAATTTATGAGGCAGTGATTCTTTAAATTAAATTCCTAATTTCTCAAAAAGTTCTGATTTTTAAAGGTATAATCAATTACTGATTAAAGAGTTCATTATGAGCAAGTATCCTTTTAAAACTAATTGAATTTTTTTTGAATCGGAAATTTTTAAAGAATCCTGACTTCAATCAATTCTTAAGATTTGAACATTACCGCTTTTTCTTCGAGTAAAATTTATCTTATTTTTAATTTTAAAAATATCAGGTTTATTTCTTTCGGCTTTGCTATCTATATTTTTAAATTTCTTAATTTTGTTAATTTTAAACTTTTTTAAATAAAAACTAAAAAAAAAATTATTTATTTTATAAACTAAGAGTTGTTCAATAAGAAAAATTTAAGTCTTCAAATATAATTATTCAAGTTAAAAACTCAAATTTTTTACTAATTTTTTTAATGATAAAATATTAAGAAACATGAGCACTCATTAAAATCTTTCTGATTCAATTCGCTAATTTAATCTTAATTTTTGCAATTAATTACCTATAAAGTCCTGCTTTATCTTTCTAATATAATACATCCAGTTAACGTTTTTGAAGAATGAAAATCAATAGATTTTTTTAAATTTTATTTAAACTTAATCTAAGACATCGTTAAGTTAGTTTTACACACTTAAATAACATTTGTTTTGTTCTAAATATTAAAAAAAGATTTTTAATTTATTAATTAATAATTAATAAAAATTAAATTTATTTATTTATTTATTTTTTAATGCAACTTTGTTAGTTGCACAATTATTAGGCATTTTTCTTTCAATTAAAATTCTTTTTTCATAAGATTAAAACATTAGTAGTAGTAGTAGTAGTTTTTGCTGCGACACCTAATATTTAGATTGTCTAAGCCCATCACCGCCAATTGGCCGTGTAGAGCTTTAGCAGCCGATTCCATTGAACTTATCTAAAGCCATTTTAAAATTAGCGGTTGACTTGGATTTCACCACATTTTCTGGCAGCTTATTTCAATGCAGAACTACTCTGTTTGAAAAAAATACATGTCTGGCACTTACTGCAGCCGCAAAATCTTTTCTAATTTGAGCTGGGACTCTCTCTCTCTGGACTCTGATGCTTTTTTCTCTTAACGGCCCGGCTGGCCCCTTGTTTTCTGATTTATTAACTAGATTCTTGACCAAGCTTACCTTTTCTATTCCATTCACTAATTTGAACATTTCAATCAAATCCCCTCTCACTCTTCTTTCACTCAGCTTTGTAAGTCCTAATTTTGTCAGCCTCATTTCATACGGCATGTTTCTTACAGACAAAGGTATTTTTGTTGCCCTCTCTTGCACCTTTTCCAACGCATTCACGTCCATTATCATACTTGGGTTCCAAACCTGCACTGCGTAATCTAGGTGTGGTCTCACCATGGATATATACAATATTACCCACAGTCTTTCCTCTCTTCTTGTAAACGTTCCCTTTAGCATTCCAAGTACCCTAATCGCTTTCGCACAAGCACTTTTCACTTGGCTGGTCCATTTTAAATCTGTTACCATCACTCCAAGATCCCTCTCACAATCTGTTGTCGCTAGTATAATATTGTTGCTTTTTTGTAAATATTCATGCCTTTCATTTAGTCTGCCGAAATGCATTACTTTACATTTGTTAGCAACCAGTCCCATACGCCAAACCTCTTTCCATTGACAAACTGCATCCAAATCTTTCTGTAACATCGCTCTCTCATAAACATTATTTACTATACCGAGTATTTTGGAATCATCTGCATACAATTCAATTCTATTTGAAACGCAGTCAGGTAGGTAATTTATTTACAGAACAAATAGCAGGGGTCCAAGTACAGACCCTTGCGGAACTCCACTCAGTACCCCTGAACATCTAGAAACTCCATCACCAAGTACAACTCGCTGAGTTCTCATACTCAAAAAGTCTTCGAGCCACCTTACTATTTTCTCTCCTAGCCCATAACCACGTAGTTTATGAAGAAGTCGTTTATGCGGCACCGTATCAAAAGCCTTTGAGAAATCTAATAGGAATTCATCCGGACTGTTACCTTTGGCCAACTCAGTCGTGATCATATCAAGCGTTTCAAGTAGGTTCGTTACGCATCCTTTCTTTGGAACAAATCCATGTTGATTTCCAACTATTAGATTATTCTCTTGAAGGTAAAACATTAGTCGGTCCCTGACAATACCTTCCAGAACCTTACAAGCGACTGACGTAAGTGATACGGGTCGATAATTAACTGGCTCTAATTTCCTTTTTTATAAATCGGCGACACATTCGCTCTTATCCACTCTTTTGGGATTTTTCATGTCTCTAATGATTTTGCGTAAATTATCTTCAATGGCACTGACATCGTTATTGCACAGTTTTTCAGTATCAGTGGATGTACTTGGTCTGTGCCCATCGATTTGTTGCCATTTAATTTATCTAGTCTCCGTTCAATCTGATCCTCGTTTAGCTCCTGCATGACATTCTCAATATCGAAAGTAGAGGATGTACGTAAAGGAAAAAAAGGCATATTATCATAGGTTTCTTTATTAAAGACTGAATGAAACTGATCATTTAATAGCTCAGCTATTATTTTTTTGTCACTCGTTACTTCACCCTCTTTTGTTCTTAACATTCTTATTTCTTCCTTTACTCCCATTTTGCTTCTTATATAGGCATAAATTAGTTTCGGATCACTTTTTGCTTTTTTAAACGGTCTGTTCTCATATTCCGATTTAACTTTTCTTAATTTTTGTTTTAACTCTCTACATGCTTTTCCATAATAATATTTACTTATTTCAAATGAACTTTTATTACAGGCTTTCATCTTATACCAAGCTCGATGCTTAAGTTTAATCATTCTATTAACCTCGTAGTTCATCCATTTTTCGCTCTTTCGCAAATTCTCTCTTTTCTCCGGTACGTGTTTCTCATACTGTCGCAGATACTCATTCAGAAAACTTGCATAATATTCATTAACATTCCGTCCAACAAGTTCTTTTTTTCAGTCCACTGACCCCATATCAGATTTGATTTGGTCAAAATTAGCTTTTCTTACATATTTTCTCTTTTTTCCGTAAGTCTGGTGCTCAAACTTTTCATTGCAAGTTTCCACTTTAATAACACATGAGCCTTCTCTGCTTCACCTAGTGGTGGCAAAGCCCTCACTTCCAGAACTCTTTCATGCTCACTCGTTAAAAGTAGATCAAGTAACTTTGAATCTCCATTTTTTCCAAATATAAATGTTGGAAAATCCACACACTGAATCATAAACGATTCATCTAAGCCTTCCAGAAACCGCTTCCATTTTCTCCACTGGAAATTCCGCCATCGCATGTCCAGCTGATTTCTGCAAAATTGAAATCTCCACAGACTACCACAGCATCATATATTTTATTCTCTATCATTTTCCTTGCCTCTTTTAATGAATCATTCACACACACAGTTACAAAACCATTACTTTTAGGTGGTCTGTACATGCATCCCACCAACAAACTTTCTGCACCACTTCTCACTCCACACCATATCTGTTCAACACCATCTGCACAAAGAACTCTACAGGTCACTGCCATCGAACACACCCAATTCTGTCTCTTCGGTATAAAGTATACAGATATCCAGATATACAAGGTATCGAGTACTCAGAATACCAAATCTCAGAAACACATACAATATGTGGCCTATCCAACTTATCCAGCCGGACAACAAGCTCCGTAAGTTTGTTGTTGAGTGAAGTGGCATTTGTATAAATACAAGTGAGAAAAGGTTCACGAAAGCTTATCCTTTTCTTTTCTAAACTACGCTTCAATAAAGGCGACCCAAGAATTTCATTGTCCTGGCTAGAAAAAGAAACATCACTCCCCCTAACTATTCTATTTTCATTAATTACATTAATACATTACATTAATTTTTAACTTTAAAATTCATCTCAGTTTTTCTATTATTCTTTTTAACAATTAAATTGCTAGTTATCTGCTGTATTTATTGGCGTTTGTTTAATTCTTCGGAGCTCATTTCCTCGGATGATCCATCGGTAATGCCTCCCTTCATTCTTACTCTCTTCCTCCTTGTTGAGCACTTACCTTCTTTCTCTCAGTTGCTTCTCTAACCTTCTCTCGCACTCTGTTCGGTCAGGACAAATATACACTTCGGCGTAACCTTCAATTTTTCTCAACTTTTTGGCTTCCGCCAAGACACAATTTCTATCAACGCCCTTTTTGAGACGGATAAAAATCGGAGGAACACTTTTCGAGTTCGATTGTCTGAATCTCCTCACATGCTCGATGTTATTTGTGTTCACACCTATAACTTGGAAAAGATTTCTGACTTGTTCAACAACATCTATGTTTGACTCTTGCTTTAAACAAACACGATTAGACTTTCCTTTTTACTTTCTCTTGCTTGATTCTCTGCAAGGACAGAATTCGTCATATCTATCTGCTGGGACTGTAGAGGCTGAGATGGTCCTGATTTTTCTCTTTCTTCACTTCCGCCAGGTAGCTGAGCAACAATAGATGACCAACGCAAGACCGAACCAGTGTTAGAATTTCGCTGTAACGAAGCCATTTCAACGCTGCTTTCGTCAATTTCTTCTAGTCTCGATGTTTGAACACCCATTTTGGATTCTAATACAGCATTTCTTTTATTAAACTTCGCTTCTATCTGTACGGTTCTTTCATTGAATTTTTGGTCATCTGTACTCTCCAGTTGCTGCACTCTTTTTGTCAGTTTTTCAATTATCTGACCTTGGTTTTCAATTTTTTTTGAAAGTTCTTCAATAACTTTATCTTTTGATTTAACAATCCATTCGAGATCCTCTAAAACTATCACTCGATTCTTCCAAATTGCAAACTCGGCCATTTCGTCGCAACGAGCCTCGGCGGGGCTCTGATCGGTACTAAGATTCGATCTTTTTGGTCTTCTTGACGTCTCGGATATCATACATACAGTCTGTTGTCTGGTATTTTGGGGAGTCCTTTGTTAGGTTGACCCTGTGTCAATAAAGTTTTCCTTCATAATTTATGATAATTTAAATTTTCAAATTTTCAAAATTTAATCTTTTGATAATTTTGAAAATTGTACTAAAATTTTGTTGTGAAATTCACAAAGCCTGCAAATATTTTATGGGAATTTAAAATTTTCATTGGGTGACATACTATGTTTCACGTTAATAAAACTAAGTTTTATCTAAAGGCTAAAAAAATAGAACACTAATTAGATTTTTGATTTGATTTGATTGATTAAAAAAAAATTGAAGATTTAATTTAAGGTAAAGAAGATTTGTTAAGGAAATTTTTCTTTTTTAATTTTAAATTTTCAAAAATAGAAAATATTTTTGATTAATCTTTACTGAATTTGCACAACGCAATCGAATTGATAGACTGATGCTAACACAACTACTATTAAAAATGCTTAATTAATATACAGTTGTTTTTGTTGTTGCACTATTTTAATGTCAGCTTATCGAAATAAAAGGATTTCGAAATTTTTAAATGATAAATTATATGATGAATTTTTTGACTGAAAGTTTTAAGGATAAAGTCCATTAAGTTAGAGCAATTATTTTGAATTTTTATTTTTTTTTAATTTTAAAAACAAACAAATTTTTTTACAAATAAAGTATTTCGATTAAGTTAATATGAAGTTTTTTTCAAGATAAAAAAAAACAAAAAATAAGAAATAAAATTAATCAATCTATACGTAACAATATCATGTTGATATTGATTTCAAATCAAACACAATTTTATTTTCATTGGATTTAAATGTAAGTAAAATTAACAAAAAAATAAAAATAATATTAATAATAAAATCGGAAATGGATATTTTATAGAACAAACGAACCACTTTTTCACAAAATATATACTTTTATTGGTTGTATGTAATCAAAAAAAACAAAGAGTAGAAGAAGAAGAAGAAGAAGAAGAAGGAGAGAAAAAAGAAAGAAAAGGAACAGGAACAGGAGTAAGGAACATGTGTGCTCAAATAAGTGAAAATATACTGAAAAATAGCATATTGAGTCGATGCAATATAAAAAAAGACATAGACGAGCTTTTAATTTATTAAAATTTATGCTAATAAAAACTGCAACATTGAATGTTAACGGGATTAAATGTTTATTTTGTTACATTGCATTTTCGTGTTTTAATAAAACATTTGTCATAATTTATTCTTCTTTAAATTAAATGTCCAATAAAATTAAAGTTCCAATTTTAAGAGTTGCATAAATTAAAAGATGTTCTATGTCTGAAACAACTCAATATGGACACATTTAAAGACACAAATTGAGTTAATTAATGAGTAGTAATGATATATGAAAAGGAAAAAAACATTATTTTTGTATAAAGAAAGAAACAATATCAAATATTAGTTGAGTTTATTATAATAAATATATAACATCGAATCAAGAGTAAACCATTAACTTTATTTTTAAATTAGACAAAAAAAAATCCGAACAAAAAAAAAAACAATCATGAACAATAATCGAAAATAGCAAAACAAACAAAAAAAAAAAAACTAAAACTAAATACAAATTTTGTGTGTAACTATTGGCACGAGTTGACCAATCAATTCAATCAATCTAGCTATGATCTTTCAGCATCAAACATCAATCATCCGGCATCGAGCATCCAGCATTCAGCAATAAATAAATCAGTCGACCAAGTATTAACAAACGGGAGTGGTTGGTGAATCATTTTTGTGGCATTAGATTTTGTTCGAATTGTTCAAATAGTTAACGTTGTTCGCTCATATCTATTTTTCCGGCTGCTTCTTCACGTCTCTTTTTCTCAGCTTCACGCATTTCTTGTATGGACATTTGTCTTGTCTAATTTATGTCGACAGTCTTTGTTGTTGCTGTGGTGGTGATGGTGGTGGTGGTGGTGGCGTTGGTCGATGGTGTGGTCTTCGTAGAACAAGTAGTATCAGCTTTGCTTTGGTTGTCATTGAGAGTAATTGGCGAAGAGGTAGTGGACGATGCCGGCTGCGATGATAGTGGTGATGATGGTTGTGGTGGCGGCTGTGGTGATGGTTGCTGGACAAGTGGTGGCGAGTGAACAGGCGAATTTTTAATACTGGTGTCTAGTCTGGTGTCCTGTCTTGTGTCTTGTTCACTGTTGATTGAGTCGGTTTCTTTTTGGCGTTGTTCTTTAAGCCGACGTTCTTTTTCCAACAATTACATTTTATATTTAAGAAACGAATCGCCCGCATTATTTGTATTTACACTAATTGCTGATTTGTTTTCTGGCGCATAAAAAATGTATATTTATATCAAAGTGGAATTACTTCATTTAAAACATTCTTCTGTGGCTTCATTCATCGAATCAGTTAATGGACATATAAAAACTTCAACAGAACCTCCATGGAATCCATCCACAACCACCTTGATATAAATGTAGAATGTTAGGAGATAATCTTTAAGTAGTAAAAAATACATGATGTGATATATTAATTGTTTGTCCACTTAGATAGTTTTCAACAATAGTTCCTGTTGCATATAAGCCATCTTGTTCAAAAAGCTTTGGCTGACTATATTCATCACCACATAACCCGCATTTTCCATCTAAAATAGCATTTTTTAATTTTTTAATTAAAAAATATTTCAAAATCTATACCATTCAAATAATACTGATGCTCAAAGGTCCCACAAAAAAGAGCTGAAGGATCTCCATTGAATGGCGGAATATCTGGTCTATAATAATGAATAAATTGTCTTGGCAATGGTTTATTTAAGAATCCATGAGGTTCAATTAAAGAAACACAATAAAAAACAATTGTAAGAAAGAACAATTTCATTTTTGAAACTCGCTTTTTGACTTTATATGAAAATTTTTTGAAATCTTCCCTTTAAATACTCAAATTTAAACTTATTACAAATTAAACTTTAATTTAAAAAATCGCGTGATAAAGCAAAATTTTCATTCGGATCACTTTTCACATTGAAACAATAGCAATTTTAAACTATTTATATCAAAATTTTATTAATACTTTTTTAAATTTAGAATTTAATTTTGTTCAAGATTTAGATAGGATAAAATTGCTCAAATAATAAATTATAAACAAATAGAGAATTCAATATAATATTAATTAATATAATAATAATTCAATATTCAATATATATATAAATTAAACTCAAAATCTAATTTTGATTTAAGGTATATTTTGGCGAAAATAAATGCAATATCAATTATTTTTTTGAGTTTATTTGCTTTTCGTGTTTCATCTTCAAAATAAATTTTAAGAGTCCCATTTTTAAAGACAAAAATTTTTTTAATACCGCTTTTTTATATTTTTATTAAATTTTCTCTTATTTAATAAGCTTCCCACAATTTTATGAAAACTCGTCAGAAATAATAAAAAAATCTTATATTAATTAACAGAAATTCATCTAAATAAAAAAAAACTTCCTCTAAGGTAAAATTTAATAAAGTTAAAGAGGTTAAAAAATATAAATAATCAAATTTTAAATAAAAAAAGCCGAAAATTTGTCGATGATTATTTTGATATTGTTAAAAGAGGAAAAGGGAAAATTTATCAACCGTTAAAGGACTTGAGATAAGTGCTCTTGTCATAGTCGTACCATTAAGACGTGATTAATCTATTTTAAAATGATTTTGGAGACTCATAAAGCAATTCTGATAAATAATTCAGTTACTGATACTTTTTGTGGATTTTAAGAACTTTTTTGAACAAATTTGAGAAAGTATGAATTTTTGATTTTTTGAAGGCTAATCGACAGCCATGTGCCCTAGTCAGAGTCTATCATTTTGCTTTGAAAAATTTGTTTGATAGAAATTTGTTTAAAAAATGTATATTTATATCAAAGTGGAATTACTTAAAAATCTAAATTCCTAATTTCATTCGTTAGGGAAAACAGCAAACATTAATTAATAATTAATAAATTAAGAGGTAAAAAATAAAGTGATAATAAAAAATATAAAAGTTAAAGTATCATTTTTTTTTTATTTGTAATAAAATTTATTTAAATATATTTAATAGAAATGTGCAATTTATTCATACCATCGGCAAATGCATTCATCTGGACATATCATATCAGGAGTCATACAATTAATAAAACATTTAACGCACATTTCAAAATGTTGATTATATAAATTTGGATCATACCAAAAGTCATTTACTTTGTTCCAACAAATTAAGCCACTTCCAGAATATTTGTTTAGATCAGGTTTTGTATTTAAACTAAAATTTTGCTCTTTCCAAGTTTCACATTGATAGACCGGTTTCATTTTATTTGATCTTAAAGGAGGATTCTGAAATTCTTCTATTGGTTTTTCAATATTTGGATCAGGTATGATACTAATATCAGCACAATTTCTAGAACAAAACAAATGTTTGAGAAAATTTTAATAAAATATTTAAAGCAAACCTAAATTCCTGCTGAGCTCCTATTCCAATTAGTTCAGTTCCATTTGGCAAAAGTCCCTGTAATAATTAAACAAAATTATTTTAAATAAAGACTAAAATTCATCTTAATTGACTTTTTTCTGATCATTCTCCCATCTCCATCTTAAAACACATCTTTCACATGTTAATCCATCAGGTAATTTGACTCTAAAGAATAAAAATAAAAATTTCTGATTTAAAAACATCCATTTTACTGAAATATTTCATCAATAAAAAGCGGTTCACCGTATGGTCTTGGTTCACCCAAATCAATTAAAAATTTGTATTCATCTATAGGCGATCGCTTTGGATGTGGTAAAATTCTTAATGGAAATTTTTCAAAACATTCTTCTGTGGCTTCATTCATCGAATCAGTTAATGGACATATAAAAACTTCAACAGAACCTCCATGGAATCCATCCACAACCACCTTGATATAAATGTAGAATGTTAGGAGATAATCTTTAAGTAGTAAAAAATACATGATGTGATATATTAATTGTTTGTCCACTTAGATAGTTTTCAACAATAGTTCCTGTTGCATATAAGCCATCTTGTTCAAAAAGCTTTGGCTGACTATATTCATCGCCACATAACCCGCATTTTCCATCTTAAATAGCATTTTTAATTTTTTTGATTAAAAAATATTTCAAAATCTATACCATTCAAATAATACTGATGCTCAAAGGTCCCACAAAAAAGAGCTGAAGGATCTCCATTGAATGGCGGAATATCTGGTCTATAATAATGAATAAATTGTCTTGGCAATGGTTTAGTTAAGAATCCATGAGGTTCAATTAAAGAAACACAATAAAAAACAATTGTTAGAAATAACAATTTCATTTTTGAAACTCGCTTTTTGACTTTATATGAGAATTTTTTGAAATCTTCCTTTAAATACTCAAATTTAAACTAATTACAAATTAAACTTGAATATAAAAAACATTAAGTCATTAAATTCGCGTGATAAAGCAAAATTTTCATTCGGATCACTTTTCACATTCAAACAATAGCAATTTTAAACTATTAATATCATAATTTTATTAATACTTTTTTAAATTTAGAATTTAATTTTGTTTAAGATTTAGATAGGATAAAATTGCTCAAATAATAAATTATCAACAAATAGAGAATTCAATATAATATTAATTAATATAATAATAATTCAATATTCAATATATATATAAATTAAACTCAAAATCTAATTTTGATTTAAGGTATATTTTGGCGAAAATAAATGCAATATCAATTATTTTTTTGAGTTTATTTGCTTTTCGTGTTTCATCTTCAAAATAAATTTTAAGAGTCCCATTTTTAAAGACAAATACTTTTTTAATACCACTATTTTTATATTTTTATTAAATTTTCTCTTATTTAATAAGCTTCCCACAATTTTAATAAAAACTCGTCAGAAATAATAAAAAAAAAATTATATAAATTAACAGAAATTCATCTAAATTAATAAAAACTTTCTCTAAGGTAAAATTTAATAAAGTTAAAGAGGTTAAAAAATATAAATAATCAAATTTTAAATAAAAAAAGCCGAAAATTTGTCGATGATTATTTTGATATTGTTAAAAGAGGAAAAGGGAAAATTTATCAACCGTTAAAGGACTTGAGATAAGTGCTCTTGTCATAGTCGTACCATTAAGACGTGATTAATCTATTTTAAAATGATTTTGGAGACTCATAAAGCAATTCTGATAAATAATTCAGTTACTGATACTTTTTGTGGATTTTAAGAACTTTTTTGAACAAATTTGAGAAAGTATGAATTTTTGATTTTTTGAAGGCTAATCGACAGCCATGTGCCCTAGTCAGAGTCTATCATTTTGCTTTGAAAAATTTGTTTGATAGAAATTTGTTTAAAAAATGTATATTTATATCAAAGTGGAATTACTTAAAAATCTAAATTCCTAATTTCATTCGTTAGGGAAAACAGCAAACATTAATTAATAATTAATAAATTAAGAGGTAAAAAATAAAGTGATAATAAAAAATATAAAAGTTAAAGTATCATTTTTTTTTTATTTGTAATAAAATTTATTTAAATATATTTAATAGAAATGTGCAATTTATTCATACCATCGGCAAATGCATTCATCTGGACATATCATATCAGGAGTCATACAATTAATAAAACATTTAACGCACATTTCAAAATGTTGATTATATAAATTTGGATCGTACCAAAAGTCGTTTACTTTGTTCCAACAAATTAAGCCACTTCCAGAATATTTGTTTAGATCAGGTTTTGTATTTAAACTAAAATTTTGCTCTTTCCAAGTTTCACATTGATAGACCGGTTTCATTTTATTTGATCTTAAAGGAGGATTCTGAAATTCTTCTATTGGTTTTTCAATATTTGGATCAGGTATGATACTAATATCAGCACAATTTCTAGAACAAAACAAATGTTTGAGAAAATTTTAATAAAATATTTAAAGCAAACCTAAATTCCTGCTGAGCTCCTATTCCAATTAGTTCAGTTCCATTTGGCAAAAGTCCCTGTAATAATTAAACAAAATTATTTTAAATAAAGACTAAAATTCATCTTAATTGACTTTTTTCTGATCATTCTCCCATCTCCATCTTAAAACACATCTTTCACATGTTAATCCATCAGGTAATTTGACTCTAAAGAATAAAAATAAAAATTTCTGATTTAAAAACATCCATTTTACTGAAATATTTCATCAATAAAAAGCGGTTCACCGTATGGTCTTGGTTCACCCAAATCAATTAAAAATTTGTATTCATCTATAGGCGATCGCTTTGGATGTGGTAAAATTCTTAATGGAAATTTTTCAAAACATTCTTCTGTGGCTTCATTCATCGAATCAGTTAATGGACATATAAAAAGTGCAACATAACCTCCATGAAATCCATCCACAACCACCTTGATATAAATGTAGAATGTTAGGAGATAATCTTTAAGTAGTAAAAAATACATGATGTGATATATTAATTGTTTGTCCACTTAGATAGTTTTCAACAATAGTTCCTGTTGCATATAAGCCATCTTGTTCAAAAAGCTTTGGCTGACTATATTCATCACCACATAACCCGCATTTTCCATCTAAAATAGCATTTTTTAATTTTTTAATTAAAAAATATTTCAAAATCTATACCATTCAAATAATACTGATGCTCAAAGGTCCCACAAAAAAGAGCTGAAGGATCTCCATTGAATGGCGGAATATCTGGTCTATAATAATGAATAAATTGTCTTGGCAATGGTTTAGTTAAGAATCCATGAGGTTCAATTAAAGAAACACAATAAAAAACAATTGTTAGAAATAACAATTTCATTTTTGAAACTCGCTTTTTGACTTTATATGAGAATTTTTTGAAATCTTCCTTTAAATACTCAAATTTAAACTAATTACAAATTAAACTTGAATATAAAAAACATTAAGTCATTAAATTCGCGTGATAAAGCAAAATTTTCATTCGGATCACTTTTCACATTGAAACAATAGCAATTTTAAACTATTTATATCAAAATTTTATTAATACTTTTTTAAATTTAGAATTTAATTTTGTTCAAGATTTAGATAGGATAAAATTGCTCAAATAATAAATTATAAACAAATAGAGAATTCAATATAATATTAATTAATATAATAATAATTCAATATTCAATATATATATAAATTAAACTCAAAATTTAATTTTGATTTAAGGTATTTTTTGGAGAAAATAAATTCAATATCTATTATTTTTTTGAGTTCATTTGCTTTTCGTGTTTCATCTTTAATAAATAAAATTTAATATAACTTTAAGATTTTAATTTTAATTTAAAGACAAATACTTTTTTAATACCACTATTTTTATATTTTTATTAAATTTTCTCTTATTTAATAAGCTTCCCACAATTTTATGAAAACTCGTCAGAAATAATAAAAAAATCTTATATTAATTAACAGAAATTCATCTAAATAAAAAAAAACTTCCTCTAAGGTAAAATTTAATAAAGTTAAAGAGGTTAAAAAATATAAATAATCAAATTTTAAATAAAAAAAGCCGAAAATTTGTCGATGATTATTTTGATATTGTTAAAAGAGGAAAAGGGAAAATTTATCAACCGTTAAAGGACTTGAGATAAGTGCTCTTGTCATAGTCGTACCATTAAGACGTGATTAATCTATTTTAAAATGATTTTGGAGACTCATAAAGCAATTCTGATAAATAATTCAGTTACTGATACTTTTTGTGGATTTTAAGAACTTTTTTGAACAAATTTGAGAAAGTATGAATTTTTGATTTTTTGAAGGCTAATCGACAGCCATGTGCCCTAGTCAGAGTCTATCATTTTGCTTTGAAAAATTTGTTTGATAGAAATTTGTTTAAAAAATGTATATTTATATCAAGGTGGAATTACTTAAAAATCTAAATTCCTAATTTCATTCGTTAGGGAAAACAGCAAACATTAATTAATAATTAATAAATTAAGAGGTAAAAAATAAAGTGATAATAAAAAATATAAAAGTTAAAGTATCATTTTTTTTTTATTTGTAATAAAATTTATTTAAATATATTTAATAGAAATGTGCAATTTATTCATACCATCGGCAAATGCATTCATCTGGACATATCATATCAGGAGTCATACAATTAATAAAACATTTAACGCACATTTCAAAATGTTGATTATATAAATTTGGATCGTACCAAAAGTCGTTTACTTTGTTCCAACAAATTAAGCCACTTCCAGAATATTTGTTTAGATCAGGTTTTGTATTTAAACTAAAATTTTGCTCTTTCCAAGTTTCACATTGATAGACCGGTTTCATTTTATTTGATCTTAAAGGAGGATTCTGAAATTCTTCTATTGGTTTTTCAATATTTGGATCAGGTATGATACTAATATCAGCACAATTTCTAGAACGAAACAAATGTTTGAGAAAATTTTAATAAAATATTTAAAGCAAACCTAAATTCCTGCTGAGCTCCTATTCCAATTAGTTCAGTTCCATTTGGCAAAAGTCCCTGTAATAATTAAACAAAATTATTTTAAATAAAGACTAAAATTCATCTTAATTGACTTTTTTCTGATCATTCTCCCATCTCCATCTTAAAACACATCTTTCACATGTTAATCCATCAGGTAATTTGACTCTATAGAATAAAAATTAAAATTGCTGATTAAAAAACATTCATTTTACTGAAATATTTCATCAATAAAAAGCGGTTCACCGTATGCTCTTGGCTCACCCAAATCAATTAAAAATTTGAATTCATCTATAGGCGATCGCTTTGGATGTGGTAAAATTCTTAATGGAAATTTTTCAAAACATTCTTCTGTGGCTTCATTCATCGAATCAGTTAATGGACATATAAAAACTTCAACAGAACCTCCATGAAATCCATCCACAACCACCTTGATATAAATGTAGAATGTTAGGAGATAATCTTTAAGTAGTAAAAAATACATGATGTGATATATTAATTGTTTGTCCACTTAGATAGTTTTCAACAATAGTTCCTGTTGCATATAAGCCATCTTGTTCAAAAAGCTTTGGCTGACTATATTCATCACCACATAACCCGCATTTTCCATCTAAAATAGCATTTTTAATTTTTTTGATTAAAAAATATTTCAAAATCTATACCATTCAAATAATACTGATGCTCAAAGGTCCCACAAAAAAGAGCTGAAGGATCTCCATTGAATGGCGGAATATCTGGTCTATAATAATGAATAAATTGTCTTGGCAATGGTTTAGTTAAGAATCCATGAGGTTCAATTAAAGAAACACAATAAAAAACAATTGTTAGAAATAACAATTTCATTTTTGAAACTCGCTTTTTGACTTTATATGAGAATTTTTTGAAATCTTCCTTTAAATACTCAAATTTAAACTAATTACAAATTAAACTTGAATATAAAAAACATTAAGTCATTAAATT
Organism: Brachionus paranguensis; assembly: GCA_016802215.1. Classification (NCBI taxonomy): domain Eukaryota; kingdom Metazoa; phylum Rotifera; class Eurotatoria; order Ploima; family Brachionidae; genus Brachionus; species Brachionus paranguensis. The sequence goes on along the minus strand of JAESIX010000019.1, from coordinate 1,499,811 downwards.
CGCGTGATAAAGCAAAATTTTCATTCGGATCACTTTTCACATTCAAACAATAGCAATTTTAAACTATTAATATCATAATTTTATTAATACTTTTTTAAATTTAGAATTTAATTTTGTTCAAGATTTAGATAGGATAAAATTGCTCAAATAATAAATTATAAACAAATAGAGAATTCAATATAATATTAATTAATATAATAATAATTCAATATTCAATATATATATAAATTAAACTCAAAATCTAATTTTGATTTAAGGTATATTTTGGCGAAAATAAATGCAATATCAATTATTTTTTTGAGTTTATTTGCTTTTCGTGTTTCATCTTCAAAATAAATTTTAAGAGTCCCATTTTTAAAGACAAAAATTTTTTTAATACCGCTTTTTTATATTTTTATTAAATTTTCTCTTATTTAATAAGCTTCCCACAATTTTATGAAAACTCGTCAGAAATAATAAAAAAATCTTATATTAATTAACAGAAATTCATCTAAATAAAAAAAAACTTCCTCTAAGGTAAAATTTAATAAAGTTAAAGAGGTTAAAAAATATAAATAATCAAATTTTAAATAAAAAAAGCCGAAAATTTGTCGATGATTATTTTGATATTGTTAAAAGAGGAAAAGGGAAAATTTATCAACCGTTAAAGGACTTGAGATAAGTGCTCTTGTCATAGTCGTACCATTAAGACGTGATTAATCTATTTTAAAATGATTTTGGAGACTCATAAAGCAATTCTGATAAATAATTCAGTTACTGATACTTTTTGTGGATTTTAAGAACTTTTTTGAACAAATTTGAGAAAGTATGAATTTTTGATTTTTTGAAGGCTAATCGACAGCCATGTGCCCTAGTCAGAGTCTATCATTTTGCTTTGAAAAATTTGTTTGATAGAAATTTGTTTAAAAAATGTATATTTATATCAAAGTGGAATTACTTAAAAATCTAAATTCCTAATTTCATTCGTTAGGGAAAACAGCAAACATTAATTAATAATTAATAAATTAAGAGGTAAAAAATAAAGTGATAATAAAAAATATAAAAGTTAAAGTATCATTTTTTTTTTATTTGTAATAAAATTTATTTAAATATATTTAATAGAAATGTGCAATTTATTCATACCATCGGCAAATGCATTCATCTGGACATATCATATCAGGAGTCATACAATTAATAAAACATTTAACGCACATTTCAAAATGTTGATTATATAAATTTGGATCATACCAAAAGTCATTTACTTTGTTCCAACAAATTAAGCCACTTCCAGAATATTTGTTTAGATCAGGTTTTGTATTTAAACTAAAATTTTGCTCTTTCCAAGTTTCACATTGATAGACCGGTTTCATTTTATTTGATCTTAAAGGAGGATTCTGAAATTCTTCTATTGGTTTTTCAATATTTGGATCAGGTATGATACTAATATCAGCACAATTTCTAGAACAAAACAAATGTTTGAGAAAATTTTAATAAAATATTTAAAGCAAACCTAAATTCCTGCTGAGCTCCTATTCCAATTAGTTCAGTTCCATTTGGCAAAAGTCCCTGTAATAATTAAACAAAATTATTTTAAATAAAGACTAAAATTCATCTTAATTGACTTTTTTCTGATCATTCTCCCATCTCCATCTTAAAACACATCTTTCACATGTTAATCCATCAGGTAATTTGACTCTAAAGAATAAAAATAAAAATTTCTGATTTAAAAACATCCATTTTACTGAAATATTTCATCAATAAAAAGCGGTTCACCGTATGGTCTTGGTTCACCCAAATCAATTAAAAATTTGTATTCATCTATAGGCGATCGCTTTGGATGTGGTAAAATTCTTAATGGAAATTTTTCAAAACATTCTTCTGTGGCTTCATTCATCGAATCAGTTAATGGACATATAAAAACTTCAACAGAACCTCCATGGAATCCATCCACAACCACCTTGATATAAATGTAGAATGTTAGGAGATAATCTTTAAGTAGTAAAAAATACATGATGTGATATATTAATTGTTTGTCCACTTAGATAGTTTTCAACAATAGTTCCTGTTGCATATAAGCCATCTTGTTCAAAAAGCTTTGGCTGACTATATTCATCACCACATAACCCGCATTTTCCATCTAAAATAGCATTTTTTAATTTTTTAATTAAAAAATATTTCAAAATCTATACCATTCAAATAATACTGATGCTCAAAGGTCCCACAAAAAAGAGCTGAAGGATCTCCATTGAATGGCGGAATATCTGGTCTATAATAATGAATAAATTGTCTTGGCAATGGTTTATTTAAGAATCCATGAGGTTCAATTAAAGAAACACAATAAAAAACAATTGTAAGAAAGAACAATTTCATTTTTGAAACTCGCTTTTTGACTTTATATGAAAATTTTTTGAAATCTTCCCTTTAAATACTCAAATTTAAACTTATTACAAATTAAACTTGAATTTAAAAAACATTAAGTCATTAAAATCGCGTGATAAAGCAAAATTTTCATTCGGATCACTTTTCACATTGAAACAATAGCAATTTTAAACTATTTATATCAAAATTTTATTAATACTTTTTTAAATTTAGAATTTAATTTTGTTCAAGATTTAGATAGGATAAAATTGCTCAAATAATAAATTATAAACAAATAGAGAATTCAATATAATATTAATTAATATAATAATAATTCAATATTCAATATATATATAAATTAAACTCAAAATCTAATTTTGATTTAAGGTATATTTTGGCGAAAATAAATGCAATATCAATTATTTTTTTGAGTTTATTTGCTTTTCGTGTTTCATCTTCAAAATAAATTTTAAGAGTCCCATTTTTAAAGACAAAAATTTTTTTAATACCGCTTTTTTATATTTTTATTAAATTTTCTCTTATTTAATAAGCTTCCCACAATTTTATGAAAACTCGTCAGAAATAATAAAAAAATCTTATATTAATTAACAGAAATTCATCTAAATAAAAAAAAACTTCCTCTAAGGTAAAATTTAATAAAGTTAAAGAGGTTAAAAAATATAAATAATCAAATTTTAAATAAAAAAAGCCGAAAATTTGTCGATGATTATTTTGATATTGTTAAAAGAGGAAAAGGGAAAATTTATCAACCGTTAAAGGACTTGAGATAAGTGCTCTTGTCATAGTCGTACCATTAAGACGTGATTAATCTATTTTAAAATGATTTTGGAGACTCATAAAGCAATTCTGATAAATAATTCAGTTACTGATACTTTTTGTGGATTTTAAGAACTTTTTTGAACAAATTTGAGAAAGTATGAATTTTTGATTTTTTGAAGGCTAATCGACAGCCATGTGCCCTAGTCAGAGTCTATCATTTTGCTTTGAAAAATTTGTTTGATAGAAATTTGTTTAAAAAATGTATATTTATATCAAAGTGGAATTACTTAAAAATCTAAATTCCTAATTTCATTCGTTAGGGAAAACAGCAAACATTAATTAATAATTAATAAATTAAGAGGTAAAAAATAAAGTGATAATAAAAAATATAAAAGTTAAAGTATCATTTTTTTTTTATTTGTAATAAAATTTATTTAAATATATTTAATAGAAATGTGCAATTTATTCATACCATCGGCAAATGCATTCATCTGGACATATCATATCAGGAGTCATACAATTAATAAAACATTTAACGCACATTTCAAAATGTTGATTATATAAATTTGGATCATACCAAAAGTCATTTACTTTGTTCCAACAAATTAAGCCACTTCCAGAATATTTGTTTAGATCAGGTTTTGTATTTAAACTAAAATTTTGCTCTTTCCAAGTTTCACATTGATAGACCGGTTTCATTTTATTTGATCTTAAAGGAGGATTCTGAAATTCTTCTATTGGTTTTTCAATATTTGGATCAGGTATGATACTAATATCAGCACAATTTCTAGAACGAAACAAATGTTTAAGAAAATTTTATTAAAATATTTAAAGCAAACCTAAATTCTTGCTGAGCTCCTATTCCAATTAGTTCAGTTCCATTTGGCAAAAGTCCCTGTAATAATTAAACAAAATTATTTTAAATAAAGACTAAAATTCATCTTAATTGACTTTTTTCTGATCATTCTCCCATCTCCATCTTAAAACACATCTTTCACATGTTAATCCATCAGGTAATTTGACTCTATAGAATAAAAATTAAAATTGCTGATTAAAAAACATTCATTTTACTGAAATATTTCATCAATAAAAAGCGGTTCACCGTATGCTCTTGGCTCACCCAAATCAATTAAAAATTTGAATTCATCTATAGGCGATCGCTTTGGATGTGGTAAAATTCTTAATGGAAATTTTTCAAAACATTCTTCTGTGGCTTCATTCATCGAATCAGTTAATGGACAGATAAAAAGTGCAACAGAACCTCCATGAAATCCATCCACAACCACCTTGATATAAATGTAGAATGTTAGGAGATAATGTTTAAGTACTAAAAAATACATGATGTGATATATTAATTGTTTGTCCACTTAGATAGTTTTCAACAATAGTTCCTGTTGCATATAAGCCATCTTGTTCAAAAAGCTTTGGCTGACTATATTCATCACCACATAACCCGCATTTTCCATCTAAAATAGCATTTTTTAATTTTTTAATTAAAAAATATTTCAAAATCTATACCATTCAAATAATACTGATGCTCAAAGGTCCCACAAAAAAGAGCTGAAGGATCTCCATTGAATGGCGGAATATCTGGTCTATAATAATGAATAAATTGTCTTGGCAATGGTTTAGTTAAGAATCCATGAGGTTCAATTAAAGAAACACAATAAAAAACAATTGTTAGAAATAACAATTTCATTTTTGAAACTCGCTTTTTGACTTTATATGAGAATTTTTTGAAATCTTCCTTTAAATACTCAAATTTAAACTAATTACAAATTAAACTTGAATATAAAAAACATTAAGTCATTAAATTCGCGTGATAAAGCAAAATTTTCATTCGGATCACTTTTCACATTCAAACAATAGCAATTTTAAACTATTAATATCATAATTTTATTAATACTTTTTTAAATTTAGAATTTAATTTTGTTCAAGATTTAGATAGGATAAAATTGCTCAAATAATAAATTATAAACAAATAGAGAATTCAATATAATATTAATTAATATAATAATAATTCAATATTCAATATATATATAAATTAAACTCAAAATCTAATTTTGATTTAAGGTATATTTTGGCGAAAATAAATGCAATATCTATTATTTTTTTGAGTTCATTTGCTTTTCGTGTTTCATCTTTAATAAATAAAATTTAATATAACTTTAAGATTTTAATTTTAATTTAAAGACAAATACTTTTTTAATACCACTATTTTTATATTTTTATTAAATTTTCTCTTATTTAATAAGCTTCCCACAATTTTAATAAAAACTCGTCAGAAATAATAAAAAAAAAATTATATAAATTAACAGAAATTCATCTAAATTAATAAAAACTTTCTCTAAGGTAAAATTTAATAAAGTTAAAGAGGTTAAAAAATATAAATAATCAAATTTTAAATAAAAAAAGCATAAAATTTGTCGATGATTATTTTGATCTTGTTAAAAGAGGAATAGGGAAAATTTATCAACCGTTAAAGGACTTGAGATAAGTGCTCTTGTCATAGTCGTACCATTAAGACGTGATTAATCTATTTTAAAATGATTTTGGAGACTCATAAAGCAATTCTGATAAATAATTCAGTTACTGATACTTTTTGTGGATTTTAAGAACTTTTTTGAACAAATTTGAGAAAGTATGAATTTTTGATTTTTTGAAAGCTAATCGACAGGCATGTGCCCTAGTCAGAGTCTATCATTTTGCTTTGAAAAATTTGTTTGATAGAAATTTGTTTAAAAAATGTATATTTATATCAAGGTGGAATTACTTAAAAATCTAAATTCCTAATTTCATTCGTTAGGGAAAACAGCAAACATTAATTAATAATTAATAAATTAAGAAGTAAAAAATAAAGTGATAATAAAAAATATAAAAGTTTAAGTATTATTTTTTTTTATTTGTAATAAAATTTATTTAAATATTTAATAGAAATGTGCAATTTATTCATACCATCGGCAAATGCATTCATCTGGACATATCATATCAGGAGTCATACAATTAATAAAACATTTAACGCACATTTCAAAATGTTGATTATATAAATTTGGATCGTACCAAAAGTCGTTTACTTTGTTCCAACAAATTAAGCCACTTCCAGAATATTTGTTTAGATCAGGTTTTGTATTTAAACTAAAATTTTGCTCTTTCCAAGTTTCACATTGATAGACCGGTTTCATTTTATTTGATCTTAAAGGAGGATTCTGAAATTCTTCTATTGGTTCTTCAATATTTGGATTAGGTATGATACTAATATCAGCACAATTTCTAGAACGAAACAAATGTTTAAGAAAATTTTATTAAAATATTTAAAGCAAACCTAAATTCTTGCTGAGCTCCTATTCCAATTAGTTCAGTTCCATTTGGCAAAAGTCCCTGTAATAATTAAACAAAATTATTTTAAATAAAGACTAAAATTCATCTTAATTGACTTTTTTCTGATCATTCTCCCATCTCCATCTTAAAACACATCTTTCACATGTTAATCCATCAGGTAATTTGACTCTATAGAATAAAAATTAAAATTGCTGATTAAAAAACATTCATTTTACTGAAATATTTCATCAATAAAAAGCGGTTCACCGTATGCTCTTGGCTCACCCAAATCAATTAAAAATTTGAATTCATCTATAGGCGATCGCTTTGGATGTGGTAAAATTCTTAATGGAAATTTTTCAAAACATTCTTCTGTGGCTTCATTCATCGAATCAGTTAATGGACAGATAAAAAGTGCAACAGAACCTCCATGAAATCCATCCACAACCACCTTGATATAAATGTAGAATGTTAGGAGATAATGTTTAAGTACTAAAAAATACATGATGTGATATATTAATTGTTTGTCCACTTAGATAGTTTTCAACAATAGTTCCTGTTGCATATAAGCCATCTTGTTCAAAAAGCTTTGGCTGACTATATTCATCGCCACATAACCCGCATTTTCCATCTTAAATAGCATTTTTAATTTTTTTGATTAAAAAATATTTCAAAATCTATACCATTCAAATAATACTGATGCTCAAAGGTCCCACAAAAAAGAGCTGAAGGATCTCCATTGAATGGCGGAATATCTGGTCTATAATAATGAATAAATTGTCTTGGCAATGGTTTATTTAAGAATCCATGAGGTTCAATTAAAGAAACAAAATAAAAAACAATTGTAAGAAAGAACAATTTCATTTTTGAAACTCGCTTTTTGACTTTATATGAAAATTTTTTGAAATCTTCCCTTTAAATACTCAAATTTAAACTAATTACAAATTAAACTTGAATATAAAAAACATTAAGTCATTAAATTCGCGTGATAAAGCAAAATTTTCATTCGGATCACTTTTCACATTCAAACAATAGCAATTTTAAACTATTAATATCATAATTTTATTAATACTTTTTTAAATTTAGAATTTAATTTTGTTTAAGATTTAGATAGGATAAAAATGCTCAAATAATAAATTATCAACAAATAGAGAATTCAATATAATATTAATTAATATAATAATAATTCAATATTCAATATATATATAAATTAAACTCAAAATCTAATTTTGATTTAAGGTATATTTTGGCGAAAATAAATGCAATATCAATTATTTTTTTGAGTTTATTTGCTTTTCGTGTTTCATCTTCAAAATAAATTTTAAGAGTCCCATTTTTAAAGACAAAAATTTTTTTAATACCGCTTTTTTATATTTTTATTAAATTTTCTCTTATTTAATAAGCTTCCCACAATTTTATGAAAACTCGTCAGAAATAATAAAAAAATCTTATATTAATTAACAGAAATTCATCTAAATAAAAAAAAACTTCCTCTAAGGTAAAATTTAATAAAGTTAAAGAGGTTAAAAAATATAAATAATCAAATTTTAAATAAAAAAAGCCGAAAATTTGTCGATGATTATTTTGATATTGTTAAAAGAGGAAAAGGGAAAATTTATCAACCGTTAAAGGACTTGAGATAAGTGCTCTTGTCATAGTCGTACCATTAAGACGTGATTAATCTATTTTAAAATGATTTTGGAGACTCATAAAGCAATTCTGATAAATAATTCAGTTACTGATACTTTTTGTGGATTTTAAGAACTTTTTTGAACAAATTTGAGAAAGTATGAATTTTTGATTTTTTGAAGGCTAATCGACAGCCATGTGCCCTAGTCAGAGTCTATCATTTTGCTTTGAAAAATTTGTTTGATAGAAATTTGTTTAAAAAATGTATATTTATATCAAAGTGGAATTACTTAAAAATCTAAATTCCTAATTTCATTCGTTAGGGAAAACAGCAAACATTAATTAATAATTAATAAATTAAGAGGTAAAAAATAAAGTGATAATAAAAAATATAAAAGTTAAAGTATCATTTTTTTTTTATTTGTAATAAAATTTATTTAAATATATTTAATAGAAATGTGCAATTTATTCATACCATCGGCAAATGCATTCATCTGGACATATCATATCAGGAGTCATACAATTAATAAAACATTTAACGCACATTTCAAAATGTTGATTATATAAATTTGGATCGTACCAAAAGTCGTTTACTTTGTTCCAACAAATTAAGCCACTTCCAGAATATTTGTTTAGATCAGGTTTTGTATTTAAACTAAAATTTTGCTCTTTCCAAGTTTCACATTGATAGACCGGTTTCATTTTATTTGATCTTAAAGGAGGATTCTGAAATTCTTCTATTGGTTTTTCAATATTTGGATCAGGTATGATACTAATATCAGCACAATTTCTAGAACAAAACAAATGTTTGAGAAAATTTTAATAAAATATTTAAAGCAAACCTAAATTCCTGCTGAGCTCCTATTCCAATTAGTTCAGTTCCATTTGGCAAAAGTCCCTGTAATAATTAAACAAAATTATTTTAAATAAAGACTAAAATTCATCTTAATTGACTTTTTTCTGATCATTCTCCCATCTCCATCTTAAAACACATCTTTCACATGTTAATCCATCAGGTAATTTGACTCTATAGAATAAAAATTAAAATTGCTGATTAAAAAACATTCATTTTACTGAAATATTTCATCAATAAAAAGCGGTTCACCGTATGCTCTTGGCTCACCCAAATCAATTAAAAATTTGAATTCATCTATAGGCGATCGCTTTGGATGTGGTAAAATTCTTAATGGAAATTTTTCAAAACATTCTTCTGTGGCTTCATTCATCGAATCAGTTAATGGACAGATAAAAAGTGCAACAGAACCTCCATGAAATCCATCCACAACCACCTTGATATAAATGTAGAATGTTAGGAGATAATGTTTAAGTACTAAAAAATACATGATGTGATATATTAATTGTTTGTCCACTTAGATAGTTTTCAACAATAGTTCCTGTTGCATATAAGCCATCTTGTTCAAAAAGCTTTGGCTGACTATATTCATCGCCACATAACCCGCATTTTCCATCTAAAATAGCATTTTTTAATTTTTTAATTAAAAAATATTTCAAAATCTATACCATTCAAATAATACTGATGCTCAAAGGTCCCACAAAAAAGAGCTGAAGGATCTCCATTGAATGGCGGAATATCTGGTCTATAATAATGAATAAATTGTCTTGGCAATGGTTTAGTTAAGAATCCATGAGGTTCAATTAAAGAAACACAATAAAAAACAATTGTAAGAAAGAACAATTTCATTTTTGAAACTCGCTTTTTGACTTTATATGAAAATTTTTTGAAATCTTCCCTTTAAATACTCAAATTTAAACTTATTACAAATTAAACTTGAATTTAAAAAACATTAAGTCATTAAAATCGCGTGATAAAGCAAAATTTTCATTCGGATCACTTTTCACATTGAAACAATAGCAATTTTAAACTATTTATATCAAAATTTTATTAATACTTTTTTAAATTTAGAATTTAATTTTGTTCAAGATTTAGATAGGATAAAATTGCTCAAATAATAAATTATAAACAAATAGAGAATTCAATATAATATTAATTAATATAATAATAATTCAATATTCAATATATATATAAATTAAACTCAAAATCTAATTTTGATTTAAGGTATATTTTGGCGAAAATAAATGCAATATCAATTATTTTTTTGAGTTTATTTGCTTTTCGTGTTTCATCTTCAAAATAAATTTTAAGAGTCCCATTTTTAAAGACAAAAATTTTTTTAATACCGCTTTTTTATATTTTTATTAAATTTTCTCTTATTTAATAAGCTTCCCACAATTTTATGAAAACTCGTCAGAAATAATAAAAAAATCTTATATTAATTAACAGAAATTCATCTAAATAAAAAAAAACTTCCTCTAAGGTAAAATTTAATAAAGTTAAAGAGGTTAAAAAATATAAATAATCAAATTTTAAATAAAAAAAGCCGAAAATTTGTCGATGATTATTTTGATATTGTTAAAAGAGGAAAAGGGAAAATTTATCAACCGTTAAAGGACTTGAGATAAGTGCTCTTGTCATAGTCGTACCATTAAGACGTGATTAATCTATTTTAAAATGATTTTGGAGACTCATAAAGCAATTCTGATAAATAATTCAGTTACTGATACTTTTTGTGGATTTTAAGAACTTTTTTGAACAAATTTGAGAAAGTATGAATTTTTGATTTTTTGAAGGCTAATCGACAGCCATGTGCCCTAGTCAGAGTCTATCATTTTGCTTTGAAAAATTTGTTTGATAGAAATTTGTTTAAAAAATGTATATTTATATCAAGGTGGAATTACTTAAAAATCTAAATTCCTAATTTCATTCGTTAGGGAAAACAGCAAACATTAATTAATAATTAATAAATTAAGAGGTAAAAAATAAAGTGATAATAAAAAATATAAAAGTTAAAGTATCATTTTTTTTTTATTTGTAATAAAATTTATTTAAATATATTTAATAGAAATGTGCAATTTATTCATACCATCGGCAAATGCATTCATCTGGACATATCATATCAGGAGTCATACAATTAATAAAACATTTAACGCACATTTCAAAATGTTGATTATATAAATTTGGATCGTACCAAAAGTCGTTTACTTTGTTCCAACAAATTAAGCCACTTCCAGAATATTTGTTTAGATCAGGTTTTGTATTTAAACTAAAATTTTGCTCTTTCCAAGTTTCACATTGATAGACCGGTTTCATTTTATTTGATCTTAAAGGAGGATTCTGAAATTCTTCTATTGGTTTTTCAATATTTGGATCAGGTATGATACTAATATCAGCACAATTTCTAGAACAAAACAAATGTTTGAGAAAATTTTAATAAAATATTTAAAGCAAACCTAAATTCCTGCTGAGCTCCTATTCCAATTAGTTCAGTTCCATTTGGCAAAAGTCCCTGTAATAATTAAACAAAATTATTTTAAATAAAGACTAAAATTCATCTTAATTGACTTTTTTCTGATCATTCTCCCATCTCCATCTTAAAACACATCTTTCACATGTTAATCCATCAGGTAATTTGACTCTATAGAATAAAAATTAAAATTGCTGATTAAAAAACATTCATTTTACTGAAATATTTCATCAATAAAAAGCGGTTCACCGTATGCTCTTGGCTCACCCAAATCAATTAAAAATTTGAATTCATCTATAGGCGATCGCTTTGGATGTGGTAAAATTCTTAATGGAAATTTTTCAAAACATTCTTCTGTGGCTTCATTCATCGAATCAGTTAATGGACAGATAAAAAGTGCAACAGAACCTCCATGAAATCCATCCACAACCACCTTGATATAAATGTAGAATGTTAGGAGATAATGTTTAAGTACTAAAAAATACATGATGTGATATATTAATTGTTTGTCCACTTAGATAGTTTTCAACAATAGTTCCTGTTGCATATAAGCCATCTTGTTCAAAAAGCTTTGGCTGACTATATTCATCGCCACATAACCCGCATTTTCCATCTTAAATAGCATTTTTAATTTTTTTGATTAAAAAATATTTCAAAATCTATACCATTCAAATAATACTGATGCTCAAAGGTCCCACAAAAAAGAGCTGAAGGATCTCCATTGAATGGCGGAATATCTGGTCTATAATAATGAATAAATTGTCTTGGCAATGGTTTAGTTAAGAATCCATGAGGTTCAATTAAAGAAACACAATAAAAAACAATTGTTAGAAATAACAATTTCATTTTTGAAACTCGCTTTTTGACTTTATATGAGAATTTTTTGAAATCTTCCTTTAAATACTCAAATTTAAACTAATTACAAATTAAACTTGAATATAAAAAACATTAAGTCATTAAATTCGCGTGATAAAGCAAAATTTTCATTCGGATCACTTTTCACATTCAAACAATAGCAATTTTAAACTATTTATATCAAAATTTTATTAATACTTTTTTAAATTTAGAATTTAATTTTGTTCAAGATTTAGATAGGATAAAATTGCTCAAATAATAAATTATAAACAAATAGAGAATTCAATATAATATTAATTAATATAATAATAATTCAATATTCAATATATATATAAATTAAACTCAAAATCTAATTTTGATTTAAGGTATATTTTGGCGAAAATAAATGCAATATCAATTATTTTTTTGAGTTTATTTGCTTTTCGTGTTTCATCTTCAAAATAAATTTTAAGAGTCCCATTTTTAAAGACAAAAATTTTTTTAATACCGCTTTTTTATATTTTTATTAAATTTTCTCTTATTTAATAAGCTTCCCACAATTTTATAAAAACTCGTCAGAAATAATAAAAAAATCTTATATAAATTAACAGAAATTCATCTAAATAAAAAAAAACTTCCTCTAAGGTAAAATTTAATAAAGTTAAAGAGGTTAAAAAATATAAATAATCAAATTTTAAATAAAAAAAGCCGAAAATTTGTCGATGATTATTTTGATATTGTTAAAAGAGGAAAAGGGAAAATTTATCAACCGTTAAAGGACTTGAGATAAGTGCTCTTGTCATAGTCGTACCATTAAGACGTGATTAATCTATTTTAAAATGATTTTGGAGACTCATAAAGCAATTCTGATAAATAATTCAGTTACTGATACTTTTTGTGGATTTTAAGAACTTTTTTGAACAAATTTGAGAAAGTATGAATTTTTGATTTTTTGAAGGCTAATCGACAGCCATGTGCCCTAGTCAGAGTCTATCATTTTGCTTTGAAAAATTTGTTTGATAGAAATTTGTTTAAAAAATGTATATTTATATCAAAGTGGAATTACTTAAAAATCTAAATTCCTAATTTCATTCGTTAGGGAAAACAGCAAACATTAATTAATAATTAATAAATTAAGAGGTAAAAAATAAAGTGATAATAAAAAATATAAAAGTTAAAGTATCATTTTTTTTTTATTTGTAATAAAATTTATTTAAATATATTTAATAGAAATGTGCAATTTATTCATACCATCGGCAAATGCATTCATCTGGACATATCATATCAGGAGTCATACAATTAATAAAACATTTAACGCACATTTCAAAATGTTGATTATATAAATTTGGATCATACCAAAAGTCATTTACTTTGTTCCAACAAATTAAGCCACTTCCAGAATATTTGTTTAGATCAGGTTTTGTATTTAAACTAAAATTTTGCTCTTTCCAAGTTTCACATTGATAGACCGGTTTCATTTTATTTGATCTTAAAGGAGGATTCTGAAATTCTTCTATTGGTTTTTCAATATTTGGATCAGGTATGATACTAATATCAGCACAATTTCTAGAACAAAACAAATGTTTGAGAAAATTTTAATAAAATATTTAAAGCAAACCTAAATTCCTGCTGAGCTCCTATTCCAATTAGTTCAGTTCCATTTGGCAAAAGTCCCTGTAATAATTAAACAAAATTATTTTAAATAAAGACTAAAATTCATCTTAATTGACTTTTTTCTGATCATTCTCCCATCTCCATCTTAAAACACATCTTTCACATGTTAATCCATCAGGTAATTTGACTCTATAGAATAAAAATTAAAATTGCTGATTAAAAAACATTCATTTTACTGAAATATTTCATCAATAAAAAGCGGTTCACCGTATGCTCTTGGCTCACCCAAATCAATTAAAAATTTGTATTCATCTATAGGCGATCGCTTTGGATGTGGTAAAATTCTTAATGGAAATTTTTCAAAACATTCTTCTGTGGCTTCATTCATCGAATCAGTTAATGGACATATAAAAACTTCAACAGAACCTCCATGGAATCCATCCACAACCACCTTGATATAAATGTAGAATGTTAGGAGATAATCTTTAAGTAGTAAAAAATACATGATGTGATATATTAATTGTTTGTCCACTTAGATAGTTTTCAACAATAGTTCCTGTTGCATATAAGCCATCTTGTTCAAAAAGCTTTGGCTGACTATATTCATCGCCACATAACCCGCATTTTCCATCTTAAATAGCATTTTTAATTTTTTTGATTAAAAAATATTTCAAAATCTATACCATTCAAATAATACTGATGCTCAAAGGTCCCACAAAAAAGAGCTGAAGGATCTCCATTGAATGGCGGAATATCTGGTCTATAATAATGAATAAATTGTCTTGGCAATGGTTTATTTAAGAATCCATGAGGTTCAATTAAAGAAACACAATAAAAAACAATTGTAAGAAAGAACAATTTCATTTTTGAAACTCGCTTTTTGACTTTATATGAAAATTTTTTGAAATCTTCCCTTTAAATACTCAAATTTAAACTTATTACAAATTAAACTTGAATTTAAAAAACATTAAGTCATTAAAATCGCGTGATAAAGCAAAATTTTCATTCGGATCACTTTTCACATTGAAACAATAGCAATTTTAAACTATTTATATCAAAATTTTATTAATACTTTTTTAAATTTAGAATTTAATTTTGTTCAAGATTTAGATAGGATAAAATTGCTCAAATAATAAATTATCAACAAATAGAGAATTCAATATACATTTTTTTTCCTAAACTCAAAATTTAATTTTGATTTAAGGTATTTTTTGGAGAAAATAAATTCAATATCTATTATTTTTTTGAGTTCATTTGCTTTTCGTGTTTCATCTTTAATAAATAAAATTTAATATAACTTTAAGATTTTAATTTTAATTTAAAGACAAATACTTTTTTAATACCACTATTTTTATATTTTTATTAAATTTTCTCTTATTTAATAAGCTTCCCACAATTTTAATAAAAACTCGTCAGAAATAATAAAAAAAAAATTATATAAATTAACAGAAATTCATCTAAATTAATAAAAACTTTCTCTAAGGTAAAATTTAATAAAGTTAAAAAAGGAAAAAAAAAATAAAAAATCATATTTTTAAATAAAAAAAGCATAAAATTTGTCGATGATTATTTTGATCTTGTTAAAAGAGGAATAGGGAAAATTTATCAACCGTTAAGTGACTTTCGGTAAGTGCTCTTGTCATAGTCGTAACATTAAGACGTGATTAATCTATTTTAAAATGATTTTGGAGACTCATAAAGCAATTCTGATAAATAATTCAGTTACTGATACTTTTTGTGGATTTTAAGAACTTTTTTGAACAAATTTGAGAAAGTATGAATTTTTGATTTTTTGAAAGCTAATCGACAGGCATGTGCCCTAGTCAGAGTCTATCATTTTGCTTTGAAAAATTTGTTTGATAGAAATTTGTTTAAAAAATGTATATTTATATCAAGGTGGAATTACTTAAAAATCTAAATTCCTAATTTCATTCGTTAGGGAAAACAGCAAACATTAATTAATAATTAATAAATTAAGAAGTAAAAAATAAAGTGATAATAAAAAATATAAAAGTTTAAGTATTATTTTTTTTTATTTGTAATAAAATTTATTTAAATATTTAATAGAAATGTGCAATTTATTCATACCATCGGCAAATGCATTCATCTGGACATATCATATCAGGAGTCATACAATTAATAAAACATTTAACGCACATTTCAAAATGTTGATTATATAAATTTGGATCGTACCAAAAGTCGTTTACTTTGTTCCAACAAATTAAGCCACTTCCAGAATATTTGTTTAGATCAGGTTTTGTATTTAAACTAAAATTTTGCTCTTTCCAAGTTTCACATTGATAGACCGGTTTCATTTTATTTGATCTTAAAGGAGGATTCTGAAATTCTTCTATTGGTTCTTCAATATTTGGATTAGGTATGATACTAATATCAGCACAATTTCTAGAACGAAACAAATGTTTAAGAAAATTTTATTAAAATATTTAAAGCAAACCTAAATTCTTGCTGAGCTCCTATTCCAATTAGTTCAGTTCCATTTGGCAAAAGTCCCTGTAATAATTAAACAAAATTATTTTAAATAAAGACTAAAATTCATCTTAATTGACTTTTTTCTGATCATTCTCCCATCTCCATCTTAAAACACATCTTTCACATGTTAATCCATCAGGTAATTTGACTCTATAGAATAAAAATTAAAATTGCTGATTAAAAAACATTCATTTTACTGAAATATTTCATCAATAAAAAGCGGTTCACCGTATGCTCTTGGCTCACCCAAATCAATTAAAAATTTGAATTCATCTATAGGCGATCGCTTTGGATGTGGTAAAATTCTTAATGGAAATTTTTCAAAACATTCTTCTGTGGCTTCATTCATCGAATCAGTTAATGGACAGATAAAAAGTGCAACAGAACCTCCATGAAATCCATCCACAACCACCTTGATATAAATGTAGAATGTTAGGAGATAATCTTTAAGTAGTAAAAAATACATGATGTGATATATTAATTGTTTGTCCACTTAGATAGTTTTCAACAATAGTTCCTGTTGCATATAAGCCATCTTGTTCAAAAAGCTTTGGCTGACTATATTCATCACCACATAACCCGCATTTTCCATCTAAAATAGCATTTTTTAATTTTTTAATTAAAAAATATTTCAAAATCTATACCATTCAAATAATACTGATGCTCAAAGGTCCCACAAAAAAGAGCTGAAGGATCTCCATTGAATGGCGGAATATCTGGTCTATAATAATGAATAAATTGTCTTGGCAATGGTTTAGTTAAGAATCCATGAGGTTCAATTAAAGAAACACAATAAAAAACAATTGTAAGAAAGAACAATTTCATTTTTGAAACTCGCTTTTTGACTTTATATGAAAATTTTTTGAAATCTTCCCTTTAAATACTCAAATTTAAACTTATTACAAATTAAACTTGAATTTAAAAAACATTAAGTCATTAAAATCGCGTGATAAAGCAAAATTTTCATTCGGATCACTTTTCACATTGAAACAATAGCAATTTTAAACTATTTATATCAAAATTTTATTAATACTTTTTTAAATTTAGAATTTAATTTTGTTCAAGATTTAGATAGGATAAAATTGCTCAAATAATAAATTATAAACAAATAGAGAATTCAATATAATATTAATTAATATAATAATAATTCAATATTCAATATATATATAAATTAAACTCAAAATCTAATTTTGATTTAAGGTATATTTTGGCGAAAATAAATGCAATATCAATTATTTTTTTGAGTTTATTTGCTTTTCGTGTTTCATCTTCAAAATAAATTTTAAGAGTCCCATTTTTAAAGACAAAAATTTTTTTAATACCGCTTTTTTATATTTTTATTAAATTTTCTCTTATTTAATAAGCTTCCCACAATTTAATGAAAACTCGTCAGAAATAATAAAAAAATCTTATATTAATTAACAGAAATTCATCTAAATAAAAAAAACTTCCTCTAAGGTAATTTTAAATAAAAAATACTATATTTTTCGTAAAATATAGTAAAAATTAGTAGAAATTAAAATGTCCAAGAAAACCGAAATTTTGACATTTTTTAAATAATTAAGGCATTTTCATCATCAGGGACTGCATCCAAATCAATTATTCCTTCACTACATACGTTTTTTTTTC
Organism: Brachionus paranguensis; assembly: GCA_016802215.1. NCBI lineage: Eukaryota > Metazoa > Rotifera > Eurotatoria > Ploima > Brachionidae > Brachionus > Brachionus paranguensis. Next base: position 1,481,857 of record JAESIX010000019.1, on the reverse strand, counting down.
AATTAGTTTAGAAGCTAAGTAATTTGCTGTATTTCATTCTGCTTCTTCATGGGCTCTCGCCGAACATATCTTACACAATTTTTTGAACAACTCACATCCTGAATGGATATGACCAACTTTTTTGCAGAAATTACACCACCTGTAATATCCTGCTAGTTGAACCAGACATCGTTGGCCTTTAATAATATGGGTTCCAACTATATCAATAAAGTTTTCATGATCAGTTAGGTCCTACTTCACTGTTACTTTAATAAATCTGTTTGAAAACTGAGTGAAATTCTGAAGATTGTACTGTTCATTCGATTGTTATTATTTTTATTTTTTGATTTTATTTCATTTGATTATATTTTAAATTTTTATTTTATTTTATACTGAAAGAGCTAAAGCTCGGTACATAAACAAATAAATAAATTAAATAAATACCTATCGATTAATATAGCCATCACGACTTTAATCTCAAGTTGAAAAAAGAAACAGTTTAAATGCCTTTTACACAACACTTCTTTTCTCAAATCTCAACCAATTTAAATCAAGTGACAATTTTTCGTGAATATATATGCAGCCAATTTATGGAAATTTCAAATTTTCATTGGGTAACATACTATGTTTCACGTTTATAAAATTAAGTTTTTTCAAAAGGCTAAAAAATAGAACATTAATTAGATTTTTGATTTGATTGATTAAAAAAAAGTTTAAGATTTAATTTAAGGTAAAGAAGATTTGTTAAGGAAATTTTTCTTTTTTAATTTTAAATTTTCAAAAATAGAAAATATTTTTGTTTAATCTTTACTTTATTTACACAACGCAATCAAATTGATTGACTGATGCTGACACAACTACTATTAAAAATGCTTAATAAATATACAGTTGTTTTTATTGTTGCACTATTTTAATGTCAGCTTCTCGAAATTAAAAGGATTTCGAACTTTTTAAATAATAAATTATATGATGAATTTTTTGATTGAAAGTTTTAAGGAAAACGTCCATTAAGTTAGAGCAATTATTTTGAGAATTTTTATTTTTTTTTTAATTTTAAACACTAACAAATGTATTTACAAAAAAAGTATTTCGATTAAGTTAATATGAAGTTTTTTTCAAAATAAAAAAAAAACAAAAAATAAGAAATAAAATTAATCAATCTATACGTAACAATATCATGTTGATATTGATTTCAAATCAAACACAGTTTTATTTTCATTGGATTTAAATGTAAGTAAAATTAACAAAAAATAAAAATAATATTAATAATAAAATCGGAAATGGATATTTTATAGCACAAACAAACCACTTTTTTATATACTTTTATTGTTTGTATGTAATCAGAAAAAAAAACAAAGCGTAGAAGACGAAGAAGAAGAAGAAGAAGGAGAGAAAAAAGAAAGAAAAGGAACAGGAGTAAGGAACATTTTTGCTAAAATAAGTGAAAATATGCTGAAAAATAGACATATTTAAAGACACAAATTGAGTTAATTAATGAGTAGTAATGATGTATGAAAAGGAAAAAAACATTATTTTTGTATAAAGAAAGAAACACTATCAAATATTAGTTGAGTTTATTATAATAAATATATAACATCGAATCAAGAGTAAACCATTAACTTTATTTTTAAATTAGACAAAAAAAAATCCGAACAAAAAAAAACAATCATGAACAATAATCGAAAATAGCAAAACAAGCAAAAAAAAAAAAAAAACTAAAACTAAATACAAATTTTGTGTGTAACTATCGGCACGAGTTGACCAATCATTTCAATCTAGCTATGATCTTTCAACATCAATCATCAATTTTCAATCATCAATTTTCAATCATCAATTATCAAGCATCAAACATCAATCATCGAGCATCCAGCAATAAATAAATCAGTCGACCAAGTATTAACAAAACGGGAGTGGTTGGTGAATCATTTCTGTGGCATTAGATTTTGTTCGAATTGTTCAAATAGTTGACGTTGTTCGCTCATATCTATTTTTCCGGCTGCTTCTTCACGTCTCTTTTTCTCAGCTTCACGCATTTCTTGTATGGACATTTGTCTTGTCTTATTTATGTCGACAGTCTTTGTTGTTGTTGTGGTGGTGGTGGTGATGGTGGCGTTGGTCAATAGTGTGGTCTCCGTAGAACAAGTAGTATCAGGTTTGCTTTGGTTGTCATTGAGAGTAATTGGCGAAGAGGTAGTGGACGATGCCGGCTGTGATGATAGTGGTGATGATGGTTGTGGTGGCGGCTGTGGTGATGGTTGCTGGACAAGTGGTGGCGAGTGAACAGGCGAATTTTTAATACTGGTGTCTAGTCTGGTGTCCTGTCTTGTGTCTTGTTCACTGTTGATTGAGTCGGTTTCTTTTTGGCGTTGTTCTTTAAGCCGACGTTCTTTTTCCAACAATTGCTTTTTATATTTAAGAAACGAATCGCCCGCATTATTTGTATTTACACTAATTGCTGATTTGTTTTCTGGCGCATTTTTAAGCTGAGACCAAGAGCTTGTCAGTGACATACTGTTCGACAATTTTTTACCACCATCTACTAGACTAGACTTTTGATCAAGTTTAGTTTGTTGTTTGGAAGCAATTTTTGCATTCGAGTTTTCCACTTGTTTTTGTTGTTGTTGCTGTTGTTGTTGCTGTTGTGGTTGTTGGTGATCATCTATAGTGTCCTTATTGCCCTCGTTATCGTTATCGTTATCGTTATCGTTATCGTTATCGTCATCGTCATCGTCATCATCATCATCATCACCTAGAAAGAATTTGGCACCTTTGTTCACTCCACTGCTATTGCTGTTATTGACCATGTTTGCATTAGTAGCATTTTGACTAGACGAATCGATTTGATTCAATTGAGCGTTAGGAATCAAAGTCGTTGAGTCGGTGGTGTTGGAGGTGTTGTTAGGTGTCAAAGGCGGTAGCGATTTGGCCAGCGAGTTTTGTCGTGACTGCGTTTGTTGATTGCTGGTGTTTGTGTTGGCAGTGTTGGCAGTGGTGGCAGTGGTGGCGAACGGGTTGGTCGGTGTCAACAGTTTTTGTTGTGGCAATAGAAGCGGTGTGTTTGGTTTAATTAGTGGATTGTTGGCCAAAGATGGCTTAGTGGTTAGAGCAGGTCGTTGCTGTTGTTGTTGCTGTTGCTGTTGTTGCTTTTGTTTGTCTTTTTTGTTTGATTCGATTTCGGAATCGGACGAATCGGAAGCGGACGAAGAAGAGGACGAGCCGGACGATGACGAATCGTCGTCGTCGTCGTCATCGTCCGAACTGCTTGAATCCGAACTCGAGTCGGACAAGTTGTTCGAATCTTTTTTTATTTGTGAGTGCTGTTTTTGTTGTTGTTGCTGTTGTGTTTGAGTTTGTGTTTGTGGTTGTGTTTGACATTGAAGATGATTTGTTGTTGTTGTTGCTGTGGATAGGTGAGACAGAGAGGTTTGTTTGACACTTGAGTCGTTCATTTTGGTCTTGTTGTTTTTTTTATTTGTTGACGAGGACAATTCACGTTGAATTTGGTCTAGTTTTCGTTCAATTTCTTCTTTTTTATTCAAATCAGCTTGTTGAGCACCGTTTGTGCTCACATTGCTGGAAATGGCAGTGACCGTGGCAGTAGTAGCAGTAGCAGTAGCAGTGTCATTGGAACACACTGCCACATGCTGAACAGCACTGTGGTTGCTGTTGTTTTGTTGTTGGCCATTGGTTTGAGCATTTGAGTGAGCATTTGAATGAGCGTTTGAGTGAGCGCTTGATTGTCGTTTGGTGTAAGGCTTGCGTGGCTTTTTGGTAGCACTTGAATTCAATTTGTTAGCTTGTATAAATTGAGCATAGGCCGTGTTACTGTTGAGCACTGAGCTAACGTACAATTCAAGTTCACGCAAAGTGCTTGATTTAAGCGCTTCGAAATCAATTTCGATTTCGTCCGGATTTGAATCGCGCAACGATGGCTCACGTGCCTGAATTATTTGTACAACTTTGCCCAAACGTTCACCGGGCAGTTTATTAATGTCAACGCTCAGTTGTCGCTTTTCTTCGTAGGTCATTGGCGTCGGATTCAAATGCAACATCAAATGTTCTTCTTCTCCTCCTCCCCCTCCTCCTACTCCTACTCCTCCTCGTTGTTTTACATTGTCCACATTGTAGTCAACCACATCGGTTGCTTGACTTTGTGCTTGTGCTCTATTGGTCTTGTTTGGTCGTGATTTCTTTACCGGTGTACTAAGTGGCGTTGAGTCACCGTTTGACTGTTGCTGTACTAAAGCTTGCTGTTGCAAAAGTAATTGCTGCTGCTGCTGTTGCTGTTGTTGCTGTTGTTGTTGTTGTTGGAAAAAAGCAGTTGCCAGGGCCGCATTCGCAGCGGCCACAGCAGCCGAATTGTGTTGAGCATTTGATTGTGATTGTGCACCACTTTTTCTTGACTTTGACGACGACTGCTGCTGCTGTTGCTGCTGTTGCTGATAAGTTTGAAGAAGAAACTGTTTATTAGTAGGTGATATTTGTTGATTTGTATTCGAAGAGACATGGTGTTGCTGCTGTTGCTGCTGCTGCTGCTGTTGAGTTCTTGGCTGCTTGGCAGACACTTTAGCTTTTTGTTGAGCTATTAGACTGTTGTTGAGCATAGCACCGGGCGCAGGAGCTGCATTGTTTATGCTCACATTTGCTGCACTCTGGTGTGTCGACACTGTTTTTGTCTGCTGTTGATGAGGCAGTTGATGAGGCAGTTGATGAGTCGGTTGATGAGTCGGTTGATTAGAAAGTTGATGAAGCTGTTGATGGTGATTAGCTGATGATGCATAGTGAGATTGGTTTGATTGATGCTTTTTCTTTTTTTTCTTTCGTTGTTTTTTTTGAGTTAAAATGGCCAATTGATTGTTTATTTGTTGTAATTGTTCTTGCAATTGTCTCATTTGACGCTCATAGTCCGAATCATCTGAATCGTCAGACGATACACTCGACGAGTCCGATTCAATAGGCAACGCATCGTCACCACTGCCTACGCCAACACCACCAACACCGCCACCAAAACCGCCACCACCTGCGTCACCAACGCCACCGACGCTACCGACACCATCTGCGTCTTGCAATAGTTGGTTGTTGCGAGACTTGGTTTTCTTGGCAACCGATTGAAGACTTGACGTGGACGGCTTACGTTTTGGTGTGTGAGCAGCGTTGCGTTGTGAGACGTTAGTGAGTGGTTTGGCAGTGGTGGGGACGGCGGAGGCGGCGGCGGAGTGGTGTGTGGAATTGGGTGTAGTGTTTTTGAGGGATAGAGCGGGACTGGTGGTGTTTGACTTTGAGTGAGTGGACTGATTTGAGTCGCGTCGTTTGTGCAACTTGTGATGATTAGGCGTGGATTGGAGATGGCCTTGTGTAGCGGACGGTTTGGGCATTTTGGCAAAGCGTATTTCGAACGCCTCCTCCAGTCGTTTAGCCATGTACACAACATCGGACTCGGCCGGATTGTATCGATAGCAATTGCTGAATATGAGACGCATGTCGCTCGCAAACTCACTCGGCAACGCATACTCTTTTTGTTCCAGCTTTCGTCGTACACTACTCATGTCCATGGGCTGTGTGATTATGTCATAGTAATCGACTAGTCCGAGGCCTTTGACGTCCACTGGCTTGTAAAAGGGCCAAGCGTATTCCAAATGACGCTTGGAGAATAGTTCTTTGAGCAGCTGATGACAATACTTCAATTGAGAGGCATTTGCCGCTGACCACACTGACGACGACGACGACGACGACACCGACGACCCATTCAATCCACTGGTGACGACTGCGTTCGTGTTTATGCACAATGGAGTGTTCAAGTTTTGCGCATTGTTGTTATTGTTGTCGCACACGTTGTTATTGGTGGATGTGTGATGTGTGCTAGTTGTGTCCGTTTGATCCATTGGCGTCGTACTACTACTAGTGGTGTGTGTTATTTTTTCGTTTGAACAATTTGTCACCGTTGCCGCTGCCGCTGCCACTGCCACTGCCGCATCAATGTCGTACTTGGGTTTTTTTGTTTTACGGTTAGACTCGCGTCGAGTTTGTACTTGTGAACTGTTGGCCGTGCTCATATTTGTGTTCGTTTTGGTGCTCGTGTTGGTACTCGTATTTTTGGTCATTGTAGACGCCGATTGGTCACTCACACCCACAGCAACGGCGACAGCGTTCGTATTTACTATGTGCGAATTGTCGTAAGTGTCGTCTTGTTGTTCGTGTTTAATCGATTGGGTGGACAAGGACGACGACAACAACGACGACGACTGATGAGATGTTTTTCGCTTAAGAGTGGAGGACGCGTCGTGAAACGAATTCTCTTTGAACATTTCATCAGTCATTTTGTTTGTTTGTTGAATAGTCATAATGGTGTCGTCTAATTTGTCTGATTTGTTTGTGATCATGTTGCCACTGCCGTCGTTGTTGTTTCTGTTGCCGCTGCTGTTGACCTTTGGTTTTGTATTTAGTTGATTTAGATTGTTTGCCAAATGATGGTGATTGTTGTTGTTGTTGTTGGTTGTGGCGGTGGAGGTGGCGGTGGCGGTAGTTGTGAGAGCGGTTGTGGCGGTAACGTTTGTTGAGGGTTGTGAAGAGCTGGCAGATGTGGAGGATGCGGGCGGCGGCGGCGGCGGCGTTGTGCACGGCTCATGAGTGGACACAGGCGGCTGATGGTGCAGCGGAGACGTGGTTGAGTCCGAGTTAGACGAAGAAGAGGAAGATGCGGCGGCAGAGGTCGATGTTGCTTGAGCGGTATTGGTCGTAGCTGTATTAGGCAGCGGCAACGGAAAAGTCGTATTTACATGTGAGGATGCTGTTATATGATTGGTAGTTGTTGTGGTCGATGGAGTTGATGGAGTTGATGACGATGATGGTGTGAGTGGTGTTGAAGGTGTGCTGAGGTTTTGTTCGGCTGGTGGCATCAGAGCTATTTTTTGCAAGAATACTTTTTCAAGAGTCTGCGCCATGATCACAACGTCTTCACCAGGTTTATTATATACATAACAATTGTTGAACATTAGATTTATGTCTTGGATGCACTCTTTGCTCGACGTATAATAGTTTGTCTCGAGACGGTGCTTTATGGTGCCCAAATCCATCGGATGGGTTATTATGCGGTGATAGTCGGGCAAATTTAAGGCCTGGGCGTCGACCGGCTTTTGAAATGGCCATGAAAAATTGTGCTTCCACAACGCTTTAATCACGTTTTGTTGAATGTACTTGAGCTGGTTGGTATGACGGCCGCGTTGACTCTCGAGCTGTTGTTGCTGATGTTGCTGATGCTGTAGGTGTTGGTGTTGGTGTAGGTGTTGGTGGTTGTGCTGCTGCTGCGACACACCATTCGATGATGATACTTTAGTCATTCTATTAACTTTTTGTAGTTGAAACGCACGTACCTATGCCTCTGTGACTGTTCGGTTGTCGTGTGTGGCTCTTTGTGTTTGGCTGTTTGTGTGTGTCTGGGTGCGTGTGTATGTGGATTTATTTATAGTCTAAATAAAGTTATTATCTATTCGTCTTAATAGCCGAGTCTACATATATTTATATTAATTATATTGTTTTTTTTTTTTTTTTTCAAAAAATAAACAAAAAGGGTTCAACACACAGATCAACTATTTGCTTAAATAAGAAAACGCACTTGGACCAACGTGTATAGTCGTTTTGTTCGTTTATCTCTGTGCGTGTATCCGTCTGTGTGTGTGTGTGTGTGTGTATTTATGTTAGTTTATTATTATGAGCTTGAGAAATTATGATTCACACTGTTTTGAAATTATTTCAGCCATTTATTGTATGTACTGAACATGATTGACTTTGTTATGTATGTATCTGTGTATGTATGTGGCAATGGTTTCTAAATATTTGGAAGAAAAAAATTGATTAGGCGTGAGTGAGTAGTGGTCACGTAGAATAAAAGGTTGATAGGACGAATTCAGACAGAGAGCAAGTGAGACAGACTGAGAAAGAGAGATGAAGGAGGGTAAGGAAGAGAGAACACGAAAGAGAGAGAGAGAGAAAAAAGAGAGAGAGGGAGGGAGGGAGGGAGGGAGAGAGGGAGAGAGAGAGAGAGGGAGGGAGGGAGAGAGGGAGGGAGAGAGAGAGAAAGAGAGAGCAAGCAATACAGAAAGAAAAACTGAAAAAAATCTAAACTTAACTAGGCTTACGTTAGAAAATGTTCTTTCATATTTATAGTGTTTTTCGACATAGTTTTATTTTATTGTTGATGTTGTTGTTAGATTTATATTTTGATCAAATTTTAAAGCATATAGACACACTCACGCACGCTCTATATTCAACAATAGACATAATTTATGCAAATATTTCTACTAATTATGTTCATGAACGCAAAGAGCCAACAATGAGCGCATCCACTCTGCAATCAAGTGTTGACAAAGCTTTGACTTATAATCCACAAGGCGATACAAGAGCAACAAATAAAAAAATGGTTTTGGTTTTTAAAATTTTTATTTAAATAAAATCATGTCTGCTGCTACTGTTGTCCATACGCCACTATTGATGCTGTTGCTGCTGCTGTTGCCATTGATGACAATTATGATTATGATGAGCTTGGTGCTCAATATATCCATTCCAATATCGGTTTGATCATCATGTTTTATTTGAAAAAAAAAATATTAAAAAAAACCCAGTACTCACCCAGTAAACACTTAGCTCGACTAATCAATATACTCTTTTACTTTATATAAAAGTTTTATTAGCTTCAACAGAGTGAACAATTCACTTGCCAAATTTCGAACCTTCGAACAAAATCATATTTTTTCTATTTCAATTTCTTCTTTTTTTTCTCTCTCTCTCTCTCTCTTTCTCTTTCTATAACCAAAATAACAACTAAACAACTATACATAGATTCAACGTAAACGAACACAACAACAAAAAATAACAAAAAAAAAAATGTTAATTCATTGTTGTGCATTTAAAATTAAATTCGATAGTCAATAGAAGCTGCATTTCTACTTGTCTTATTTTAAGAGATCTAAAATAATTTAACCCTGCTATTTATTCTATTCGTTTCTAACCTAACATTTCTCCTTAATATCAAGCATATTATTTGTCTTTTATTTTGCCAGTCAACTAATGTCATAGAAATTATTGAAAAATTATTTTCTTTGCAAATAATTGACTTTGTTGCCTAGAGACCCGACCATAAATTAAAAACACCACTCTTAAATTGTAAATAAATAAAAAAATCATTTGATTGTTAGATTCATTTCGGCACATTTATTTTGGAGTGAATTTTAAAATGGCCCTTTAAAGACAATTTTTCTTTCAACAAAAAAAATTACAACTTCTAATTAATTAAAAAGATAATAAAATTGTGGCGAAGAAGTGCCACATGAAACAGCATTCCAAGCATTTTCAACCATGTTTATTAGTGTCAGATTTAGTATTTGAATATGTCAGTATCAACAAAAAAAAAATAAAAAAATAGGAAATAGTTGATTTTGCTATTGAGCGAACTCCAAAAGCAATACTAAAAAGCACCAAAAAAATTTTAGTTCTAAATATTAAATTTTATTTTAAAGTTAAATTCAAAAAATATTTTCAAATGACGTCACCGAATGAATCTTCAATCAAACTTGCTCCCCAAATCAAATATTTCAAAAACACACAATTTTGGGTTCCTCTTAATTTTTGATTTTTTTATTGGACTTTTTGGCTTTGGAATATTATAAGTCCAGATTAAAAATTAATAAATCTTTAATCCTTTTTGTAAATGATTTGCAAGGTGAAGATAAAAATAAAAGTGATAAATCAATTCAATTGATATTTGTTGTTAATTAATATTTATTTGTTTTATCTGTGCAAGCTAAAGCTCGATGCGTTTACGACACAAATACAAAAAAGTCTGAATCATATGTAAAAATAAATTTTTAAATTTTCAATTTTTTTTCAGCATATTTTTTTATTAAACTCTAGAAAATCGGTTTTGTGAAATTTGGTACAAAATAAAAAAAAGAACAAAAATTAATGCTAAAAAAGCTTATAACTTTTTTTCTGAAGGCTTTTAATTAATTATGTAAGCGCAACCAAGTGCAACATACTTAGTTGCACCAAAAGTCAAAGTCTGCTAATGATGTGCAAAGTCTCTGCAAAATGCACTATAGCCAAATTTGTCCAAATTTAAATTTTGCTAAATTTGCAGAGTTTTACCATATTGTTGATAATAGTTCAACTTTGAATGTTGCACCATGTTGCTTTTACAGAGCTTGCTTTTGACTTTTACGAAAAGTTATAAGAATTTTTAACTTTTTGTTCTGTTCTATTGTACTAAATTTCACAAAACCAGAAAATCTTTTTTTTTTTTTTAAATATTAAAACATCTTCTCAAATTTACCGATATCGATACTTGATCCCAAACTTGTTTAATTATTAAAAATTTCAAATGCTGCAAATGTTGCTATTAACACTTTAAAATATCTAAGCACAACAATTGGAGTATGGAAAATTGGAAAAAAAAATTCGAAAATAAGTATGTTGTCGGTCCAAGAAAATGCGTGAAAAATAATAAATTTCAATTAAATAGGGAAAGTGAAGTTGGGAGCAATTTTTATCTAGAGCAGAGCAATTTATTTAAAATTGTATAAAATCCGATTTAAATATGATAACTTAAAGAAATTTTAGAATATTTTAAATTTTAATAATATTTGTTAATTGTTGTTAAAAAAAATTATACATCAATTTAAATTTTGAAAAAGTTATTAATGTTTTATTAGAACAAAATTGTTCTGCTCCAAAAAATTGCTCCCAACTTCACTCTCCAAGTTAAAAATCTTTACAAATCTACATTCAAAATTTTATTTTTATTTTTTAAATCTAATAGTAAACATGTCTTTAAGGACTAATTTCTTTCGGAAAAAATTACAAATTAAATTCATAAAATTTTCCTAGTTTTAATAAATAAACAGTTTTTCATTTTCGAACAAAATCTTACAAAAGAATTTAATTTTTAACGAGTCAATTAGATTTAAAGTTTGAAGGAGTGATTAAATGTTAAGTTTCTATTGATATCCTCAATTTATTTTCTAAAGTATCTTTATAATAAAACAAAAAAAATTATAAATAAAAAAATACTTTTAATAAGTAAAAAAATTACATTTTTTTTGTTAAATTGAATAATACAAGATGCAATCAAACGATTTGACCATTGAACAGTTATTAGCCAAATACACTTCGCTTAAATATAATAGCAATAAAACTAGAGTAATTTTACAAGATTAAATCCTTACTTTTAAAATAAATGGTACAATTTGAAGATAGTTTGTGAATGGACTGGTCATGAAATGCCTGTTAATGCTAACAGTATTCTTTCATATGTAAATGGCAGCAAATACAAGCAAATAATGAGTAAAAATATCGACTCTCACAAACTTAAAGAAATGTCCGAATTTTTGGTTCCTCCTAAACATACTAAACGATTGTGACTATTTAAAAAAAAACTTAAAGATAAAATTTTATTAATTTTTTTACTTTAAAAAAAGAAATCAACTTTTTTGCAAACTTACTCTCAAGCATGTCAACAAACAACCTGATCATATTCAGAAGCATCTTAATGGTAGGAGATTCCAAAAAGCCTATAATCACTGTAAGTTTTTGTTAAAATTTGAAAAATTCGAGCTAAATGTTAGGTTTGTTAACTCATTATCTTTTTTTTCTAAGGGATTTATTGTAAAGAAAATGGAATGAAATTTATTCCTATTTCAAAGCAACAAGAAGCAAAAAACAATAAAGAGGCTGCTAGTGATGTTGAAAGTAATGTGTCAGAAGATAGTATGACTGATTTGTTTCCGAGTATATTTTGAATTTGAATATTAATTTTAAAATTACTTTTTATTGATTCAACTATTTAGATGAACTATTGGATTTGGTAAAAGAAGATCGCAACGAGAGTGATTATGAGAAAATGTCCGATCACCAAGAAGAAATGGAAATTGATGAAGAAAAGGGAAACAAAAAAAGAAAATTAGATTCAAAAGTAATTTATTAATTTTTTTGAAAAAAAGAAATTAGAAATTTATTTTATTTTTTAAAGCTTAATAAAAAACACAAAATTGAACCTAAGCAAAAAAAATCTGTTAAAAATGTTAAAAATCAATAAAATTTTTTTTAAAAATATTTTTCTTTTAATTTAAAAGACCATATTATATTTTATTATTTTTGAAACAGAATTTTCTACGTAAAATCTGCAATTTTCTGTATTCAAAAGAACCTTACTAAAATCTGCTATTACCAGACTGTACATTAGTGAAAATATTTAAATTTTTTATCAAAAATTCATCCGAAAATTAATTTTAAACGAAAAAAATATTTAAAAATGTTGTTTTTTAACTTTTTTTGTGTGTTTTTGTCCGACTTTTGATTCCTGTATTAGTTCGGCATTTTTTACAGTTTTTTTTTTGATTTCTTAAATAGATAAATAAATAAAAAATCATAGTTAAAATTCTTTATTAATAAATATTTTAAAAAGAGATAAAATTATTTAAAATTATGGAAAGATTTTTTTGCATTTCAAAAATTAATCAAATTTTTTTCTCTACGATACTCTTATAGATTAAAATTAGAAATGAATAAATATTTTTCTCAAAAATGTACACTCTTATATCAGGACTTTATGAATATTTGACTCAAAAAGATGACTATTTTATTCTTTTGCTCGGACTCGATAATGCCGGCAAAACAACTTATCTAGAACAAGTTAAGACAAAATTCACTGCTAACTACAAGATGATGAATCCGGCAAAAATAACCTCGACTGTCGGTTGTAACATTGGTAAAGTTGAAATCGCTAATGTTCGCTTAAATTTTTGGGTAATTTATTTAAAAAAAAAATATAAAACTTGATTTTATAGAAATGAAAATGTTTGTAAATAGGATTTGGGGGGCCAAGAAGAATTGCAGTCTCTTTGGGATAAATATTATGCTGAATCTCACGGAATAATTTATATGATTGATTCTACGGACCGAGATCGGCTTGAAGAGTCATGGCTAGCTTTTGACAAAATGATCCAGAACGAACAGCTTGTTGGTCTTCCATTGTTAGTAGCATGCAATAAACAAGATCTAGACGATTGCATGAGTGTGCCAGAGATAAAAAAAATGTTTAATAAGAGTGCAGCAAATATTGGCGTCAGAAATTGTATGGCAACTGCAACAAGTGCTCTAACTGGCGAAGGCGTTCATGAGGGCATAAATTGGATGAAAGAGTGTGTCGAAAATAACGCAGTTAAACGACCACCCAAAGAATCCAAAATTGCTTAGAGTTTTATGAAAATTTTTTTTTTATTAATTTTGAGATTTAAATAAAATATCTTTTGTAGAAAATCTGAGCTCATTTTACCTTATTCTTATTAATTCCAATTACTTTAGTTAACCAACTAATCAGCATTTTAAATTTTGCCTTCAATTCTGGTAAAGAGAAATGCTGGATTGATTTTTTGTTCTGAAAAGAGCAGTGATTTAGGAAAAAGTTACTAATTATTGACGCTGAATAATTTTTTTTTAATTTTTAAAGAATCATTGTGCCACTGAAAAAAAAATATTTTTCGATCGAGATTAAAGAAATTCTCGAAATTCTTCGCCTTTTTATTTCAAAACCTTTTTATTTGGGAGTTTCAAAATATCAAATTATCAAAGACTTGACAGAAATAAAAAAAATATTAAATTCTAATCAACTAAAGAAAAAGTCTAATTCATGATCAAAAATTATTTTCATAGATTCAAAATTCTCACAAATCATTACACATTTTTGATTAAAATTATGTTAAAGCTGATTAAAAAGAATAAAGATTACAAATTTTTAATTAATTTAATAAAAATCTAAAAGGCTTTTTTTACTTTCAAGTTAAGACTCAAATGACATGACACAATATTTTGTTTTTACGATTTCAACGATGATTATTATTTTAGTAGTAGTAGAAGTTTATATGCTGTGGGAGACTTGAGTCTCTAAGTAGTCGCGTACGTAGACGCCCCACTATAACAGCCTGCGGCCAATTATTAAATAAGTTATTTTTTCAAAATTATTTTTACATTTTTTTAAATAGCTTATTTTTACATATTTATAAATAAATTTTTTTAAAAATATTTCCAAATATTCTAGAACAATTTCTATCTTACTAGAATCAAAGAAAGAGTTTTATATAAAATTAAGTAACTTGTCAATTCTTTTTTTAAAAATGTTCGTATTAGTAACACTTTTAGTATCTTCGTCCAGAGTGTTCCAATTACCCGCTTTGAAAAAAGCTGTATCTCACTCCACAATTGCGAATCAACTATCGCTCGATCGCTTTATGACAAATTCTTGTGTTCCCTGCCGGGCTGTCTAGACCATCCGAAGCCAGCTTTTGATACCCATTTATGAATGTGGCCTTATCGTGGCCGTGCTGAATTTTGTGAAGCTGAATAAGATCACCTCGCCTGCGTCTCTCTTCAAGTGTACTCCACCTTAGAGCCTCTCTTTTCACATGGTAGGGTTTTGATTTAAGTTCAGGAACCATTCATGATTAAAAATTATTTCGAAATTCTTCGCATAGTCATAGATTCAAAATTCTCACAAATCATTACACATTTTTGATTAAAATTATGTTAAAGCTGAGCTTACTCATGATTACAAAGAATAAAGATTACAAATTTTTAATTAATTTTTATTTAAAGGCTTTTTTACTTTCAAGTTAAGACTCAAATGACATGACAAGATATTTTGTTTTTACGATTTTAACGATGATTATTATTTTAGTCTGTTAAATATTGACTAAATGAAACTGTTACCAAAATTGGACATTTTTTTTCTTGTTAATCATCATAACAATCAATCGACTAAAACTAATCTAAAATTATACAGGCTCCCAGAATGTTGATTCACCAAACTTTTCTGTTTCTTGTCGTTGCTGTGTTGTTGTTTATTCTTGACTGATGTTTCTTCGTTTCTTTCAAAAATCAAGCATTGATTTTCTTCTTGAAACCATGGCTTTCCTTTAGCTAAAACATAACGTAATCATGGGTAGGCTCAGCTGAGCCTAACTATGCCATTTTTATCTACGCTATACTTCCTTAGTCTTCATTTAGCTTTTTTGAGCATAAAAAACATTAATTCACAAATTCAAGAAAAATATCCACTAATTCGATCTAAAAAAAATTAACAATTATCTTATTCTGTTTTTATTAATTATTTAAGCAAAATAGCACTAATTAAATTAAATAGTAACTTTATTTGAAAAAATAGTTGAACTATTGAAAATGTTTTCAATATTTGCTCCTTCGCGACTGTGACAATATTATCTATTATGGTCGAGTGATTTGTAGTCATTTTTATGTATATAACAAACTGAATTTTTTACTTAATTGTAAAATAGATATTTAAATGTCTTTTACATTTTTCTACCCTTTTTTATATATAATTTTATATTTCAATTTATATATTACCTTTTTGAAAGTATTAGTTCAAGAACTACATCAAAAATCAATCTCATTCGGAGAATTAAAGGCCTAAAACTCAAAAATTCTTTGGCTCTATGCAAAATTATTTTCAAAAGCTTTATCCGTTCGATTTTCGATTATGCGTTAATTCCACTATGCTGTTCGACGCAAAAAATATCATCAGATCTTCAAAAAATCCAAAAAAAAATTTTCAGACACATCAAATTTTCCAATCAAGACAAAAATCACTGACATGCACAACCAGCTCAAATTGGACTCAATAGAAACACGCTCAAAAGTTCTTATCAATAAATTTTTCATCAAAAAGTCAGACCACCAACAATCAAGATCATACCTGGATGAATTTAACTCAATAGATGATACTTCAACTATCAATATCTCAGTCAATAGAGATATTTTCTGATAATAATTTACAAATTTAGTATATTAATTTATATAGGACACAAACTGTATTATTTGGTTTTAAGATAAATTAAAAACCTCAATAAGAAATCAAGATAAAGGATACTGGGCAATTTGGAAAAAAATTCAAATTTTTATTTTTATGATATCTTTTTAAAGATCTCGACGAGCTAAAAATGTCAGGGTTAGACCCTTAAAATGACAGTATCTTGGTCATTTCTAAAGCTTTTAAAATAATTTTTTTTAAATTATGTTCAGAAATAATAGAGGAATTCAAAAAAATAATAGTAGTGTAATTTCACAAAAAATTTATCTTACAGTCATGAAAAACCAAAAAATAGGTTATGTAGCTGTTTATGACCCCCCCAGAACCCGCATGTCATAGGACAGTCGACCTGACAAAAAAAAGTCTTCTTAAGCTTATTTGAGTGTCTAAAACATAGTAAAAATGCAAATCCTGCCTTATTTCCGTTCTTTAGATTTTTGCATTTGAAACAAGAAACCATTTATTTTAATAGTCTTTAGCTTAAATATTCGCTTTTCTAATTTTATTTTTCAATATTTTATTTTATTCACTATCAGATATAATTTCCCTTTCATTTTCAATTAAAAAAGAATCATTATGCTCTAAATCATCACGATCACAATCTAAACAAAAGTTATAAAAATTTTCGCTATTTTTTGAAAAAAATTTTTCTCTATTATAAATTCCATATCCAAGATACCATACCACACTTGTTACATGTGCACATGCACCAAAAACCACTTATTTTTTTTGAATTCCTCTATTATTTCTGAACATAATTTAAAAAAAAATATTTTAAAAGCTTTAGAAATGACCAAGATACTGTCATTTTAAGTAATAAGCCTATTTAGACTTTAAGCTCATATAACTTTTGAATGAATGGTCCGTCTTCAAAATTTTTGACATTTTAGGTTTCAGCTCGTCGAGATCTTTAAAAAGATATCATAAAATTAAAAATTTGAATTTTTTTCCAAATTGCCCAGTATCCTTTCAAATTTAAATTCTAAAATTAGTAAAGATTGCAGAAAATGGTCGTGACAATAACGATGGCACTTGAAATTAATTAAATTGAAATAAATTAAATGAAAGTAATTTGATAAGTTTTTGATATTCAGAATCATAGATCTTAGTAATTTTGAGGTTTTATCTCAAGTTTGTTATCCAATGGTTAAGGTTTGGGGGTTTGATAATTAAAGGATGTTTTTTGTTGGGCCTTCGGGCCAAGTTTATCTAAACAAAACGTGGTTATCGGAGAAAAGAAATGTTTGTTAGTAGTAAAAAAATATTACAAAAAACTTAATGATTTGACTGTTTGTGAAGGTAGTTGTGATTAGAACCACAACAGTAACAAGATTGAGAATTGATTAGAAATATTGTGAGTTGTTCTTGTGATTGAGAGTCATTCAGATTGTAGCAACAACAATAATTTGACTAAATAGATAATGAAATGTGTTTATTAAAAAATAAATTCTATTAGTCTGTAGAAAATTAAAGGTAAACTAAAATCTACAAATATCCTAAATAAAAACAACAAAAAAAAAACAAAAAAAAAATAAACAAAAAAACAATTATGCCTGATTTAACATTAGGTTTGTTTGATCGCTCTCATTTGCATTGTGATTCAGTTGATAGTATTTTTTTGTTTGCTTGGGCTTGGTTAACTCATTTAACTGGTGTCGCATTATTCTAATACGATTCGTTTTGCTGACATTGTCGGCGCAGAAGCAGCACACACACACCACAATTAAAACAAAAACAACACTCAGCACACAAATCAAAGTCACTTGTCTTGTACTCATCGAGTTGACGTCACACAGCTTTTCGATTGTGTTGTACTTGCACTTTTGAGACGGATCCTCGGCCTTTAGATCAAAAAAGCTTCTATTGGCGTAGTAGACTGGAGCAGAGCACGTCAAATCTAGACGAAATTTGAGCACTCGATTCACAAAAAAAACATCACAATCGCACACAACCGGATTTTGGTGCAGATTTATGAGCGGAGGGTTGTACAACTTGGCTATGGGTCTTATGTTCATGTTGCTGAAGGTGCACGCGTCAATCTTGTCGATGTTGTTGTTGGTCAAGTCGACGAGCTCAATTGAGCTCAGACCGTTGAATTGATTGTGAGCTATGTACTGGATGCGGTTGCTGGACAAGTCGAGGCTTTTCAAGCGTCTGCATTGAGCAAAATTGTTGCTAGCAAACGACATTTGGTTGTTGGACAAATTTAGGTGTTCCAGCGAGGCCATATTGTCAAATACATTGGCCGCTATTTTGCCTATCCTATTTGAACTCAAGTCCAAGTGAGTTGCATAGAAGAATGAAGAGTTGTCGAACGCGTCCTTTTCGATGCCTTCAATGCCCAGTCCTCTCAGACTGAGCGATTTCACTTTAAGATTTCGAAATAGATTGGCCTTAAGAACGCCATATTTGGCATCCAGCCTTTCACCTGCTGCTGTTGCTGCATCAAATTCAATTGTGTAAAATATGAAATTTTGTTCGTCAATTGGCAATTTTTTATTCAGATTAAAATCGATGAATTTGGTCCAGTTGCATTTGAGCAATATTGACGTGTAGTGGTTGTCGATTTTGGACAGAATTGCGTGAGTGCACACTTTGTCGATGACGAGCTGTTCGTACTCGAATGAAGCGAGCAGCACACTGCACGAGCACACCACAACACCAATCAACACACTCAATTCCAATTTGAACATTGCTCTTATCTAAATTTACACAAGAATGCTCTCAAAGAATGACTCTTTTACTTCTTTTTAAAAAAAGATAGAAAGAAAGCAAAAAGAAAAGAGAAAAAGAAAAAAAGAGAAAAAGAAAAAAAGCCAAATATTTTAGAAAATTTAGTGAAATAAATTCGATTTTTTGGAGGATTCTCTCACAGACTAAAGCGTCGAACACAAATATAATTTATTGCTAAGACGCTTTTTTTTTTTCTTTTTTTTTCTTTTTTTTTCTTATTTTTTTTAAAACAAACAAGAACAAGATCGCTGCTCTGCGCCGTGTTGCTGCCATTTGGATACATTTGGAGCAAAAAATATATATTATTCAAATTTAATTTTTGTGTTGAGGAAACAATGTTTTGTGGGCTGTTGCGTAACTCAAACGTATTGATTTGGCCCGTTTTACTTTGTGCCACAAATCGATGCTAATATATGCTAAGCTTGAAAAGGAAAGCAACAACAACAACAACAACAACAAAAAACAGCAACAGCAGCAGCAGCAGCAGCAACAAAAAATCAATATTAAATAACTAGGAGAAGAATTCTACATAAATTGATATCACAATTGCATTTATTATTTGATTATTTATTTGTTTTTTTTTTGTTAATTTAAATTGAAATAAAATGAAAATTTCAAAATTATTTTTCCTTGATATGTCAACAAGCTGCAATTTGATGCGGCGCCGGTGACGGCTGTTGACATTTTTTCGACTCTTTTTTGGCAAATATCATTTATTGAGCCAGTCTTCTAATGTTCTCTTTCCTATTGATTAATCTCTAGAAAAAAAATAAATTATCATTTTTATTCTATTTATCTAATTTATTATTCACTTTTTTTATTTAACTATATTCGCAATAGCTATCGTTTAGTGAAATTGCTCCAAATTCTCAAGAAGAGAATAATCAAAAAAAACTTCCAAATAGACTTCAATTGCTAAAAAGTTTTCATTGATAATATTTATTTTTTATCAAGAGCCTTTTTAGAACTTATATTAAATTCTTTTTGCATTTTTTTAAAATGAAAATGAGCCGAGCAAATTTCCTTTGCGATTAAAGACTCTCTGAACACAAACACACAAAAAACTCATCCAGCTTCTTCGTTGATTTCAATTCACTCTAAATGAATTATTAAAAGATAGAACGAAATCTACAGTTTTGACCTATCCATTGAAATTTACGAGAAATATTAAAAGCCCCCAAAAAAAACATTTTTTTAAGTTTTTCAAATTGAAAAGAATTAATTGCACATAAATTCATATTCATATATATTTGTTCAAAAAATGTAATTAGCTGTTCATTTATTTAATAAAATTTGAAAAGAATTATTTTTGTAAAAAAATTTCAATTTCAATTTCTTCAATTTTTTGTTGGCGTGTTTATTTCTAGTAACTCTGATTATTTCATTTTATCACTAATTTTACATAATCATTTTAATTTTACAAATAGCATGTTAGAAATTCATGTTCTTTTAACTAATATTGATTAATAATAAAATTTCAGATTTAGCTAAAATCTCTTAAAAAAAAATCCAGTGTCTTTAAAAAGAGGCAAATTAAATTAAATTCAAAGCTTCGATCTTTTTTCTACCTGATATTGATTTCAGAGCCAATAAAAATTATTTAACCAAAATTATTTGAAAGTGAAATTGTGGTCAAGTTAATCAAGTATGTTTTCCATTTTGAATAATTATTTGCCATATCCATTTTGGCAAAAAATTCTTTTCTAATTGTTTTTAAAATTGTCAAACAATTTTTTTTTCTATTTCGCATTTTGGCCATTGAAAAACATATTTTTAACATTATTTTAGAATATTCTGTCCTTAAAATAAAAAAAAAATTACCAGTTATTTTTTATTCATGAAAAATTCTATTTGAAAAATTTTAAGATTACTTATCTGTTGTAACTCATGCTATAGCTACAACAATTGTCTCACCGATTATAACGATTTGATGCAGTGATGTAAAACAAAGCAAACTTAACTAGAATGTTTTTGTTTAAAAAATTTAGAATAAAAAATTTTCATTTTTCTTTTCTTTTTCCATTTTGTTTTCTTTTTATCTTTTATCTTTGACTAAATGTGACCATTATTTTCTTAAACAAAGATATTACAAAAAAAAAGTCTTTTGCTTTAACTTTCTTAAACAATATACCTTGTAGAGACCAATGATTTTAAAAATTACAGTGCAAAACGTAAAAAATTTAAATTTTTTTTTCTAATTGTGCAAAAATGACTCTGTAGAGAGTACAATATTGTTCAAATTTGTACCAAAGAATTCCAAGCTCTGCAAAAACTCTGCAATTATCTGTAAAATGCACACCATCAAAAAATATTTGATTAAACTATGCAATTTATTGTATAGTTTATCCGTCATTGCATAAAAATTGTGCAGAAGCCTTTACTGTTCCTTTAACTTTGATTGTCAGGGAATCTTTATCCAAAAGCCAGCTTCCAATCCAATTCAGATCAGCAAATATTACTCCATTGTTTAAAAAAGGTGATAAATCAATGCCGAGCAATTATCGTCCTGTGTCTTTAACTTCAATTCCGTGTAAAATTATGGAAAGCATAATAAGAACCAAAATGGAAGATATTCTTATTTCATGCATGAAATAGAATTAGTCGAAACTACTACTACTACTTCTACTACTATTCTTTATTTTTAAAAAAATAAATTTTGCATAAAATTAATTAAATAAATTTTTCGATTGAAACATTTTCTGATTGAAAAAAAAGTCAAATTACTGCCTTGACTTGAAAATTTTGAAAAGTTTAATTTTTTTTTTCAACCTTTTAATTTTTATTTTTATTTTTCATCTTCATTTTAATTTTTTACGTCAATTATTTTTAAGAACTCAAATTTTTTTACTGAATTAAATGAGACATGCCATGAAGATCTGTCCAAATCAAAAACTCTCATTTTCAATTATTTTTTAAAGTTAAAAAAAAAATTTAATCAAAAAATTTTTACTTTTGTTCTTTGTTTCTAAATTCTGAATGCCCATAATTGGTTCAATGACGATTTTTCGTATCAGTATTGGATCGAGTTGAGAATTTCAAAAATTCCAATTCCAGATTGACTTTTTAGAAATAATCGTGCTGAGCCAACAATGCCAAAAGCTTTGATCTTAAACTTTGATTGCAACTCTGCTGTCGTAAGAATAATGTTAAAAAAGAAACTAAGAAAAAAAATCATTGTCTGAGGCTTATGAAAAACACAAAATTTTTCATTCTAATTAAATTAATGATAATTATTTTTCTAATTTTTGTTTTGCAAATTAGTTTTTTAAATTAGAAAAAAGAATTTTATAAATGTATTTTTTAAATTGACAATTTTGAATGTTTCTTTTCAATATCAAGGTAAATCAACAGGCTAATATGTCATTAAAGACTTATTAACACTTGATTTATTTAATTTTTATAAAATAATTTTTTCAAATGTAAGAATAAAAATTTATATAATGAATTATAAAAATAATCATTTTTGTCTTTTACATTTCTAAAATAAACCAACCACAAAAATTAGCTTCCAAAGCCAATTTTGAAAAAAATGCCATAAATTTTTTGTAATGAGTAAAAAGTTTCTGAAATTGGATGATTCTTGTTTTTGAGTGAATTTTTTAAAATATCTTCTTTTATTCTTTATTTAAAAATGATTGATATTCTTTATTTTAAAATATATAGAAAAAAGAATATTCTAATTTTTAAACATTGTTTATAACATTCAACTAAACATTAGAATAACTCATCCATCAATTTATCCTGAAACTATTCACAATTATTCTGAGTTATTTTAGAGAATTAATTGAATTGTCTATAAAATAGAGCTTAATTTAGAAATTTAATTTTGAATTTAGAATAAAAAAAAACATACACTCACCAATTCAAAGTGATGTATCCTTTTTACCACAATCAAAATCAGAATTGGCCCAATGCACAATTCATTTGCTTTTCTGCTTACAGTCAACCATTAAATCAAACAAATTATGCTCAAAATAACTTTTACTTTGCTCCACAGCCATTTTCATTCAATAGTACATTTTTTGCTGACCCAAACAGCTACGTGTCGCAAAGCAATCGCCAGCCTATGCCCAAATCAACCGAGTCTTTAATCGACTATGCTAATTTCGACTACAAAAGACAAGCAAGAAAAGTTTCTGACGGAAAAGGCTTTTCTTATATTTCAAACCTAAACTCTGCTAATCATTTAATTCCTTATCACGATGAGAAAACTCGTACTATTTTCGATATATTTAGGCAAGCTTACAAGTCTTCAGGTATACATTAATTATTTATAAAGAAATTTTTTACCATCTAAAGATTATTCTAAATTAAGGGGGCAGACATTTCCTGGGTTGGAAACCTGCACAGCAACAACCATTCAAATGGATGACTTATTCTGATGCAAATGCACAAATAAAACAAATCGGCAGTTCTTTGATCAAGCTTGGATTAAAACATGGTGGATTTGTGGGGATATTTGCCAAAAATCGACCCGAATGGGTTCTTACTGATCTAGCATGCGTTTCTTATTCATTCACCAGCATTCCGATGTATGAAACATTTGGTCCAGACGCAATCCCTTTTATACTCGAGCAAAGTCATTTAAAATTCAAATTTATTAAAAAATATTCTTAATTATTTTTTGTTTTAATTTTTAAGCCGAGATGAAAATTGTTTTTTGCGAAGATTCAGCCAAAGCCGGTCTTTTGCTAAAATCCAATCCAAAAAAACTAAAACTCATAATTGTTTATGAAAGTAAGATTGATCCTGATGTTAACGAGTTGGCCAAGAGAACAAATGTTACTATTTTGAATTTTGACTATTTGAGAAGCATTGGCAAGGCAAATTTGGTTGATAGTCAGCCTCCACAGCCCCAAGATATTTACACAATTTGCTACACTAGTGGAACTACAGGCTTGCCAAAAGGAGCTATTCTCACTCATGCAAACATGGTTTCTAGTTTGAATGCGGCCTCTATTCTATTCAAAGTAATTGTTTTTTTCTATTGACTAACTGTGTCTAACATCTATAAATTCAATTTTAAAAAAAAAACAAAAAATTTAAATTGAACTAAGTTTTTTTTTTTTTAGTTCCGAAATTTAGTCTCTGTCATAATTCTGCAAGTCTGCAAAACACTTGATGTATTAGAAAATAATTTGCTGCACAGACCAAATTAGATTTTTCACAGCGAGTTTTAGGCCAAGACAAAAAAAAGTTATATGTTGATAGTTGACTTTTGCATTTTTGTTTTTTAATAACTTGTAAATTAAGCTATCATCTCCTGTCTGTTTGAAGTAATTTATTTAGATTATCTGAGCGGAAAATAATCAAAAAGTCTTATTTTGATAAAAGGGTCTTTTGATCAAGATAATGTAGATGGTTGCAATTCTTGAATTTGGAAAATCAAAAATGATGCAGTTTTTATTTTTCGGATTCCATTGGCATTGTGAAATTTCATACAAAACTTCCAATACAAAAATAAAAAAATTTTATAACTTTTGTTCTAAATGTCAAAAACTTGTTCTGTAAATGAAACAAAGTGAAACAAGTGTTGTTTCACCTTTCACCCGCGAAAATTCTGCAAAATTGCGCCATATTTAAAAGTTTTAAAAATAAAACGTAATTAATTAGCACATATTTTTCAGACTTTCACAGAAGGTGAAAAAACAGTTGTTTCACTTTGTTTCATTTACAGAATAAGTTTTTGACATTTAGAACAAAAGATATAAAATTTTTTTATCTTTGTATTGGAAGTTTTGTATGAAATTTCACAATGGCGATTCCATTTTAAAAAAAATTCACCCTTTGTAGAAATTTTAGGTGATTTACATACGGTGTTGTTTTTACACAATCATGATGGGTGTATGTTTTAAAGAATATTAAAATACGCAATATTAAAATTCCTATCCTTAAGGAAGATTTGATTTATTTTTGAATAATTTCAAAATATCAAATTATCAAAACGTTTTTATAAAAATGAGTTTTGGTTCTTATTACAAATTTATTACTTACTCAAAAATTAAAATAAATTAATATTTAAGCGGATATTAAAAAGGAATAAAAATATTGTAATAGTAAAAAATAGCTATTTTTAATTAAAATTTGAAAGAGGCATTAAAGTTTGGAGCTAAGTTTTTTAAAAATTAAAAAATGAATTGATAATTGTGAAAATTTTTAGCATAAAAATCAATAAAAATGTTTTAAAATCAGAAAAAAATATAAAAAAATTAACATTTAGTACTGTTTCTATCAATAATCTTTCTAACCTTCTATATATAAAGGATTTTTTTAATTTTTTGTTTTTGTTTACGTTCAACAAATTGTATTTTAAAATATTAAATAATTTATTTTAAGCTAATTGCTAATAATCGAAAAAAAAACTTGTCTTCAATTTAAAAAAATATTTATTTAAAAAATTATTCAATTCAAATATCCTTTAATAAATGTAAATATTTTATTTGCTTTTTTTTGGAAAAAATTCTACAAATTTTTTTTGATAATCTTTTTTAGAAAAAAATCTGATTTTTTTTCTTTTTTTTTAGAAAGAAGTCAAGTTAAACCATGGTGAAGAAGTGTATTTGTCTTATTTGCCATTGGCTCATATGATGGAACGGATCGCCCAAGTTCATACATTTAATTTAATTAATTTAAAAAAATAATTAATATTTTTTTCATTAAGACTTTCATTATGTCGAAAGCTGGTTCGATTGGATTTTTTAAAGGTGACATTGCTGAACTACCCAATTATTTGCAAGAGGTTAGACCAACATTTTTCCTCACCGTGCCCAGACTCCTGAACAAATTCAAGTCACAAATTGAGTTCATGTCTAAAACATTGCCTTCGGACAAACAAATGATGTTCAAAAAAGCCTATGTGCAGAAAAAAGTCGAAATGGAGAAAGGAATATTTAATTTCAATAGTCCAGTGGACGCAGCATTTAGCCAAATAAGAAATTTGTTTGGAGGCCGAGTCAAATTGATGATTACTGGATCGGCGCCTATATCTCCTGAAGTGTTCGAGTTTTTCAGAGTTGTTCTTGGCTGTCATGTAATTGAGGGCTATGGTGCCACAGAAACAAGTGGCGGAGTATCAATTCAAGTACCAGGCGATGCGACTTTTGATCACGTGGGCTCACCATTGGTCAATTGTCGCGTCAAACTTGCTGATGTGCCCACAATGGGTCTAATTGCTGAACGAGACAATAAAGGAGAGGTCCTTGTCAAAGGCTCAAACATTTTCAAGGGCTACTACAAAGATGCGGCCAAAACTAGAGAAGCTCTGGACAAAGATGGCTGGTATCACACGGGAGACATTGGTGTAATTAATGAAAATGGCTGCTTGAAAATAGTCGATAGGGTTAAGAACTTTTTCAAACTTCAACAAGGTGAATACATTGCCCCGGAGAAAATTGAGGCTGTCTATTTGACATGTGACTTAATTGCGCAGATATTTGTTCATGGCAACAGTTTGAAGAGCAGTTTGGTCGGCATTGTTGTACCAGACGAGGCTGCTGTGCTCGCATGGGCCAAACACAAAGGACTCGAGTTAAATTTGAAAACGCTAAGTGGAAGTCCGATGCTAAAGAGTGACATTTTGAATTGCATGGAAGCAATGGCAAAAGCCAAAGGATTGAGTGGGTTTGAAAAAGTAAAGGATATTTTTGTGTATTCGGAAGGCTTTACCATTCAAAATGGTCTGTTGACGCCAACTTTTAAGTCAAAGCGAACTGAGCTTAAGCAATTTTTTGCCAACGAAATTAATCAAATGTACAAAAATCTTGACTGAATCTTGTTCAATGACTTGAAACAGATTTTTAATTTTTTAAGCCTTTAAAAAATTGTGTAATTTTCTAATTTTTTTACCTTCTACTATAGATAAATTAGTTCTATTTTTTAAATTAAACAAAATTTTATTTCAGATGAAAGAAAAAAGAGTGAAGTTAAGAGCAATTGAGCGGGAGCAAATCACAGAATCTAAATTAACTCATTAAAACGTACAAGATTTTTTGCAGAGACTAAATTTAGATTTAAAAAATTTGTTTTCAACATTTTTAACTTATTTATTTGAAGCACCTTGATAAGACATTTTTGGTTATCATTCTGAAATTTTAATTCATTTCTCTTAGCTTCACTTTTCTCCAAATAGGCCTTTTGCTTTTGCTATTAGTCTAGATTTTACATTTTTAAATTTTAATTTAATAAATTTTTCATCATTTTAAAAAATTTTTTTCATCAATTTAATAAAATTAAAGGATCTGCTTATTTTCTTCTTACTCATTTAGAAAAGTTCTAATTTGACAAATCAAATTGGAAAAGTATCGGTTCGACCAAAAATTATAATAATTTGGTCACGAATTAATTTGGAAAAAAAATTTAGAAAGAGTTGATAGATGAAAGGTTTTATTAATTTTTATTTCATTAATTTGAGGGTTCTTTAGCTATAAACAAATAAGTAATAATTTTTAATTGTTTTCAATAAAATTTTTTAATAAAGAGAACACATTATCAGCATAGTAATCTAAAAGAAGACAGCTGAATATTTGATCTTTTTTATTCCGTGAAAATGATGTCAGAGAAAAAAAAAGTTATTTTTATGAAAACAACGGATTTTTTTGAATTTAACAATAAGGGGGCAAAAATTTCTGTGACATTTTCAGGATCACTTTCAATAAATATTGGTTCTTCCTGGAAAGGTCTTGGTGTTGAGATAGAAGAGCATGGCTTTCTTTGCCGGGATGTTGTCGTCCATGCGGAGTGTATGTCCTCGCTGACTGGTTTTCTTGGCCGTTTTCTTGTACAAGTCGTCGTTGCTGATTTTGTTAGGATAATGGATACCTGAGTTGTGTCCGATGAAAGGCGTCCAATTTATTGACTTGTGTCTCTATGAGAGCCCATGTCGCCATATTATATGTCAGTAGAGTCAATTGAAAACAGTTTCCTAAATCACAAGCAAGTTTTGTACTATGATAAGATCTTGATTCAATTTTAACTCTTCATGTTTAATTTAAGTTAAAAAATTGATGCTAAAATTAATTTTTATTATAAAAATATTATTTTTATGTTGTCTTTTATAATTTTATTAATTCTGTGGAATTTTTTCATCTGATTAATAATTAATTTCGAGAGCAAAAAATTGATAATAGAAAACTTTATTAGAAAAGCTAAAAATCTGCTTATTTTATTATTAATTCATTATTTTAAGTCTTAGCTTTTTATTTAAATTGAAAAAATGTGAGTTGTCTCAGTAAAATAAAGTAGAAAAAAATTGCTTAATAACATTGTAACTTTTTTTTTTATAGTTTATTTAAATTTTAAATGGCTCTGAGTAATAAAACTACCTCCGCCATTAGATAAAAAGAAAATAAAAAATTACTAAAAGATTATAGAAGACAAAAAAATTTTGATGAACGAAAAAGGTCGAAATAATCCAAGAGAGATAATTCCTTTTCATTTAACCACTCACTGAATTCATTTCATGAATTACATAATGGGGTTTTTTTCTTACAGCGTCTTGAGCTATTAACAAAAGCACTGACATTGTCTTTGATTAATTCAATAATTAGTGTATTTTGGAAAATAACATTTATTTATTTATTAGTGAAATCTGTATCGAGCGGTTAGCTCCTTCAGATAAAAAAAAAAAAAAAATAAAATAAGATAAAATTAAAATTTAAATGTTTCATGAGCTAGTTTAAAGATTTAGAACACAATTTTTTAGATATTTTATAAATAGTTTATTTAGACGAACTTGTTATTCAATTGAAATTTATTCAACCAAAATTTTACACACAACTTAACTTCATCAAACGGTATCAAATTCAATTGAACACAATTTTTTGCGAACAAACATTTGAATTTAAAATTCACACGCTAAATTTCACAACATTCAGCAAGCCACTCATTCATTCAAGTACATCACACTTTCAAATAAAACATGTGCTCAACACTCACTACCAAAAACACTTTAAATCCCAAATTCTAATTTTAGCTTTAATACACAAGATAAATCAGCATTATACAAAAATACAGCATCGTTGACAAAAACAATGTCAAACAGTAGTGATACGGTTCTTTTTGTCCAGGGCATTCCCATTGACTTGGACCGAAAGGGTCTCGCAAATCTTTTTAACCGGGCCGGGCCGGTCAAGAACGCGCGCCTGATCCCGCCAAAAAACTCCTCATACACAAGCACGTTCGGCTTTGTCGAATTTTCAAGTCAAACTACTGCCGCCACAGCTCTCCAAATGTTCAACAACTACAAACTGGGCACCAAGTACTTGAATGTGAGCTACGCCCAGCAAAAAACCTCACAAGACAACGCTCTATCCAGGAATAGTGTATGCTCGAATGGTCGTGCTGTGAGTCGCATGTCCATGTCCAACGACTTGAACCAGAGCAGCGATTCGGACAAACTGAGCCGCAAGAGCTCGATTGGTCGAGGCTCCATTATTCACCAGAACCAGCCCCAACGATACCAACGTAAAGCAACAACAAACAAAAAAAAAGTTTTTATTCAAAAATTTTATTTTATTTTTTTTTTGGTTTCTAGGCGGTAATTACGATCTGAGTCGGCCTTTTGCGCGAAAAGTTCTTGCGCGCCAAAATTTGAGTAAAAAAACGAGCAGCAAAGAGGCGTTCGTGGACGCCGAGCAGCCCAAAGCTCAAGCCAAATCTCAAGCCAAATCAGTGGAAGAGCTCACAATGGGAGAGTTGTATCCAGTCTACATAACACATGTGAACACACCGTCAAATTTTTTTGTCCACTTGATCACAGCCAAAGAGAAAACAGCAAATTTGATCAACAACATGGACAATTATTACCGCAACGGTCTGCACCAAGAAAATGCTGATTTAGACACGTAAGATTTTTGGAGTTTTTTTTTTTTTCTATTTTGACTGAACTCTGTATTTGAATACAAAAATAAAATAAAAAAAAGTAGAAATTTAAAGCTTGAAATTGATGATATGTGCGCCGGGTACTTAGACTCGTTTTGGTACAGAGCCAGGGTGATAGATAAATGGCCCGAAAAGCAAACATATCGCTTAAGTATTATTGATTTCGGCGATGTGCACGAATTGCCTTTTGATCACGTGACCCATTTGAGCCAAGAGTTTAGTCGTTTGTGGTCTCACAGAAATTTAAATTTTAAATTTTTTTCTAATCAAAGATTTTGCGAGACCAAGCCAGCTTCAATTAGATGCAAGTTGGCCGAGATAAGGCCGCCGAGAGGCAATTCCGAATGGAGTGAGAAAGCCATCGACACCATGGACACACTTTATAGTACTTTAGAGTTTTTGCTTTTGTTGTTGTTGTTTGAATAAAAATTGATTATGTTTTCTTTTTTTTAGAACAAGAAGACGCGTTATTTGCCAAAATTTTATCTATTGACGAGTTTGAGCCGTGTAGCGGTCGCTTTGAGACCATTTATGGCATTGATTTAATTTATGGCGGCGAGGAGTCTATCATAAGCTATTTTATTCAAAACGCTCTTGCCATTAAGGTAATTGTTTTATTATTTTTTGTTGAATTGAATAGCAAATTTTTAGAATTGAGATAAAATTTAACTAATTAAAAAAGTGATCACTTGACTTTTCGGTATTTTTATTTACTCAAATTAGATTTTAGAATATTTTTTTGATTAAATTTCTAAGTTTTAAATTTTAAAAAAACTAGATGAAGAAAAAATTTTTTATCTTTGAATGATGTGAAGTTAATTTGAAAAAAAAGTAAATAAATTCTGTTAAATTCAAGTTTTAGAATAAAATTAAATAGAAAACAAAAATTCTCAATAATCATTTAGTAAAAGATTAAACTTTGTATCCTGTATAGATATCCTGTATAGAATCGCTTCATTTTTTTATTTTATTATTAAATGAAAAAAAAAAATTTTGTGTGAAATTTGTAAAAATCAATGCAGCGCCATCACTAAATTTTTTAATTTTTTCAATCAAACATTTTGCAAGACCAAACTTCTTTAGAGTTTAAACAAACACTGGCTAATCTTAAAATTATTTCCTAAAAGGTATTGTGAAATTCAAATACAAATTGTCCAATTTACGCAATTTTACAGTATTTTTAGTAAGCTTACGTAATCTTACGTGAATATTAGTCCATAA
Organism: Brachionus paranguensis; assembly: GCA_016802215.1. Classification (NCBI taxonomy): domain Eukaryota; kingdom Metazoa; phylum Rotifera; class Eurotatoria; order Ploima; family Brachionidae; genus Brachionus; species Brachionus paranguensis. The sequence continues at coordinate 1,451,175 of JAESIX010000019.1, read as the reverse complement.
GGAAATGAAATTTTAAGAAAAATTCCGTGAGCTTACATTAAAATGCTTAACTTTTAGTAAAATCGTTCTAGAATGGTTACGGCCAAAAAAATGAGGATTTTGGTAAGAAAAATACAGACTTGTGCAAAAGTAAAAAATAAAAAGTCAATTCAAAGTCATTTTGAATTTTTTTTTTCAAAGTCATATAATTTGACTTGGAAAAAAATTTTAAAAATTATTTTATTTACATCTTCATCTTAATTTTCATTATTGACCAGTTAAGGACAAAAAAAATTTTGAAATATAAAACTTGAAAATATTTATCGTTTTTTCTCAATATAAAAATTCAAAATCATATTGTATTTAAAAAATGAAAGTTATTTGGTTTAAATATTTAAATTTTTTATATTTATGAAAATTTTTTAGTTAAAATGACTCCGACTTGACAATTATTTTTTTATTTAAAGTTAGGTAATTTGACTCTAGAAATTCAAAGTCAGCTGACTTGAAAAAATATTAGATTGACTTAGACTTGTGCACAACTCTGGAAAAATATAAAAATTGGCTTCTCTTCAAAAATATTTAATTGATTTTATTATGAAAAATTTTAAAAAATTTCAACATTCCTAACCGTTTCTTAGTTAATTTTACCTAAAATTACACAATTTTTTCTAAAATTTGGTAAAATTTTCTAATGAAAATATAAATCATCGAATAATTAATAAGAAAAGATCAGTTTTTAAATTATTTGATCAACCACCACCTTTTTTTTTACTTCAATATCCATTTCCTTTAATTTAAATTAAATAAAATAATTTTGAATATTCCAATTTAAAAAAACTTACTTTTTTAACCTTTTATTATTTTTATTAAGCATTTAGGCACAATTAACTAAAAGTTACGTATTTTAATGTAAACTTACGTATTTTTTCGTAAAATTACATATTCTAACCGACGAATATTCTCGTAAGATTACGTTAGCTTGCTAAAAATAATCTAAACTACTGGACCTTTTATAAAAGCACTGTATCTGTAAGGATAGTGTTATCGTTTCAAATTGATAACATCAGCAAGATTCCAATGAAATAGGCATTTAAAATCATATTTAAAATTAAAGTTAAGTTTAAACATAATTTAAATTTTTAAATTGAAAACAGATAATTAAGCACGTTTCATTCCAAATTTTTTTCCTCGGTTGGTAGTTAAATATCTAGAATGTTGCAGAGTTGTTTAAAAGTTCAAAATTAAAGTCCAAGTCCGGACTTACTGTAATGCAGTTAAATAAGTCTGCAAAGTACTCTGCAATTTTGTGCATTTTGCACGCCATTAAAAAGTATTCTATCCAACTGTGCAATTACATTGCATAGTTTTTGCAGACATATATTTTCGGATTAAGCAAATTTGCTTGAACATTAAGCATTTTACAGAACTAAATTATCTATTTTAGTAAAAAATCTATTCAAGTTTATCTGAATTAAAAATATCGAATTGAAACGAACTTCACAACCCCAGACTTAAAAAAAAAAAAATAAAAATTCCGGACTTGGACTTGAGACTTGTGACTTTTAAAAAACTCTAGAATGTTGTTAGTTTTTGAAACTACTAGATTGATAAATCGTTTGTAGTTAAAATACCCAAGTCTTGTTCACGGATTGTTTTTAAGATTTCTGATCTATCGTTATGTGATTTATGTTTGTGCATTGAGTAGTTGGTTTGATGATGAAACAATTCATCGAAAAAGTAATTCATAGAAAATTAATAAAATTAAACAAAACTCATAGAATAAATTTTGGTCGAATTATTATTCTGAAAAAAATGATTACATATTTTGAATTATTTTTCTATATTTAATCCCTTAAAAAAATCTATGAATTGAATGTTCACCGTTAAATTTAGGGTTAACCATGCATGACTTTACATTCTTCTATTTAAAGACACATTAACCAAACTTATTTTCGACAAATTAATTTTTTCAAGTTAATTTTCGACGAATCGAACTCAAAAATTATTAAATGGACAACAAAAATTTGACCAAAGAAAAATCGTTATAATTCGACACAAATAAATAAAAAAATAAGACAATAATTTTGTTCAAGTTTTAACTATAATTAATCAATAAAATAATTTTTTTTATATATTCTTAATTTTTCCTAAACTCTATTAGAAAATACATTTACAACCGATTGTAATTTTGAATAGCGTTATTTAATTTATCTTCTAAAGCCATATAACAAGCTTTGCGCTTCTTAACCACGCCATCATTTAGTTTAATCATAAGATTTTCTTTTTATCTCTGTAAAATTATTTATCAATTCATCCATTTTCCTTTTTCTTTACTAGATTTAAAGAAATGTGTCTCAATGTGTCCAATTGATATATCATAGAAATTATGTCGAGTTAATATTCTGTCGAAATTGAACTTGTCGAAAATGATTTGTCGAGTTTATAAGATACATCATAATGTTGCTTATGTCGTTCTGTAATCTTAGCGTGTCTAATAATAGCTTGACAACAAGAACAAATTTTCTATCTAAGTCTTATATCTTTATTTTATTATTCAATGTTATTCAATAGGCTAATGTTATACCCATGTCATTAATGACCGATTAACACCTCATTTATGTAATTTTAAAAAAAGTAATCATTAAAAATTAAAAAAATAAAAAAACTATTGAAACATTTAAATTGAATTTTTTTTCAAAATCTGTAAAAATCAAATTGATATTATTGAAAATAGATTGTTTGAAAGTTGAAAACTTCAACATTGATCTATTGATCACAAAGCTATTTATTAGTCTTGCATAAAAATATTCATAAGTTTTTTTACCATTAGCCGTTTTTGACATCGGTTCAACCAGATTTCCGCTATTCCTTAGCCCTATTTTTCTAGAAAATTATTAATACTATTAAAGTTATTTACTTCAAATTTGAATTTAAGTAATTTAAATATTGAAAAATAATAACTTTTGGCAAGTTTAAATATTGAATCTTTTGAAAAATAACATTAAAGAGTTGAACAATAATCAAAATAAGGAAAAATAATGACTTAAAAAACTGAATTTAACAGAAGTAGAAAGATAGAAAAGTCTTGAAAAATTAAAATTTTGATCAATCTTAACGCCTAAGAGCATTATTTCATCTACGACCTGAATATCTTTTCCACAAATATTTACCTTCTTCTTCTTAAATTTAGTTCGATTATTCGAAAAGATCATGCAAAATGTTTGAGACCAATTAATATCTATCTTAAAATAAGAACACCAATTACTAAATTACTATACATATTTAATTGACTTTCCTCGAAGAAAAGTAGCATTTAAAAATAAAAACAAACACTGAATTAAGCATTTGAAAATTTTTAGATTAAAAATGTATTGAGATCAGGGACAATTTAATGTAATGGTGTTGATGCCAACAAAAAAATTTAATAATTTCAATGACTTAGGACCATATTTTTTGTTAAAGATTTTTTTGTTATGTGAAAAAAACAACTGACCACTGTGACTGTGACTGTGACTGTGACTGTGACTGTGACTATGACTGTGACTGTGACTGCGACCAGTGTGACTTTTTATTGAATATTTATTGAATAGATATATTATGATATTTTTTTTGGAGACAACAAAAAAAAAACTGAATAACTTAATTGTTTATTTTAAATCTTTATTTTAAACTCTTCTTTTTTACATAATTTTTTATACGTATTGCCTATGGGGCTTAAACAAATAATAATAAATGAATAAATAAAAAAAAACAAACAAACAATTGTGACAAGTGTCTATTTAATTTTAAACTAGATTGAAGCTGGAGTGGAGAACGAGTGCGAACTGAACCTTTACTTTAGTAAAAACTCGGCGCAAAAAAGCACACTAACAAACGATCAGGACACACTCGAAAGTCAAAGCATAGACGAAGCGACCGATGAAATGCTAAATATGAGCAGTGTGTCGTTGGCGAACGCGAACGATGAACGCAAACGCGAGTATGCGCATGTGCCCAAATCGCTCATGGAGCCCAACAACCGCACCAAGCTCTTCAACTCCGTGTTTCGTGTGTTCAAAAAAAAAGACATGAGCCCGGCCATTCAACTGTACAAGTGCAGTCAAGTACTAGACGTGAAGCTGGTGCACATCGAGGACCATTTGGAGTTTTACGTGCAGCCCAACAGTAGGATAGGCGACTTGGCACATTTGGAAGCGTGTCTCAATCAATATGCCAAAGTTCTGGTCAACGACGCCACTTTAACCAACGACCTGACAAATTTCCAGAGCAAAACAAGCCGCTTCGATGTGGTGCTGGTGCTGCACGAAGCGCAGTGGAAGCGGGCCGTCTTTTTGGAGCGCACCTCCACCACCACTCTTTGTTCCATGTTCGACTATGACTACGACCAGTGCGCATCTAGCCATGACATGAGTTTTTATAGCTTTTTTTTGGTCGACTGGGGCCGAGAAATTTTGGTGAAGAGAAAAAATGGACACAGCACAATCAAAGGGCTGTTCATTTTGCCCTATGACCAAAAGTTGACCAGCGTGGGCTGGTTTGCGCTCAAGTGCAAAATAAGCGTGCATCAAATAAAATTGAGAGAAAAAATGGGCTCGCACAAAATCAACCAAATGCGAACACAATTGTTTGACCAAAAGTTCAACGAGCTTTTTAAAGACAAAGTTTTGCGCATGCGCATTTCGCAAATAGTCAGCGTAAAAAATGAGCTTACGGCCACTGTCGATTTGTACTTTCTGCCGCACCAAATTCAACATTTGCTCAAAATCGAAGCGCAACAAATTCACCAACTCAAATCAAACATAAACAAATCTAATGTTAATTGTGTTCAGTTCGTTCTCGATCAAATAAAACAATTTGAACTAACAGTAAACGTTCCTCCTACATACATTTACTTGCTTCTTTTTTTATCTTTTATATCTTTCAAAAATCCTAGCTCCTAGAAACAAAATAACAGACACTAACAAACAATGTCGCGGTATTGTGAAATTTAATACAAAACTTCCAACACAAAAAAAAAAAAATTTATAACTTTTGTTCTAAATGTCAAAAACTTGTTCTGCTAATGTAACAAAGTGTAACAACTTTTGTTTCACCTACTGCGAAAGTCTGCAAAATCTGTGCATATTAATTGCGTTTTATTTTTAATACTTTTAGATAGGGTGCAATTTTGCAGAATTTGCACAGATTTTGCAGACTTTCGCAGTAGGTGAAACAAAAGTTGTTATACTTTGTTACGTTAGCAGAACAAGTTTTTGACATTTAGAACAAAAGTAAGACAATTTTTTTATCTTTGTATTGGAAGTTTTGTATGTAATTTCACAATAGCCAATGTCGCATCAATTGCAAAGCCCTGCCCGGCCGGAGTTGTTTAAAAGTCACAAGTCTTGAGTCAAGTTCTAGAAGGGACTTAAAAATAAAATTTTAATTTTAAGGCCTGTGACTCTTAAACAACTCTGGCTCGGTTAATTTATGCAAAATGTGGCATTGCGCATTTTAGAACAATAACAACAAAAACTTTTTAAAAAATGAACAAACTTTAGGAACTTTTTTCTAAACGAGAAAAAATGGTTCTTGTAAATAGAGGCTAAATTTAGTCAATACATTGAATGTATAAGCTGTTCAAATTATGTATTTTGCACTTAAAAAAAAAATTTGCTTAGTCCAAAATTAACAATGCCCGAAATGTAAAAATACAGTGTAGATTTTATCAGTGGAACTTTATCATATTACTACATTTTACGTAAAAATGGTTAATCTGATCAAAAGATGTGAAAAAAAAATTTAAATTAAACAGAATAGAATTAGAAAAGAATTGCAATGTAATTGCACAGTTGGATAGAATACTTTTTAATGGCGTGCAAAATGCAGAAAATCGCAGAGCACGTTGCAGACTTATTTTACTGCATTAAGCAAATGTGCTCATAATTTACAGAACTGAGTTATCTATTTTAGTAAAAAGTTATTCAAATTTTTCTGAATTGAAAAGTTCGAATTGACGTGAAACGAGCTTCACAGCCCCTTTGTAAGAAGAGTCATAGTAGTATGATTTGCTAATTTGAGGAAGGAGATGTTCATAAGTCACAGAAATAACATAAGTTGAAATAACAATTTAACAAAATTAATAAAAAAAATTTGTTAGAGAAAGTGGATGGTCAAAAAAATTAAATTGAACATCAAGATGCCATTTTTTTAAAGCTTTGGATACGCATTTTTTCCAATAAAATCTAATTTTGTTTAATTTTTAAATTTCGTACAATTTTTAATGAAATTTTTCCATTTTTTACGTAAAATTACGTGGAAAATTGTAGAATAAAATTGTAAAAAATACCAAGAAATAAAACATTATTTAATTTTTATTTTTATAAAAAAGGCTACTTAATTTTTTTTAATTTAAAAAAATGCACACTATCAAAAAATATTTGATCTAGCAGCTTTGTTTGTTTTTGAATTTCACCTTTTCAAATTATATGCAAAAAAAAGAGTTACTTTTAAGCATATTTTCAGAAAATATATTAAAAAATTTATAAATTGAAAAAAAAATGAGAAAAAATATTGGCAAGTTTTAAGTTGAACTGATTAACAATAGATTTTCCGAAAATATATCATCATGAATGTCAGTATTATGAAGAAAATAAAAATTTAAATAAAATTATTAAGTTAGACAATAATTGGAATGATAATCTTGTCTTCTCTAAGAGTTATAGTCCTTAAAAATCGTATAATTTTACGTTGGCATTTCTAGTGATAAATCATTTTCACGAGTGATTTTTGCCAACTTGGAGTTTAAATCAAATTTTAATGACCATGATCAAAAAATAATATTAAAAAAAATTAGTTAAATTTTTAATTATAAAATTTGATGCAAAGGCATATTCTAATTTCATTCTAAAAAATAAAAACTAAAAATATCAATTATTAGTTAATTAATTTAGCTACTATTTATTTAAATTGTGTGAATTGACGAGGAATTTTTAATAAAAAAAATCTAAATTCAAGAAAAGTGAATTTGAACAAAAAACAAATTTATTTATTTTAATAAAACTTTTTTGAAAAATAATTTTTTTTTTAACCAAAAGGAAAATGATTTTACGCCAATTAGAACGAACAATTTTGTAAAGCTAAATGCTGGCCAAACATACAAAGTAAACATACAATATTTTGACGAAAGCTACGAGAGCCCGTACTTTTTTGTTTGTTTGTGCAAAAATTTCACCAAATTAGAAGAATTGGATGGCGAACTGCAAAAGATATCAAGTGACAAGACACAATTTAGGTATGTCGAGGACATGAGCGAGCTTAAAGTGAACGACACGCTCGAAGCACTTTTTGAAGTCGACTCCAAATGGTACCGAGTCGAGGTCCGTGGCCTTAAGCCACTCGACATCTATTTCCTCGATTTTGGCAATAGCCAAACAATTACTCAACTTGTACCCAAAACGCTCAGATACAGACTTAAATTTGAGGCCGACAGCCAAATTGACTTGTTCAATCTCGACTATCAGGCCATTAGATGCCGATACGAGTCCAACACAGAGAACAAAGTGAGCCAATTCTTAGAGCAAATAAGCCAAATTGAAGATTTTGAAGCCGGCTTCGAACTGACCGTATTAGAAAGCGATCCAGACGGCCAGCAACAGCAACAACAACAAGACTCCTATTTGGTCACTCTAGATCAAGATCACAAGCAGCATCACAAACATGAACCGAAGATAGAGGAGCAGATAGAGGAGCAGATAGAGGAGAAGCAAGAAGAGGGCAAAGCGTCGATTCAGCTAGAGACTGGTTCGGTGATTGATGAGGTGAGCTTTGTGCACATTGAATCCGTAAGCGAGTTCTATGTGCAAACACAAGACACTCTTCGATTGTTCATTGACTTTCAGGCTAAAATTCAACGCTTGCTAGAGCTAATGCTCTCGAACAAATCGTCACAAGAGAACAGACAAGAATTGTTTAAAAAAGGAGACTTCGTTTTTGGCAAATTTTTGTCGGACATGAACTGGTACCGAGCTGTCATCATAAACATAGAGGAGAAGAGCAGTGAAAAAAGTGAGTTTAGTGATTTGGCAAACGATGGCCGCTTGTACGATGTTTATTTTCTGGACTATGGAAACAAGCAGGAAAATTTGCCCAGTTGTCTATTGTACTCGTTTGACTCGGTCAAACAATTGAACAAACATTTGAATCTAATGCCTGTGAGCGAATTGAACAGTATTATTGAAATGCCCTTTCAAGCCATATGTTGTCAACTTGTCGAGAAAAAAAACAACACCAGAAACAACGAGGTCCTGAAGTCACTGTTGCTCGAGTGCTTGAATTTCAGCATCAAAATAGGCCACACTAGCAAGCAAAAAATACTGCACAATCTAGAAATAGACAAGTATTTGGTCTATTTGAGCACCGATGGCAAGTGCTTGCAAGATCAATTTGAAGACGAGCTCAAAGTAGAAAAAAGTCTTATCAAGCCAAATGGTGTGTACGAGTGTAAATTGTCCAATTTAGAAAAAGACATTTATGTCAACTTGATAGACCAAGTGGATGACTTTCTAAAGCTAGAGACTCTGTTGACAAGTGATGAAAAAATTGGATCAAAGTGGCGCACAGACGCAACGCCCAATCTCACAGATTTGGTTCTAGCCAAGTACGTGCTAGACGAACAAACAAGCGCTTGGTGTCGTGCAAGGATAACTAACAAAATCAACAATGTCTTTGACGTGTTTTTCATCGACTACGGAAATGAAAGTTTGCACTTGGCTCTGCAAGACTTGGCGCCACTAGGACCCTTGTACTCGTTGTCAAAGTACCCGCCATTTGCTCACAAAATTCAGCTGCACAAAATTCAAATAGATTTGGACAAACATGGCCAATACTTGGGCGAATTTTTGAGTGAAAATTTTAAAATTAAAGTTTTGAGCGTTGAACAAGAAGAGCTGTGTTGTTGTTTGGTCGTCGAGCTGTGGGACACAAGCATGAGCAAGTGTTTGAATGCAATTATTGGTGACGAGACCTTTAGCGACAAAATTGAGCAAACACACGTGCAACACTTGTACTTGGCAAATAAAGCAACTGAGCTCAAAGTAAATGTGAACTATGCGTTCATGGACGATCTGCTCAAACCCTTTTACTTTTGTCTGAGCGACGACTTGGTCTTGAGGTCCCAATTGGACACCCAATTGAACCAGTTCTATTCAACAAATGATGTGGACGCGCCAGACTTCACTCTCAATGCGTACATTGCTGTCCATTCGGACAATAGTTGGTACAGGGCTCAAATAAAACAAATGCTGGACACCAATTCAATTTTTGTCTTCTACATTGACTACGGCTTCCATGAACTAATCGAACTCACTGAACAAATCAAAAAGCAAAAGCTGAGAAAATTACACGCCAAATTTTACCAATATCCAAAATTTGTGTTTGGCGCCGCTCTCCTCAATCCCATGGCTGCCAAGGCCGACTCCTACGAATTAATCAACTTCGAGTCCAACGACAATCAAACACTTAGACAAACACTCGAGGACTATTTCACAGCGTCCAACAGTGAACAATTCGACTTGGTCATTTTGTGCAAGCTCAGCTCGACTTGTTTGAGCCAAAACTTTGTGCCAAATGAAGACTACTATGGCATCGAGATGTACAACGCGGACGCAATGTCCTTGAACGAAATGATTGTGGCTAGCAAACAGAAAAAACCAACAAAACCAGCCTCAATTAGACTCACCATGGAGCACATAGCCAAACAAAAGCCCCTTAGCGACCAGTACTGTGTGTTCGCCAGGGCACCGGACCATTTCTACGTGTACAACGAAGAACGAGTGCTCCAAGTGCAAGTGAAGACGCAGGAGACATGTGCCAACATTTTGCAGCAGCTGCAACAGTACGAGGAGAGCCAAGAGGAGGAAAAAATTCAAGTGGACGATTTGGTGTATGCAAAGTATGATGATGATGAGACGTGGTACAGGTGCAGAGTGACCAATTATGACCGAGAGAGCGGCAAATTCGAGCTGTTCTATCTGGACTTTGGCAATATAGAGATTGTGAGCGGCAGCGATGTGCTGACCGGATGGAGCGAGCACCACCTCCAACCGTTTGTGTCCTACGAACCTCAGGCCTACAAGTGTAGACTGTACGGCCTCGCCAACAAAGAATATAGTCTAGAGGAAAAGAACAAGTTCAAACAATTCACTAGTGACAAGGTGTTTGATGTTAGTTTTATCAAGGTGAATGCGGACGGAGTGAATGAGGTCGGCTTACAGATTGGCGACAAATCAGAGACCAATGTGCACATGTTCTGCATTGGTCAAGGCATAGCTGGCTTCGACAGCTTTGACACAATACTCAAGTCAAAGCGAACTAGTGAGGAAAATAAATTTTATATTAATTTATTAAGTGGATTTTAGAAATTTTTTTCTGCTCTAAAATATTTAAATTGTGCATTTTGTAAATGTTTTTGTTTTTTTTTTTTTCTAAATGAGATTAAATCGATGTAACTTGACCATTCTTTTTTTGTTGTTGTTTTTGTTGGCATGTTTTTTATAGAAATTTAAAATGAAAAAAATTGTTCGTTCAAAAACGATGAGGAGATATTTTTGTTTTTGACAGTCGATCAAAAAAGTTAAAAAAAGTTGCAGTTTTTTTTTGTATTGTTATTTTCCGAGTTAATATTAGATGTTTTTTTTTGATCCTGCTGATATCTAAATTCAAATAAAATATTTCAAAATTTGTTTTTTTTTCTTAATGTTTAGACCTAATTAATTAAGGCTAGCTAGTAATCAGTTGGGTATTAATCAATAAAATTGGTTATTAAGCAAAAATTCAATTTGGGTATTTAAAAAAGGGAAAAAGCTTTTGACGAATAAAATAAATTATTTATAGAATAGAAAAAAATTCTTTATAGTATAAACAAAATTTTATTTATTTTAGAAAAGTCAATTAAATTTGAACTATAGAATAAAAATGTATCTCTTAAGGTTCCCACCGGTCAAAACTACAGCACTATCTGAATTTGAGTATTTCGACCTCAAATTCGTAATCTGCATATATGAAAACCTAGGAAATTCAACTTTTTAGGGGGGGGTCAAAAAAAATTTTTTTTTTACTACCCCTCTCAAAGATTAGGTATTAGCCCAAGAGTTGCCTGTCTTTGGATCAAAATATCTCATGATCTGATATTAATATTTCCAATTATTTACATATATTCTGAAAGCTAACAGTCTCAACTACAAAATGGTGAATTTTTCTTGCGGTTTTAATTTTTTTATGACCAAGATAATGGATCAAAAAAGAGAAATTTTTAAGGTTTTTTCAGTATTCTAGTCCGTGGATTACCCCCTGAACCCTACTTTTTTATGGAGATTCTGAAACTAGAAAAAATTCTGAAAAAACGTTTGAGCTCACTTTTTTTTTTTTTCTGATTTTTAAGCCCATAAATTTTGACCAAAAATCCATTTTTTAAAAAAAATGAAATTTTTAATTTTTATTATTTTATTTAAAAAACGAATTTAGTCACATGATTTTTTATTATATTTTTAGCTTTTTATAATTGTTTTTATCATCAAACCAATAGGTTGTTTGATATTTTTAAATGTTCTACCGTCTTGGCTGTAGATTTACCTGAAAAATATGTTATTAATACTTTACGATAACTTGTGTTGTTTTTATAAGTTTGAATACAACGCCAAAATCTTCTTACAAGTTTTATATATATATCTTTTTCAATGAAGTCTTTTTTGATTCATTAAGTAAACCTTTCATTTTTCTAAAGCGGCTCTTACTTTAGGTGGGCGACAAAGTTGCTTTTTTGCTTGTTTATTTAAATTAACTTCCTCATCGTCAACTTTCCTTTTTCGTCGACGACCTTTTTTTACTTTAGCTCCATTTTCAACACTCGCTTGGGGGGTCCACAACATCAATATGAGGCTCAACAAGATCCACCTCAGGCTCAATCACATTTATTTGTGGTTTCAATACATCTACCTGTGTACAACATCGGGTTTGTTCACAAAATTTTGACGAAAACTGCTAGGTGTCTTTTTTTTCCTGGCCGAGGCCTAATAACAAATTTTGTTGGCGTTTAAGAGTCTGTAAACCACTTTTTGAAATGTTTCGATGTGAATTGTTCCTGAGAAATGTTTCAAGTTCAGTATTATTGGTAAATATCTTAACTTTATTCCATTCAAATTTTTTTCGGCATTTTTAATTTTTCTTAATAATTTTAGAAAAAATAATAGCAAAACCATACTGCAATTTTTTTATTCCATGGTTGCATATGTTATACTTAAAAAAAATAGATAAATTTATGCTACATTTTATTTTCTTTCTATAAAATGAAATTTCTACATTCTATAAAGTTTTTCTTTATTCTATAGTTTTTTTTTATTCGTCAAAAGCCATCGTCCTTTAAAAATAAGCTGAATGCTTAAGATATTTAATGAGTGTTAAATAAAATACTTAAGTAGTCATCTATTTGATCAGGGTTTAAATAAATCAAATGAGTGTATAATAAAAAAAATTTAAAATTCATTAAGTATATAAATTATTAAATCTTTCTAACAATACTTTGAGTACCAAAAATAATTAATGAAGAATTCAACTTAACTATGTCAACTCTGATCTCAAATTTCTCAACAACAAATAATTAGTTTGCATATTTTATGTGAAATTATATTTTACTTGTTTTGTGTATAAAAATATAAAAATCTGAACAAATGTGGGAATAAATTTAAAATCATTTAATACTTAAAGACAATCGAAAAATCAAAAAGTCAAGTTTCTCTATGACTTTCTTTGGCGGTCACCTTCTCACTTTATTGTAAATTTACATTAAAAAAATTTCAAATAAGTCAATATTTAATTAAAAATCGACATTTTTTGTAAAATTTAAATTTTTGTTACTTTTATTAAATTTAATTGTAGAATTATTTAATTTTATTAATTCCTTTTTAAATTTTTTCCATATTCATTAATATTATTTTTGGTACTCAACATTAATTTTTATGCATTCATTTTTGATTTCTTGTATTATAATTTTGAAAAAAAATAAATACCCAAATCATTACTTTATTGACATCCAAATAATTAGTGTTGGATGCGGACAGAGCTAACCGGTCCAAAAGACGGGCGGTTAATCGCGGACTTTGGCCCGTTTATTTTAGCGGGCTGATTTTTGACCCGTTTAGGAACCGTTTAGATTTATACGGCCGGTCTAAGTGACCGTAAACATTTAAACGGTTAAAATTATTTATTTTAAGTAAACTTTTAAATTTTTTCCACATTTTTTTGGAAAAGAACTGAACTAGACATTTTATTTTTATTTATTTATTAATTTTTTTTTAATTCTCACACAAACCATATTTACTTGATTAATAGTGTCGCAGAGAATTAAAATCTAATAAATAAATAAATAAAAATAAAATGTCAAGTTCAGTTTAGAAAACCAATTTAATGACTCAAATTTACGGTCATACCTACGTCATTACTACTACCATAATTTACGGTCATATTTACGTAAAAATACGGTCAGACCAAAACGGGCGGTCAAAAATTACATTAAATTTTTTGAAATATTTATTTTGATAAAAAAACACAAAAAAACATTAAAATTAAAAAAAATTTTATAATAAGCACTTTTTTGAAAAAAAAAATGATATTAATTTAAATGACTTTTTTTTTAATTTAAATTTTTACCGACCGTTTTGGTCTGACCGTATTTTTATACGGTCCAAAATTTTGACCGACAAGCTAACCGGCCAAATGACAACCCACCAAAAAGTTGACCGGATTTTTGACCGCCCGTATTCCTTTGACCGGATTTTTTGACGGTCCAAAATTTTGACCGCCAAGCTAACCGGCCAAATGACCTTTCGCCAAAAAGTTTATTATAATAGAATTATGCCTTTGATAAGATGATAAGCACTGGTGGTTCAGTGGTAGAATGCTCGCCTGCCACGCGGGCGGCCCGGGTTCGATTCCCGGCCAGTGCATTTTTTCAACCTAAAAATAATCAACTAAAATTTAATTTCGTTTTAAGTAAACCTAAAGTTATCAAAAAGAAAAAGTTGAAAAATTTTAATCTATATTTTTTTTATTAATCCTTTATTTGATTCTGTTGTTACTTGAATCTTTTTTTTTCATCGCCTTCATAGAGTTTTATATTAAAAAAAATAACAATAATTGGGCGAAGTTTCGCTTTATTCTAATTCGCTTTCTTAAACTGCCTTGCTTACTCTCACGTCTTTATTATCTTTCACAGAAAGAAAAAAAAGCACCCAAATCAACGATTCAAATAAAAATATAAATCATTATTGTTTGGAAAATAATGTAAAACTAAAATCAAATATATTGTATTAATAATTATAAAAATTTATTTATTTTTGATTTTAAAAAAATGATCGCACCAAGGATCGAACTTGGGACCTCCTGTGTGTTAGACAGATGTGATAACCACTACACCATGCGATCTTCAACTATATTAACATAGAATGAAGATTGAATAGTAATCTTACGTGAATATTAGTCGGGAAGAATATGTAATTTTACGAAAAATTACGTGAGCTTACATTAAGATACGTAACTTTTAGTAAAATCGTTCTAGAATGCTTATTTATATCGAATAATTAATAATAAAAGATCAGTTTTAAATTATTTGATCAACCACAACCGTTTTTTACTACAATATCCATTTCCTTTAATTTAAATCAAATAAAATAATTTTAAAAAATCGAATTGAATAAACTTGATTTTTCTAACTATATCTGTGAAATTTCTTGCGAAAAAACAAAAATAAAAGATAAATTTAATTTTAAAAGATGAACACATTTTAAATTTATATCTTTATTTGCTACTAATTTCATGTTCTTCATCAATATTTAATAAAAGGTAATGGATATTGTATTAAAAAAACGGTTTTGGTTGGTCAATAATTTAATACTGATCTTTTCTTAATAACACAGCCAACGGGAGATAAAAAAAGTCAAACTATTTGTAATTATTTATTATAAAAATTTAATAATTAATAAAATTTTTCTCTTAAAATTTTTTATTTTAAGTTTGTTTGAGATTTTTTGAATTTTAATTTTTTTTATAATAAAATTAATTAAATATTTTGGAAAAGAAGCCAATTTTATGTTTTTCTTACCAAAATCCTAATTTTTTTGTCCGCAAGCATTCTAGAACGATTTTACTAAAAGTTACGTATCTGAATGTAAGCTTACGTAATTTTTCGTAAAATTACATATTCTTACCGACTAATATTTACGTAAGATTACGTAAGCTTGCTAAAAATAATGTAAAATTATGAAATTTAGCTCATTAAGTGAAAATTTTCAAAATTAAATTTATAAGCAGGAAATCAACCCGTTTTAAAAATTTGAAATTTGATAATTGATTATAAAAAATTTGAAAATCAATTATTTAACAATTAAATTAGTATTATTCATTTATTTTTTTCCATTTTATTACAAAAAAGCTTAGAGAATGATTTTATTTGACTAGTAGTAGTAGAAGTACAAATGCTGTGGGAGACTTGAGTCCGCAAGTAGTTGCGCACGTAGACGCACCACTGCCAAAATTGACTTTTTTTAGATAACTTTTTTTTACATATTTTTTAAATTATTTTTGCTAGCGTGAGGCGATTATATCTCCTGTTATTTGGTCCTAAGTGTATGACGTCAGACTGCTCTTTGTTGAATTTAGTTTGCCATGTGTCCGACCATACTCCCAATCTGTCTAGATCTGACTGCATTTCCATCGAATCTTGTATACGCACTACTGATCTTATCAACTTGCTATCGTCCATGTAGAGCTTACAAAGTGAGCTGCAAACTTCCGGTATGTTATTAATGAAAATGATGAAAAAGACAGGACCAAGTACTGATCCTTGAGGAACGCCGCTTGTGACCGGTACCAATTCCGAAACCACTTCACCGGTCACAGCTCAGGAAAGATTGGATCCACTTAATGATTAAGTCTGGAAAGCCAAATGCAGCTAGTTTAATGAGTAGCAGCTTATGTGACACTTTATAAAATGCTTTCTCAAAATCCAAATAGATGACATCTGACGGCTGCCTATGACACATACAGTTCGTCAAGAAGTTCATCTTTTCTAGAAGATTGGTAACGCACGCTTTGCGAGTCATGAAGCCTTTCTGCTTATCCGTGAATGATTTCATTTGACTAAACTTAACATTCTCTTAAGAAACTGGTTCGATAAATTTTTTACAATTTTACTGCTAAATTTAATTAGCAGCACTGTTGTTGAAAAATTTCTAGCGTCGTAAACTTAAACATAATCAAACCTACTGCTTTTAAAAATATTTACTCTGCTTAAATTATCATTTTCTTATAAATATTTGTTTTGCTATTGATATAATTTACATTATGTCTATTGTATTTTTCTATAGAACTAAAAAAAATTGTTAAACGAGTCATCTTGCATTTTAAGACTCGTAAAAAAGTTTTTTAAGTACAAGCTGGTAAAAGAAATAAAATAAAAAACCTTTTAACAAATAAAAAATAGTAAAAAGTCCAAAAGCTTTTTGGTCGAGTATCAGATAGTTAAATTAAATCGAAACAAAGAAAAAGACGACATTTTTTTAATTTTTTTTTAGAAAATGTATTTAATTTAAAAAAAGGCTTATCTTTTAAAAGTTTTTCAAATCAGTGTTCAATGAATAAAAAAATTTTATATTTTATAATTTTTTTTTTGATCCACCTAGCCTTCCACGTTTTTGCTTAATTATTTTTTGATTATTTTTCCAGTTTACCCTTTTCTGCAGGTGGTTGCTCGGCTATCTCTTGTGCTTCAGACATTTCACAACTAATGATGCCTATTTTCTTAATTGTTTGAATTTCAGTTGGCTGTTTTTGTCATTTCTTTCATTACTGCGCTTTTTTTACCAAATTGGGTACATTGGAACCATATTATATCTGCTTTCAATATTTTTCTCTATTTATTTTCTAAGAATTTATTTAGATACTATTGATTATTTTCTCAAAATAAAAAATTTTATAATAAGAATTATTTTTAAAACGAAACCTCCAATACTCGAGTATTTTATAGGTTTGGGGATGAGATTAATTAATTGGTATAAAAAAATTGAAAATCTAGTCTTTCTCTTATTTTTTCAACTCTATCTATTTTAAGGTCAACAATAAGCAAATTATCAATTACATTAAAAACAATTTACTTTAAAAACTTCTCAATCAAATGTTTGTGTTTGAAAATCATCAAATATCATTAACAGAATTCTAAAAGAAAACTTTATAATAATTCAAAATTCCTGAAAACCATATCGGACATACCTTTTTAGTAAGTTTTTAGTATCAGTGGATTTTTTGCTTTTAATTCAATAGGTAGCAGATGGAAAAATAATACACTAATTAAAAAAAAGTATTCCTTTTTAATAGAAAAAAAATTTTAAAGAAGAAAAATTAAACAAAAAAGTCAATTTAATCTTAAGCAAGAAATTTTAATCACAGAAAAGTTGTTAAAAGTGGTCTCCTCCAATTTATTAACTATTTTTTTATTTACTAATTTTACTTAACTTACTTTCCAATTTATTAACAGTTTTACTTACTTACAAATACGATTTTTTGAAATTTCTAACTTTTTGCAAAATTTACTCTCCAATTTTATAACTATTATGACAAAGTAAAATTGAACTCTAGTATTTATATGTTCAAAATTTTTGTTCTAAATTTTGAACCGAATGATGATAAAATAGACGATATTATAGACTATTTTGAAGAAACTTGGATCAAAGGTGCGTATGAGCTTCAATTATGGAATCATGCCTTCACTGTTGGTCCAAGAACTAATAATCATTCTGAAGGCTTTCACAGTAAAATCAACAAATTGTGTGTAACATCTAATCCGAATTTTTATAAGTTTATTTTATTGTTTCAATCGATTGAAGCAAACTATTCAGTAATTTTTGAAAGGAGATCAAGCGGTATGTGTGCTCCAAAGAGAAGAAAAAAAGATATTGAAAAAGACAGACGTTTGAAAGAAGCAGTTTCTAGTTTTGTTATGAAGGAATTTTCACTTGAGAGATTTTTGACCATATTAATTAATATAGATTCTAATTAAAAGTTAAATTTTTTTTGGTAAATTTTTTAAAAAGTAAACAAGAAGAAAGTAAGTTAATATTAGAAGTAAATAAATTGGAATGTAAATTTTTTGGAATTTTTTTATTTGTAATAAATCGAATGCTAGTAAATAAAAAAATAGTTAGAAAATTGTACTAAATCGTTAAAAGTCTGTAGAATTTTTCTTCTCAAATAATTTCACAGTGGTGATTATAAGATACGAAGATTTGACTAAATTTTAACCAAAATTTACATTTTTATCAAAAATAAAATTATCCAAATTTTTTCAGAATAATTTTCTAAGAATTAAATTTTAAAAAATTTACTTTTAGGCTTTTACACAATTTTTCGCGGATTATTGTTAAATTGTGATTAAACCCTCATGTAAATGTACTTCAAAAAATATCAATTTTTATTTCAAACTATAGACTTCATTCTTTAATTCTACATAAAAAGTAAAAAAATTAAAATTAATCTATTTGGGACACAACACTTAATAATAATACTTATAAATCCTTTAATAACATGAAACTGAATAAATATATTATATCATATAAATTGAGGATTTGTTTTGAAGTAAAAACTCTTTAAATTAAATTAAAAAAAGACGAGAGTCTGAATAACTTATAAAAACAAAAGTGTAAAATTAAATAATTCACACTCATCACGATCATTGAATTTTCTTTAATTTTTTCGTTGTCAGCCATTTTAAAATTATTTGACATCTTTAAATAAAATATTTACACTTTATTTTAGTTATTATAAATTATTCTAGCACATATCAAAAATTAGCCTGGTAATAAAAATTCATAATTTTTCCCAATTTTTTTAAAATCTTTATTTGTCATCGTTAAAATTTATTTTCTATTAAACATAACCTATTTATCCTTTTTAAAGAAAAATCACGAGTAAAAAATTATTTTAATTTATTGGAATATTGGCAAACATTGGCATTCAATGAACGTAGCGCAATTATTTTGGAATAAACTGCTCTAAAATAATAATTTATGTTTTTTTTTGGTTAAATTATAAAATTTTATTCTTGCAAAGCAAAATAGCAATTAAAATTTAGAGTAACCCAAAACGCTTAGCCAAGAGCTCGTTTTTTTTCTTCACTTTATTTTTACTCAAGATTGATGTACTTTGGGCAATTAAGTCCACTCTAATCGGAGGATTTCTCTTTAGATTTAATGAGAGTTTTGCGGAGAAAGATTGATTGCAAACAATAATGAGCCTAGACTGCATAGATATAGCCAAATGGGTGCTAGAAACGACGGCTTTTTCTTTTGGACCTGTGATTGCCATCGCTTCAGCTCGACACGGGCAAAAACAATGGATTAAATGTGAAATCCTAATGTCGATGGTCATGGGCCTCATTTTTTACATCAAGCCGGAAATGTTCTTGTCTCTTGTGGTAGCCTTTGCACCAGTCTGACAAAAAAATTTTTTCAACTTTTTTTTTCAAGCTTAACTCAGAACAAAAAGACTATCACAACTTTTTATGCATGATGTACGGCTTCTACATAATCTACTCTGTTCTCGTGCCACTGTTCCATTTGGAATCAATGGACAAGTCAATTTTCTACGGACATCACTGCTCCAAAGTCGTAGTGAGTGAATTTTCTTTTTTCTTTTTGGATAAAAAATTCAAAAACAAATCTTAAGTCGAGCACTCTTTTAATTCTCAATGACGTCATATCATACAATCAAGGAGTTCATTGGAACGAAAATGTAATTATTAAAATTTATTACAAAAATTTGAAAATAATAAAAAATTTCAAAAGTTGCTTTGTTTGTTCACTAGCTACCATTTGGTTAACTTGGTGATTAATTTACATTTTCTGAGAATTGGCGACAAACCATGGGGTAGACACCCGTACACGGACAAAGTAGACGCAATAGCTCGCATTGACTCCTTCATTTATTTGATAGCAGGCGTGTTTGTGTATGCGTTTCCGGAAAAGGCGATGCTTGACTTGACCGAGATGAACGAAAGCTACACGGCTCTGGGTCGATCGTGTGCAGCTATTCTTCTTTCGCTCAGCCTCGAGTCTTACTGTCTTTCCGAGTTTTTGTTCCTAGGAGACAAAAAGGAGTTCATGCATGCCCGGATGGTGGGTAGTTTGGTCAAAGCCTTGGTTATTGTTCATGCCAATTTGTATTGGAAAATTTTGTCTCTTGATTCCTTTCTTTTATTATTCACTCTTAATGCTGCTTACAATTTAGTTGTAGTATACGGCTATTTGGTTACAACCAAAGAACCAAAACAAAAATCGAGCGACTAGAACTCTTTTATTTCTTTTTTTTAGTTTTTTGTACCTGTTTTAATAAATTTTGAAAAAGAAAATTTTTTTAAATTTTAAATTAATATTAAAAGAGATCAAAAAAATAGGTTGGTTGGTTTAAATTATGTGGATTTTAAAAACAGGAAATCAGCAAGCAGTCAAACATTCTGAAAATGCTCAAGTTTGAAAAAATTGGAAATTTAAACAAATTTTATTTATTTACTAGAATTTTTATAAAATTAATTTTTTCTCCCTACTGGTCCATAGAGTTAATTCCTTTGTCAAAAATTTAATTAAATTCAATTTGGAATTCTCAATGCTGATTGTTAAGATGAAATAAATTCGGTTTTGTGAAATTTAGTACAATAGAACAGAACAAAAAGTTAAAAATTGTTATAACTTTTCTTTTAAAAGTCAAAAGCAAGCTCTGTAAAAGCAACATGGTGCAACATTCAAAGTTGCACTATTATCAACAATATGGTAAAACTCTGCAAATTTAGCATAATTTAAATTTGGACAAATTAGTGCATTTTGCAGAGACTTTGCACATCATTAGCAGACTTTAACTTTTGGTGCAACTTAGTATGTTGCACTTTGTTGCGCTTACAGAACTAATTAAAAGCCTTCAGAAAAAAAGTTATAAGCTTTTTTAGCATTAATTTTTGTTCTTTTTTTTTATTTTGTACCAAATTTCACAAAACCATAAATTCTGACCAAAAAAATTATTTAATTATTTAATTTTTTTATTGGTCTGAATGATTTTAAAAAGAATTAAAGATTTTATTAAAGGTAAAAAGGTACAACAGAGAATGAAGCACTATTATTATTATTATTATATATTTCAATGAACGCCTTAAAGGCGATTAGTGTTGGATGCGGACAGAGCTAACCGGTATAAAAGACGGGTTAATCATGTTACATTAAAATTATTTTAATTAAATCAAAGATTTTTTTAATATCTTAAGATAAACTTTTTGAATTGAAATGATATTTTGAATTGATCATCAACTTCAAGATGCCTTAGAAACTTAGTTTATACTATATATCTCTAAAAAATCGAAATAAAAATCAGATTTTTTGGGGAAATAGTTCTTTGGATTATTATTTCTATGTAATTAAAATTAAATGGATAATTTTTAGACACATGTAATAAAAATATTTGGCTGAAAATATTCAGTTTCAATAAAAATAATTTAAATTTAATTAATTTTCTCTTAATCCCCAAGAATCTTTGACAAAGTAAAAAAATGAATTTTTTCAAAATTTGATTTCAAACGAAATTTTGAAAATGAAAGATTATATCTATTCTGGATTATTTTTGGTCCTTTTAGACTTTAGAAAGTTGAATTAATTTAAGCAAAATTAGGTCATTAAACCTTAATTAAAGGAAATAATTTTGCTAATTTAAAAAATCTGAGAAAAGTATATATAGATATTTGGTATTATTAAAATAGTAAATTTTATTATGATATTTTCAATTTTGCAGGCAAATTGAGTCTTATGATAAAATTTTTATGATCATAATCAGAAATAATTAGATTTTTAGTAAATTAATTTTTATATTTTTATAAATTGTTTTTTATTTATTTATAAAATTTAATACAGAAGCATAAGTTCATAATAAGCAAGCCATGTTTTGCCATAAAAAACATTTATACATAATTCTTTATCGGCAAATTTTGGAAGAAGTTTGCAGATATAAAAGTCAAGCTAAAAATTTTATAATTTCCATAAATGTATACTTCTTTTATTAATCTAATTTTTTAATCAAAAAATTCTTAAAACTTTTTTAATAATGATTTTTGTTCATGATTATAAAATTTTTATCAAATCATGAACTTCATATTTTCACTTGACAAATTTTTTTTTTCAATTATTTTTCTAAAAATTAAAATTTTTTAACACACAATAAAAAAGATCAAAAATTAAAAAAAAAAATTATGTTGATTCAAAAGACTTATTTATTTATACCAATGTTTGATTGAATATTTGTTTCCTTTTTAAACTATACTTTGCCAAAACAAAATTTAATGATTAGTTTTAATTTGAAAGTGAATAAAATATAATCATTGCTAAAAAATCTGTTTGAAGCGTTTTAATATTTATTTTTTCTCATTTTAAGTAAGTTTCATGAAAAATAAGTTCTTGGAGTTATAGTTGTGGGTAGAGAATCATTCGATTTTAAAAAAGAAAAAATTTTAATTCTGGAAATATCTTGAAATTTTTTTATTAAAACAATATTTATGCTATGATTAATTATGGATCACGATTTAATAAATTTTATTTAATCCAAGTAGAATTAAATCAATTATTTGCTTGATTTAACTAATTTAGGTTTTTAGGATGATGGCAAAATATGAAAAAATTGACAAATTATTTAAAGAAAAAATATGGAGTTAAAATAATTATGAATTTGTGACAGTTGAGTCACACTAATGACTAACCGGATTTTTCTGAGAATTAAAGAATGCAAGTAAAGTCTGATTCATTTTTAGTCATTTTGATTATATTTCTATTTGATATTGTCAAAAAAGGTTTTAAGTCAGTTATTTAAAATTAATTCATAATCACGAAATGCTCTAAAAATTATGTCAAAAATAAAGGTAAGTTTTAATGACAGAGTTTTTCATGAGTTCTATTTGCAGCATTAATTGATAAGCTTTAAGTTTGGTGCAAACTAGCTATTATTTGATCTCTTAGATTCTAACTGATGGCTTACCACATTGGCAACATATTTTGGTAACCTGATTTTGTAAAATATAATTTTATTGACCAGGTTTTAAAAATCAGTATAATATACATTTTGGCAAGATTTTCATATTTTCATTAATTTAAATCAATTGATTTTCTTCATATACTTTTTGGTTAATTTGTTTGTGTCAAAAATAAAAGCTAAATATAAATTTTTTTCATTATAATATTATTTAAACTTATTTTAAAAAAATTTTATTTTTTTTATATTTTTTCATTTATAATTTCACTTAAATTGATGGGTATTTGAGCGAAAGCTTGATTATAAATTAATTAAAAATAAATGTATCTAATAAACAAAGCCACTAATTATGATCAGAATATTCCAAGTGAAATTTTTTTTTGGTTTGCTTTCCAAGCACATTTTGATAAATATTTTATTTTGTCAATAAATTAAGACTGGAAAAGATAAATTTTTATTCGAGTTAAACATTTTAAAATCTGTTAAATTGGTCAAAAAATAAAATTTCAATTTAAAAAAACATAACTTAACTTAAAATTTTTTATTACAGAAGAAATTTAGTTTTATTGATTTATACATAACATTATTGTCATAAAATTTTGTTTTTTTCCTCTGCGGTATTCTTTTAAATAAATTGATTTATAAAAAATCTACTAAAAAAATTTTTTTCCCAGTGTGTCAATAAAAATATCGATTTTATGCTGTCGAGATATTTTCATAATTGACATTTTTATCTTCAAATTCTACCATGCCAAGTACCTAAATGTCAATCATAAATCAGTTACATTTTTGGTATAAATTTTTAGTTAAAAAAAAAAATTATTTAGTTTGTTTTAAAAAATTTTTAAAGCTAATCGGATGAAATTATTTGCAAAATTTAATTATAATTTACGCAAGCTTCCCAAATGATAATTTAGATTTTTTGTCAATAAAAAAATATATATTATTCTAATTTATTATAAAATTTCTAAAATAAAAAAGAGAAAAAAAAGAGTTTTTTATTTTTGTTGAAAGTATGAGTAAGGCAAAAAACTAATTTAGTCAAATTAGCTCATGACTATGACAATCAATATAGACACTTAATAAGTTCCCAAAGAACTGCATTGTGAACAAGTTTTTTGTTCATAATTTTAAATTTATTAAAATTAAATGAATAATCGATAAAACCTTTTTCTTATTTTTTTGACTCAAAATTCATTTTCTTTTTTATTTGATCAAAGCACTTTTGAGCAAATTTTAAGTTATTTTTAGACACTTTGTGACACCATGTCTGCTGGTCTTCAACTAATCGTTGGCCAAAGTAATTTTACTTTTTTTCTGTTTCTGTTTTGATTTTTAATTTTTTTGTAACTGCGCAGAAATAATGAACGATGTCCTCCGGGCAGATACAGTGAGAAAAAAAGGCGACTGGAAGGTCTTGGTAATGGACAACTTGGGCATGAGAATCATTTCTTCATGCTGTAAAATGCATGATATAATGAGTGAAGGGGTAACAAGTAATTTATTTAAATTTTTTATTTTTGTTTAAATAAAATTTGGTAAAAAAAAAATTTTGCTAGTTGTCGAGGACATAATGAAGAATCGAGAGCCGTTGCCGCAATTAGAGGCAATTTATTTGATTCAACCTACTAGAGAGTCGATTGATAAGTTCATTGGCGACTTTGATTCAAATAACATCAAGTATCGGGCAGCGCATTTGTTTTTCACTGAGGGATGTAACAACGAGTTGTTTAGTAAACTGTCAAAATCAAAAGCTGCCAAGTACGTTCAAACTTTGAAGGAGATAAACGTGGCATTCTTGCCGACTGAAAGACAAGTTTTTTCACTGGACTCATCTGATACTTTTAGAATATTCTATCAGAACAAAGATCAATATAGAAGTGTGCATTTGGAACGAATTGCTGAACAAATCGCCACTTTGTGTGCCACACTTGGCGAGTACCCTTCAGTTAGATACCGGCTGTGAGTAGAAATTTTATTTACAAATTCTCCTTTACCAATTTGAATCAAAATGTTTATTAATAAAATTTTAATTTTAAATCTTAGTTATAAAAAGATTAATAACAATCTTTGCTAAGATCAAAATATTCAGAAAAATATTTCAGTTATCGAGACTAGGCGACTTTTGAAAAGAAAAAAAAATTGAAAAAAAATTAAAAATTGTGTTATCAAAAATTTTATAATGTGATGAGAGAAAAGAGAAGAAAAAATTGGATAAAATTTATGTTTTTCAGTAACATACATTGTGTATATCTTCTTTCATTTTTTCTCAAGTTTCCTATTTTTTTGGATATTAACTTGCCAAAGTAAACTGATCAATAAATTGAAGATAGCAAACATAGCAAGTTTGACCATTGGGAGTTTCGTAAATCCCAAATCTTGATTGTTATATCGGGACTGCAAGTCCCAAATTAAGAAAGTAAACTAATCAATTAATTGAAGACACAAAACCGAGTTAGTATGACCATTGAGAGTGCTGATACATTGGTAGTTTCGTAAATCGCATATCTTGATTTCGACTTGTTTAATCAAAGGCCTTTAAATTTTACTTTTTTAATATATATACATCATGTATATCTTCTATCATTTTTTTCCCAAGTTTCTTATTTTTTTGGATATAGAGCCTTCAACTCCTGAAAATTCCTAATAAAAAGTTGCCCCATCTTTCACGGTGTGTAAACATTTCTTCATTTTTTAATAAAAATCCATCTTCATTTGACTAAGATTTATTAAAAAACAAATTCAGTTTGAGATATGGTTTCATCATCATCATCATCATCATGTACGACAAAAAACTAATTTAGTGCACCTTGTGATGCGGTTTTCATGTTTTCAAAAAACCTGCAATAATGCTGGGTCAAAAAACTGAAAATGCTTACTTGACCCCGCATTAAAAATTGAAAATTAGAAATTAAATTAGAGGCAAACAATTCGAGTTTTAGGGTTATGGTGCGGGGTTTAATTTTAAAATTAAAAAAATATTTTCTTAAAAAATAACTTTAATTAATTGAGTGTTGTGAAATTAATTAAAACATGGAACAATAATATTTCTTTTCTTGATACAAAAAATTAATCACACAATAAAGATTCCTTAGAAAAAATTATTTTTTTACTAAAAATAAAATTCTTCATTGACCAAAGAGACAAAAATTAAATTATTTCGGGTATTGATTCGGTTAGTTTTATGATTTTTTTGGTATAATGAAAAATGATATTTTTTTCTTTTTTTTACCTAATTTCAACGAGGAAACAATTTTAGTAATTATTTTAATTTGGTTTTTCAAAAATATTTTTTTAATTGCTTCTAAAATCTTAAAAAAGATTATTTTTTGAAATTGTATTGAAAAAATGGTTTTCAAATGTGTTTAAATTTTAAGTTGAAATTGAAAGTTGATCATTTAAATAAACAAATAAATAAATTTATTCCTAAAAGAATTCTAAAAAATTCTAAGAAACAAACAAAAATTAAATTACTAATACTTTTCAGAGGTTTCAAATTTTGGAAATTTTTTTTTTTAAAAAATCAATTAAAAAAATAATTCTTATTTTTTTTTTAAATTAATATTAATTTTATTTTATAAAATTGAAAAATTCTAATTTATTCAAAAAAAAAGAGAACATCAGCCAAATAATGAATTTGCCAATTTGGTTCAGCAAAAGCTGGATCAGTACAAAGCGGACGATCCGTCAATGGGTGACGGTGGAGAAAAGAACAAGTCACAGTTGCTAATTTTAGATCGAGGCTTTGATCCAGTGTCGCCTCTGTTGCACGAATTGACCTTTCAGGCGATGGCCTACGACTTGCTCAGCATAGAAAACGACGTGTACCAGTACCAGGGTCAAACAAGTGATTCGAACCAAACCAGCACCAAGGAAGCTATACTGGACGAAAGCGACGAACTGTGGATCGAGTTCCGTCATCAGCACATCGCTGTTGTGTCACAGAACGTGACCAAAAAGCTCAAAGACTTTGCCAATTCGAAACGAGCATCGAACACGGACAAACCGACCATGAAGGACTTGAGTCAAATGCTGAAAAAGATGCCTCAGTATCAGAAAGAGTTGAGCGCCTATGCGCTCCATTTGAATTTGGCCGAGAGCTGTGTGTCCGCGTTCAACAACAAAATAAAGCAGTTGTGCGACGTGGAGCAAAACTTGGCCATGGGCATGGACTCGCAGGGAGAAAAGATCAAAGACCACATGAAAAACATAGTTCCATTGCTGCTCGACAATGAAATAAAGACCGAGGACAAGCTTCGGTTGATAATGCTTTTTTTGCTAAACAAAAACGGAATAACCGAGGAAAATTTACAAAAGTTGCTGCATCATGCCATGATACCAGAGGAAAAGAAGCAAATCATACTCAACTTGCAGCAAATTGGCCTACAGATTTTGCAGGACCAGAACAAGAGACGAAAGAATATTCCACAGAATAGGCGCGAAAGAGACGAGCAAAAGTATCAGCTGAGCCGATGGACGCCCTATGTTAGAGACTTGATGGAAGATGCCATAGAGGAAAAGTTGGACCAGCGTCAATTTCCCTATTTGACCAATCGGCCGATGGGAGGCGTCAGCTTTGCAGGATCAAGGTATTTGCTTTAATGCTCAAATTATCTAAAGTCAAATTTTTGCAGCCTAGTGACAAAGATAATTAAATTCGGCAACAGAAATGACCAAATAGGGTTCTTTTTTATTCTCTAAATTTTTTTTCTTTTTTTTTTTTTTATTCAGTTAAATTGAGTTTTTTCCTTTTATTTTTTGTTTTATTATTTGAAAATTTTTGCTAATTTATTTTTTTTACAAGTGCTCGTCCCACATGGCATCGGAACAATGGACAGCCGGCGTCCAGGTCGACACCAAGGCTCATAGTGTTCATAATTGGCGGATTGACGTACTCGGAGATGCGTAGTGCTTATGAAGTGACTGCAGCGAATAAAAAGTGGGAAGTGATGATCGGCTCGGATCATATCCTGACACCAAAGTCATTTTTGGCCAATTTGGAAATGAAGACCATGGACGAGAGAAGAGATTGAGCGAGAGACTGTCCTTTGCGAAATATCCCATTTAAGGTCTAGTCTTTATATGTTTGTTTATTCCGCTAATTATCGTTTATATAATCCAAATTAGATAACACACATTTTTAGACTCAACTAAATCTAAATCAGTTATGTTACGATCAATTAATTTTTATTTTTTTTTCTAATTTTTTTTTCGAATAAATAATTTTGGTTTTTTAGATTTTTTATTTTAATAAGATTTGCAAAGAGATGGCAAAAAATAAAATCAAAACTCTTAAAAATTTGAACTTTGTTTGATCTTCTTGATAATAAATTTTTGTATTATAGGATAAATAATTAAATTGGAAGGATTTTTAAATTGAGTATTTTTTTGAAAAATTTGAAATTAAAAAAATTTATAAAAAAAAAATTTTATCAATTGATACAACCATAAAAACTAATTTACGAACTAAAGAACAGAACCAAATTTAAAATTAAAATGTATTTGTTCTTTTTAATTAATTAAATTATTTAAACGCTTTTTTTATTTTAAATTTAGTTTCTTCATAAATTCTGCAATTGATTTTCTATTTCGTAAGGTGGTACATAAATTTGCGTTTAATTTAAATACTTTACTTTTTTTAATTTTTTTTATTTTCAATAGAAGAACGAAAAAAAATCTGAATAATAATTCGTGAAGTTATAAAAAATTTAAATTTTTCTTATATATTTATTTAGAAACTATCAAATTTTAGTTTTTTTTTTTAATCTTTTACTATAAATTGCCTTTAAGTCGTTTAATGAATAAATAATAATAGTAATAATTATATTAATTGGCAAAGAATTATTTTTTTAATATAAAAAAAATTAAAAAAAACTATAATAATGTGTGATAAAGGTAAGATCAATATTAATTTATATTTAATTAGTTGTTTTTTTCTATTTCTATTTGTTGTTTTTTGATTTGTTTGAACATTTTATGTTTTATAAAAAACAATTTATTAAATAAGTTCAATTTATCAATTTAATATATCTGTTAATTTAAAAAATGTTATTTTATAATTCTAATTTTTATTCTTTACATACCGGTCTTTTGTCTTGGGTTTCGAGCAATACATTTTTAAAATAAAAAAATTAGGAAATAGAAAAAATGCTAAATAGCGTTCTTATGCTATTTGTCTTTTTCTGAAATTTATGTAAAATTTTAAAAAAATCATAAATTTACCATAATTTACGTAAAAACAAAAATGATCTAAAAAATTTAAGAAGTTTGGCGTCTTTTGATTGAGTTAATTTTAAAATGTAAATTTAATGAATTTGTTTTGATTTATTCTATGATTAGGGCTTTTGTAAATTAAAAAAAAAAATTAATTAAAAAATAAACGTCATAATTCTAAATAACTAAACAAATAAAATAGACACCAAATTTGTGAAATTTTTTTGGAATTTTTAAAGAATGCTCAACGAAAAAAAATTAAAATGTGTCTTTGGGTCTTTGTTAAAAAGATAGAATTTTTTTTTAGAAGTGTCAAATGATCATAAAAAAAGACAGTATAGAATATTATTATTATTATTTATTTAAGTTTAAGTCCCATGGACAAATTGAAGTATGTGTTGTAGTTCTCTAAATAACTACAACACCGACTTTAGCCAACTTATATGTCTATAGTTTCACAGTGCAATACTAAGATCCCATGCGCTTAGCAAGTCACTAGTATTTAACACTGTGTAAAATATTAGACAAGAGATCGCTCTCTATATTATTTTTAGAAGACATGAAGAACTTATGATTTAGCATTTATTGTTATTTTTGTTATTATTTTCTTTATTATTTGTTGAGGCTAGAAGCGGCCACTTATCAATAAAGTCATTATATAATTAAGTTTTATTATTATTTTGTGTTATAACCGCGAACCACCAGATCCTAACAGATCAGAATAAGACACATTTATTTAAGGTTTATAACATATGATATATATAAAAATATATATAAATATATAAAAAAAATAGAATAAAATAGAATAAAAATTACAATTAAATGCCCTTTTTTCAATTATTAATTTAACTTCATGAGTTTATACCATAGAAAAAGAGTAAGTAGAAAGATATATTAAAGAAATAGACACAATTATATATAAAAATCTATCTTTAGAAGATCATTTAATAAATAATAAAAGTTATAGAGGGTTAGACTTAATTCCATATTTAATTTGATTTGGGAAACAATAAACTTTAATAAAAAATAAAGAATATTAAAAATATATAAATAAATTAATTGATTATAATTTTTTTTAATTAAAAAATTATTCTTTTACTTTATCATCCAATAAGTTAGTGATACCATTAAAAAACAAATCCAATTTTAATACATAGTATTTATCAATCAACTTTTTGAGCTTTTCTTCACGTATCAAATCTTTTTTTTGATTTTTTTCAATTTGAATCTTTAGCTTTATAATTCTTGTTTGATTTTAATTTAGTAATTAGAGGCGAAGAATGGTTCATATTTAAAAATATATTAAAAGTTTAATTTAGTTCTAAAATATTAATTTTGACACTTAAATTTCAAGATTTTAAGGTTCTAAATTGTCAAGATATGACCAGTGATCATTTTCCAATCGAGGCATGTGTACCTTTTGACTACTCAGTTGTCCGTAAAACACAACCAAAGAAGCTTGATTAAAAAAAGCAAATTATTTTTATTTCGTGAGATTCTAAAAGGCCAAATTCAAAACTCAGGATAAAATTCAGCATCAATTGACGAACTAAATGAAGAAATTACCCAAAAAAAAATTTCACCCATAAAAGCATTCAATATCCAACATATAAAATTTTCAAAACAAGTCTTCCACCGAACATTATCAGTTTAATTAAGGAAAGCAGGAAAATAAGAAGAATATTTCAAAACTCATCAAAATACTAAACAAAAATTCAACAAAATGACTTCAGAGTTAAAAATCAGGTAAAAACATTTTTGGAATCAAAACTGGTCTGATTTTATTTAAAAAATTGGGAAAAATCCGCTTTCAAGTAGACCATTCTGGAAAAAAATTAATCCTTAACTAATTCCTGAGTAAAAACATTATTATGCAAGAATTTAACGGGTGCCCAATAATGCTTGTCCGAAACTTAAATTAGAAAAAAATATATGATAGGAGAAGGATAAAATAATGAAAATTTACCAATAATGTTTTCGGATGAGAAATTGTTCGCTGAAGAAGGAGGCTTTAATAAACAAAATCAGTGGGTTTACGCAATTTCACGTGAGTAAGCTGATTTAAAAGGAGGTAAAATTAATTTATTATATTAATGAAAATTTATCTTAAAAATTTTAATAAAATTAGGTTTATACGGTTTTTCAAAGTTTCCACTTTCTGTTATGGTTTGGATAGGCTTAACAGAAAAAGGACCAACGAAGCCTTATTTCGTAGACCAAGGCATATTTTTCAATTACAAATTCTTTTAACAATAATTTAAATTTATGTTTTTAGATGAAACAGTAGACTCAAAATACTACCAACGCAGAATTTTACCCTTTAAGAAAACCTCACACCGTGAAAACAACTTGCACAAATTCTAAAAAAACACTAATTGGCCTCATAATTCGCCTGATTTGAACCCGTTCGAATATTTTTTTGGAACGCTTATGTCACAAATAGTTATGAGACCGAACAGGTTTTTCAATAGAGCGGAATTCATTGAAGAAATTAAAACGAAGAGTAGAGCGAATACCTGTTGAACACGAAAGAAATGCTGTTAATTGTTTTACAAAAAAATTAAGAAATGTTGAAGAAGCAAAAAGTGCTTATTGTCATAAATGATATAAAAAACAAAATTAAAATATAAATAAATTTTTTTAATTTCTTTTTTTTCATTAAATCGTTGTACCACTTTAAAGTATTATATATTATATTGTAGCTTAGGCATTCTTCTTTTGAACGATATACTTTTTATAGTATCTTTATAGTAAATTTGTTGAAATATTCATCTATTAAAGGGATAATATCCTAAATTTAAAAAAACTCGTAAAAAAGTCCTAAAAATCAAACTGTAATTTATTTTAGATATTCATTTAATTTAATAGCTTATATTTTAAATAATACATCTGTAAAATTTTAGGTCAATATCTAATTCTGATTAAAAGATATTTAAAAAATACTTTTGAAGTACCTAGACAAAGATTGAAGAACTTAAGGAGGTTGTTAAGGAATTAATCAGGTAGATTCTTTAGGAATTGGTTGCTTATGTTGTCAGGACTAGCAGCAGAGTCTTCTTTAACTTTTTGAGATTGCCTTTTTAAATTCGTCCATATCTATCTTAGGCAAGAAAGGCTCAGTGGAAGGATAGTTATAAAGGTGAGATCTAATAGAGTCAAAACTATTTGAATCGTCTAGTGTGAAGGTTTTAGATAGGATAGATTTGAAAAGATCAGCTTTTTCCTTATTGGTTTCAAATTCATTTTCCTTTGGGATCAAACAAATTTGGGATCTGTGAATTCCTATTATTGTAAACTTATTAATTTTCTTCCAAAATGGTCTAGCCGAACTAGTTTGTTTAAAAATTTATTCATCTTATCGTTTTCAAAAGCTTCTACTTCATACCTAAATCGGTTTGTAAGCATATTACATTTTTGATGTAGATGATGAGGCACTGTGAAATTTTAGTACAAAAATTACATTACAAATCGTAAAAAGTTAATAATTTTTTTTCTAATTGTGAAAAAATGGTTCTGTAAAGAGTACAATATTGTACAAATTTGTATAAACGAATTGCAAGCTCTGCAAAAACTCTGCAATTTATTACATAGTTTAATCAAATAATTTCTGGATGGTGTGCATTTTACAGAAAATTACAGAGTTTTTGCAGAGCTTAGAATTCGTTCGTACAAATTTGTACAATATTGTTCTCTTTACAGAACCATTTTTGCACAATTAGAAAAAAAATTATAAACTTTTTACGATTTTTACTGTAATTTTTGTACTAAAATTTCACATTGCCAATCTTTTTACTTTTTTCCGCTCTTAAATTAGATCGACAATTTTTTTTAAGAAAGGTTTTGTTAAATTTTTTTTTTGGTAAGAAGCAGATGTAATGTTCACATTAGTTCCTTTGGGCCCGTCTATCCGATCTCCCGTTTAGACCTATTAGAGCAGCTATTTATGCTCCATTCTAACTTAAACGCTAAAGGTCTAGTTAGTTAACTAATTCAGTGATATAGACGAATATGTCACTATATCACATTTTCAACTGCTTTTATTAAGCGAATGCTAGGGAACTATCGACCATTGCGACCACTGCGGGATCACCAATGACCGGGACCAGTAATAGACTATTATTTTTCCCAGCTACTAACTGACACTCGTCAGGCAGCCGCTGCACGTACTATAAACACTACTGCCACCGAGAAGCACTTTTAATTGTCTTCTGGGGCTTTTATCCTCGTCGCCAGATGTAATTTTTACATTAGTAGCTTTGGGCCCGTCCATCGGATCTCTCGTTTAGACGTGTTGCAGCATGTAATTATGCTCCTTATTAACTTAAACGCTCATGGTCAAGTTAGTTAACTAATTCAGTGATATCGACGAAGATGTGGCTATATCACAGCAGAGTTGTTCAAAAGTCAAAAAGTCTTTTGACTTGAATGTTGCAATTACAGAAACTAAACTTAGTATTGAAGGTTCGAAAAACATTAACAGGTTTTAAATTTTATACTTAAAAAAATTGCAATTTTAAATAAAATGTTGCAATTAATAACTTTGAATATTAACAATTTAACATCGCCTCTCATTGGAATTGGCATTAATATGAATAATGTGAATTAACAATTTAAAAACATCTATCCTCTGCTTATTTCAAGTCAAAAGAGAGATAATACAAATGTAGATGCATGCAAGCGAGGCCGCTGTGGAACCTTGATTATTTTGAGTACTTTTGCTTGAGCATAGTTTTTCATTTTTAAAACATCCAAAGCATAGTAAGATTTTATTTAAATTTCGGTTTTAAAAACAAACAGCTATGAGCAAAAATAAAATTGAAAAAAAATCAACAAAAAAAAGTTTATAATCTTATTTATTTGTTAAAATGTAGTCATTTTATTAGAATAAATGATCAATCGGGTATCGACTAAGATACCAATAAATGTGAGAAAAAAAGAAAAAGAAAAAAAGAGAAAGAGAGAGATAATTTTTTTCAGACACCAAAAAAAGTAAACAAAAATATATGATTCGATCAAGTATCAAATTAGCATCAAAATAAGTAAAATCAAAACAAAAAAATTAGACAACATCATGATCAAAGAAAAAAAGAAAAAAAAAGAAAAAAAAGGCAAAAAAAAATGTATATACCACAAAACTCACTCGCTTTTGTTGTTATTGTTGCTATTCATCCAACCTCTACGGAATGTAGCCTAATGCTCTTTTGCGTCAAATATCTTAAAAGATACTCTACCAAGATGAGAGAACAAAACAAAACAAAACAAAACAGGACACTCGCACTCGCACCTCACTAACTATACAAACCTCTTCTAATTCGATTAAGAAAAAAAAAAAAAAGAAAAAAAAAAGAAAAAAAAAATGAGAGAAGAGTTAAATTGATTAATGTTGATTTGAAGACGGTGAATCATTGTCAGTGGACTTGATCATGTGTTCGCTTTGCATAAAATTGTGCTGTTGAGCGAACA
Source organism: Brachionus paranguensis (assembly GCA_016802215.1). Taxonomy (NCBI): domain Eukaryota; kingdom Metazoa; phylum Rotifera; class Eurotatoria; order Ploima; family Brachionidae; genus Brachionus; species Brachionus paranguensis. The sequence goes on along the minus strand of JAESIX010000019.1, from coordinate 1,416,435 downwards.
ACTGAGCTGACTTCAACGGGTCCATGAGTGCGCTGAGCATGGCGGCCGAGTGGTTTTGAGAGGAGGCGAGCTGCAGCGATGACTGTGAGTTGGCGGTGGCCTGGCCGAGAGTGGGCGAAGGCGACGGAGACGACGACTGAGCGGCAGCAGCAGCAGCGGCGGCCGCGGCCAACGGCGTCAAGAACGGCAAGTACGAGGACGCCGGCATTCCATTGAACATTTGCTCGTAAGTGCCCGCTCCTTTCAAATAGCTGAGCTGGGCCAACAGTTGATTGTGGTTGGCGGCCGGCACTGACCCAGGCATCGACATCGACATCGACATTGTCTGCTGCTGCTGCTGTTGTTGCTGTTGTTGTTGGTGGTGGTGGTGAGGCTGGTTGGCGCCGATGGACGGCGAGCAGCTGGACGTGCGGCTAGACGGCGTGGCCACTTTGGCCAGCAGGTCTTTGTTGATGCAGTTTTTGAGCTGGCCGGGTATTTTGTTGAGGAGGCCGCGACGTACCTCGTGAGCGGCCATTTCTCTCATCTCGCGACAGCTCACGTCCGAATAGAAGGCGGTGTGCGGCGTGACCATCAAATTGGGCACGTCTCGGAGCAGGGCGCCCGGGCCGCTCAGCGCACTCTCGTTAAAGTGGTCGATGGCGGCCGCCTTGATCGTGCCCGACCTCAGACCGTTGGCCAAGTGCAGCTCGTCGATCAGACTAGCGTTGGCCGTGTTCACCACGAATAGGCCCGTGGGCTTGATCGATTTAAGCGAGTGTTCGTTGAGCAGGTGATACGAGGTTTCGTTGAGGCTTGCGTGCAGGCTGATGCAGTCGCTTTGGTGCACCAGATCGTTGATCGAGTGGCACCGGTGGATGCCTAGCGAACGCTCGAAGCCCTCGGCCACATTCGGGTCGTAAAAGTAGATGTTGAAGCCGAAGGCGCGCGCTCTCACCGCCACGGCCGTTCCTATTTTGCCCAGGCCCACTATGCCCAGGTTTTGGCCGCGTACGCGCACACAACCGTGCGCCAGCTCTCGTGTGTGCTCGGGCGTCTGGGCGCCAATCTGTTGCTGCTGCTGCTGTTGTTGTTGTGCAAGCGTTGAGGAGTGGGTCTTTAGTTTGAGTTGAACGTTGGTGGCGAGCCAGTGAGTGCGCCGATACAAATTGAGGATCATGGACAGAGTGGAGTCGGCCACTTCTTCGACGCAGTAGGCGGCCACATTGCACACGGCTATGTTGAGCTCGGCCGCTGCTTTCACGTCAATGTTGTCGTAGTTGTAGCCGATTTTGACGATTAGCTTGAGCGCCTTGAACTTGAGGAGATCGTCGCGGCTCAAATTGATGGTGTTGTAGAGGAGAGCGGCCTGCGCTTCGTTCAGCACTTTTTCGTGTATTTCGTTGGTGGACTGGGCGTCGCAAAACGCCACTGTCGCTATGTCTTTGAGAATGGGCATTTCGACGGAGCAGTCGCGGCCGTCCAGCAGTGCGACTAGTGGTCGCGTCTGAGACGATGACGACGACGACGACGACGGCGCCGATGCCGGCTGCTGCTGTTGTTGCTGCTGCTGCATGAGGAGAGAGGGATTGGGCAAGTTGAAGTTGGAGCCGTTGTGGTGGGGGTGATGGTTGTTGCGGGGCGACGGCGAGTTGGCCGTCGGACTGTCGTAGCGCACTTTTTTGGCCGGCTGGTTGCTCTCGCTTTTTATGCTCTGGGAGCCGTTTAGGCCTTGAGTGGACGAGGCCGCTGCCGCCGACGACGCTGACGATTGAGTATTGGACGTGGTCGACATGTTCGCACTCTACAAAATTCGCATTCTGTTTATCTATTTATTTTGGACAAATTTGGACAAAAAAAAGAGACAATAGAAGAGATTGGAAGAGATTGGAAGAGAATGGAAGAGAGAGTATGAGTGAAAGTTGTGTACGTGTACGTTGACTTCAGGCAACACCAACCACAAAGACAACAATATCGAAAAGTAATAAAAAAAAAAAAAGAAAAATAAGCAGGTTATCTAATAGGTTTGTTGTCTAGTTTAGTCCTATGGCCAAACAGTAGCATGCATATGTGTTCATAAGAGGATAAAGAGAAATAATTATAATTTGCCTTACCTGATTCATTTAGATTTTTGGTCTAATTTAGTCAGTGAGAGTGTGTGTGTGTGTGTGTGTGAGTGTGAGTGTGTGATTGGCGTGAGTGAGTGAGTGAGTGAATGAACGTTCACCATTTGTTTATTTATTTTTCATTAATTCGTTGTAATTATTATGCATGTTATTTTGCTAGAGAGCAATGTGCAAAACAATAAGTAACTTAAAGTAACTGAACGCGAGATCACTTATAACTTGTCTTTATGCAAACTATCCCATTTGTTTTTTTATTCTGAATATTTGAATTTTTTATGTCTAGTGTGTGTTGAGTGGGCGCTGAGTGAGTGAAGCCGTGAATGTGACATTTTGTGTGTCATTTTGACTATTAATTTTGCTAACTTTATTTTATTCAATTGACAAGATTTTTTTGTCCATTTAACATTTTTCAATAAAATTTCAAAAAAAAAGCCCAAAAAAAGAAATCATTTTAAATCATTTTAAAATGAAAATTATCTCTTTTTTGTAAAATCAAATCGTTTGGTATCTTCCATTAAAACTGGAACACTGCAACCGACTCCCTTCAGACCTCCTGTCAGCAAAATCAAAGATTAGCTTTAAAAAGAAATTAGAATATTTTTTTGACTGCAAAATAAACAAAACAAATAAAATAATTTATTAATAAACTCGTTTTATTTATTTAAAAAATAGTTCGGGTAATTACCCAGGCAGTTTGAAATGGGTTTTAGTCCTTCCTTTCAGTCTCTTGAAAGATTGGTGTAGCTTTGGAACGAACAATCTTTTTAAATCAACAAATAATGTAATAAAAAAAGAAATACAGATCATAATTAAAGGCAGACTTGTTTTTAAGTCACAAGTCTTAAGTCAAGTCAAGTCAGTGATTTAAAATTTTTTTTTTAATGAAATAAATTTCTAAACATAGTTTTTTCATATTTCATATATTTTTATTAAATTTAATTATATATTAAACAAACAAAGTAATTTAATTAATAAATGTAATAAATAGTATTTTATTCTCTATTCATTTGATAAATCCATATTTGATACTGTTGTCCATGTTGGGTTTCTGCGAATCTTTTTGCTTCTGATCACTTTTCACTTTTCTAGTTTTTTTACCTTTTCGAATCTCTTTTCGTCTAGCTTGAAATTTAAATTTTGATGTGCACTTTTCTTGCACGCTTTAGCGATTGATGAATGATGTACAATCAATCAAATTTTTATTGGGCGCCAAATGTAATATGGCCTCATTGGACTTTTACTTAAATGTGGGAAACTAAATAAAAACCAGTCTTTAAATGTAAATGCTTTATTTGAATCCGAAGTTATTACAAAAAAGTAATGGTTTATATAGAAGCTGGAAAATGTGCTTAAGCTGCAGTTAATTCAAGTTTAAATAAGTAGAGACATGTAAAGACTTGGGTCTTAACAATACCAATAAAGTAGTTGCTTCCAAATTCCTGGCTGTTAATCTTGACCTATGTGGTCTGTTAATGTAACCAAATTTAGAAAAAAGTCTTTCAACTGGTCCTGATGAAGCAGGTATTGATAAAAATTTTTGTGCAAGTCATAACTTTGACTTTTTTTTCGATTTTAGAAAATTCTCAAACGGGGTAGTTAGCCTTTTTTGCTGTGAATCTAATTGGGATTGAAGGTGTTGGTTGAGGTCGTCGTTGATCTGTTCTTGGTTGAGTCTTGTAAATACGAATTTATCAAAAAGTCTGGAAAACCTAGGTTCGAGCATTTCGATGTTTAGGTCATAGTGGATTTTTGTGAAATCATTTTAATTATTGCTTTTGAAATTAATTTTATTTATTTATTGATTAAGTAGAACCAAAACTAAATAAGACTTTTGCCTAAAATCTGATAAAATTTTAATGGTTTAGTTTTCTAATGCTTATTTGAATTGAACCAATTATCAAATTAGATCAAATTTGGATACAAAAAAAAATTACAAATTTTGATATAAAAAACACGAAAATTTAATAAAAAAAATTAATTTTACAAATGCTTTAAAGCATAGTTATTTAAATTTTTTTAATAAAAAATATTTAAATTCATTTAATAATAAATTATTACTCAAAAAATTAACAAATCAAGTATTAATAAATTTAGTAAAAAAATAACTAAATATATTTTTGGGCACATCTTTTAGACACTTTTGGTTGAGTCGATTGATTCTTGTTTCTCAAATCATAAGCAATCTTCTTCTCAGGATTGAATCTTAACTCATTTACCAAGTTTGATAGGTTACTACTAAAGATAAAAATTTTATAAACAATGATACCTTAAAAAGAAAGCTTAAAAAGCTTAAATAAACATAAATAATATGTATTCGCCAACTTTTGAATTGAATTTTTCGAATAATAAACGATTATTGATAAACAATAATTGAAATAGGTGAAAATAAAGGTTTTAAAAAAGTTATTTTTGACCGTAAACGACAGATAAAAAAGCTTTTTTAATTTAATACATTTTCCTGTTGATTTTCCTCCTCGAGTCACTTATATATTTTTCAAAAGTCAATTTTGAGTCAATTGTTATACCCAAGTGTTCAAAATTGATCGCAATTTCGACTTGTGAATCAGCTATTGTGACTGTACTTGGTATTTTTACTCTTTTATTAATTTTCTAAAAAAATTAAATATTAAGTTTTGTTTGTTCTAGAAATAATTTTTTTTTTATAAAAAAGTTCCGAAAATTTTTTTTAAAGGTTCAATTTTTTAAAGCACACGGATTTTTCAGCATAATTTCTATTAGATTATATCATTATCATTTTCAACATTTTTACAATAATGAATAAATTTTAAATAAAATTTGATATGCTCAACAATTATTCTCTTTGAAAATCTTAAATATTGATTATCACATTTTAAATTTTTTTAAAATTTTCCTTAAATAATGACTAAAATTCATCTAAAATACTGAAAAAGTAGGGAATATTGGTCAGGAATTAAATTTAATTGATTATCATCAAAAAATCTCGAATTGTCAAAAGGTATATCACGACATATATAAATTATCTAAGCAAGCAATGGCTTAATCCACCATTTTGCAACTGACATCTTTTTAAAACCCTTCCTGGTTTTTCCATGTTCAACTATCCAATCGAGTCTTTTAATGGAAAAATCAAAAAATTTTATACAGAACGAAATAAATAAAATCTATTGCCCGTTTTTGAAATTTTTGAAAAGGTTGTAATATAAGATTGTAGAGCTATGATTTCTCTTGAGATTCCAATTTCAGCTTTTTCCAAATTTTTTTTTATGAATTAATTTTACAAATTAAGCCTATAAAATGAGAGAAAAAACACAAACTATAAAAATAAAAAAGAGATAAAACATAAATTATATTAAAAATAGCTTTAATAGTTAAAATGAGACGAAATTTAGCGGCATCTTGAAGTTGATGATCAATTCTAAATATCATTTCGATTTAAAAAGTTTATCTTTAGATATTAAAATTTATCCCTAAATTTATTTAAATAATTTAAATGACACATGCTTTAAATGTTATGTAAATTAAAAAAATGAAATAATTAAAAAAAAATTTTTATCAACCCATTGATAAAATCGATTTATAAATTAAAATTTTTAAACTGATTTTTTTAGAGTTTAATTTGAATTTTTTTTTATTTTCAATAGTATTTTGTATCTAGCATTCAAAATTCAAAATTAAATTTAAAAATGAATTTCAAATAAGTAATAAAATGAAAAGATTGATCTTTCTTACAAATATTTTTGAAATAAAAAATTTGTTTTATTTTTTAAATCTACATTACATGTAAATCATGTTACATTACATTAAAATTATTTAAATAAATTTAAAGATTAATTATATATCTAATAATCAACTCTTTGAATTGAAATTATAATTTGAATTGATTATCAACTTCAAGATGCCAATTTAGACTGATTCTAATTCAAAAATGGTTTAAAAAATAGTTAAAACTCTCCTGTTTGAAAAATTTACATGTTTTTTTAGAAAATTTTAACAGAAAAGAATGTTATATCATAAAAGTCAACTTCTTCTTTTTAATTAATATTAATATTCAAATCTATGCCAACATCATGTTTGTAATTTTTAAATAAATATTATGTAAAATAAAATCAAAGACAGTTTTAAGATTTTATTAAGTCTTTGAAATTTTGATTATACAAAATCAAACAGTGTATTCCATAAACAATGACTCTCCTTCTCTCTGAATCAATGCAACAAACATACTAAATATTAGACGAGGCGCTGCAACTCAAAACACTGCAATTAAATTACGCAGTTGAATTAAATATTTTAAAATGAAGTTTATTTTACTGCAAAATTGCGGAGTTTTTGCAGAGCCTTATCTATTCTTTAGCATGTTTGTTCCTTTATTTAGCATTTTGCAGTGAGATTTAATCAAAAGTTATAAACAAAATACTATGAGCTATTATGGTCTAAGAATTTTCCCCTTTAATTGACGGAAGGTTTAATTGGCAAAAATCTGTTGATATTTTAGGACATTACTTATTTCCATCAATCGAATCGATATGCTAACAGAAGATGAGTCCTTCAGATTCCAATGAGACAATGGTGTGATCAGGCAAAAATATAATAGAAACAATTTGCTTTTCTTTTAAAATACTTTATTTTATTTTTTTCATAATGTAATAGTTTATTTATATAGAAGCTTTAAGCTTTAGGCTCATTGTTAAAAAGGATGTTTAATAGTTGTTGACGTGAAACACACCTTCTTTGACACATCATCTAAATGTTGAATAGCTGTATTATATAACAATCTAAAATATGTACAGATCACGGGGGTTGTGAAGTTCGTTTCAATTCGATCTTTTCAATTCAGAAAAATTTGAATATCTTTTTCACTAAAATAGATAATTTAGTTCTGTGAAATGCTTATTTTTTAAGCAACTTTGCTTAATCCAAAAATATGTGTCTGCAAAAACTCTGCAATGTAATTGCACAGTTGATTAGAATACTTTTTAATGGCGTGCAAAATGCAAAAATTGCAGAGTACTTTGCAGACTTATTTTACTGCATTAAGCAAATTTGCTCATAATTAAGCATTTTACAGAACTAAATTATCTTTTTTAGTAAAAAAGTTATTCAAATTTTTCTGAATTGAAAAGATCGAATTGAAACGAACTTCACAACCCCCAGATCACGTAACTCTTTAATGATTTCAATAACAAAATATTGAAGTCTTATTTTGGCCTGCAAACAACCTAATCATAATTGCAACGAAAATTTAAGGTCGTGGCTCGACAAAGAGATTGCCAAAATAGAACCAAGGTCATTAGATAAGCTGAAAGGTATTGTCTCAAGTATTGTTAATACTGTAACCATTGTAATTATCAAAAAAAAATGAAAATAAGATGAAAAATTGACTTTAATTAGTTTAAATTCATTCATTAAAAATAAAAAAAAAATTGAATCAAAAACAGATTTTTAAGCATTTTAATTTAAAAAATAAATACAGAGACATTTTTCACATGTAGCAAAACATGCTACAACATGTCATAGCATTGTGCATTATTTTACATTCATGAAATTTTTGCAGAGATTTGCAGATATAAAAAAATCAGTGAACATTGAATATTTCCTTTGAAAATATGCTTCTGTAGTAAAATTTAAAATCAAAAATTACTTAAAAGCTTTCTTTTAATGACAACGTTTGAGCAAAACCATTTAAATTCGATCATTAAGTGATAAAAAAGTGATAAAAAAAGACACTATTACAGTCTTAATGAAGATATCAAATTAACAAAAAAATTAAAATTGTTCATTTTATTTTAAAAATATTCATTTGATAAGTTGAAGGATATTGTCTCAAGTATTGTTAATACTGTAACTATTGTAATTAACAAAAAAAATTAATATAAAATAAAAAATTAACTATAATTAGTTTAAATTCATTCATTAAAAATAAAAAAAAATTTTAATCAAATTTTAAAAGAAAAAATTATAATTTCAGTAAAAATTTCAATACATTTCTATTAAAACGCTGGTTCTCACCTAAATAATAACATAAGCTTGAATTGAAGGTTTCAATTTTTTGAAATTATTTACAACGAAACACGATATTTTAGTATCATTTTATTTTAGTAAATAAAAAAATTGGGCACAATTTAAAAATATTCTTAAAATTTCAAGATTGTGCCTGAAAATAATTTTTCTTGATGAATACTAAATAATTATGCTCTAATTAAGTCATGTTACCGGCAAATCTGTTTAAACAAAAAAATTAGAGAAAACTTTTAAATTTAATAGTCTGCTTACCTTTATATGATTTTTTAAAAGTTTCATTAAGCTTCTGTAGATTTTTAATTTAAAAATTTTCATTTTCAAGTTTTAATTTTGCAAATACTTATCTAAAAAATGCGAAATATATTTTGTTCATTTGGCTTTATACTTTTGTGTAAGAATAGGATAAGCTTTTAAATATTAGAACTGATCCTTTTTTTGAATAGGCTGCCTTTTCAAGAATTCAAATCAATTCAGATGTTTTGCATGTGAAGGAGTCAATGACTGCAATGATCCATTTAGTTATAACAAAGACTACTTTTACACTTGTCCAGTCGGAAGCTATGTTTGTCAAGTAAATATCAAACTCGTTTTCTCTTTCTTCTTGATATTTTTATGCCGTTTCCAGAAAATAGTATACAACTCAATTTATGGTGTGAGACAAGTGGTTCGAAGATGTGTTTCCCTATGTCCAGTAGGTCAAACGACTTACAATGGTCTAACAGCAGTAAGCTACTGTTGCAATACACTTGAATGCAATCAGAGTCAGCCCCAAAGTCAGAATATACTTATAGGTGTAGTTCAATTATCAGCTTATTTTATATTTTCACTTTTATGAGATAAAATAAATATTGACAAGAAAAAATTTATTAATTAATTTATTTAAATAGTTTTTTATTATTAATTTCATAATTTCGCTGTAAATTTACATTAGTCGCTAAGGTTTTTAAAAATTTATTTTCAAAATTTTATTAGCATTTAAAAACATTAAAAAAACAAACTCTGCTTATGGGATGAAATTTCCACTTAAATAATAAACAATCAAATTATGATTTTTTTTTCTAAAAATTAAAACCACATTCCAGTGTTAAAAAAATTGTTGTAATCTATTATTTGCATACAATGCTAGACAAATTATTGAATTGAATTTTTTCTTATTTATTGGAAGTCAATGGAAAATGGTCAAAATGAATTCGAAATTTCAGTTGTTGTTGAGAGAAAAGTGAAGTCGGCACGGTCATTTTGAAACTCGATGTGAAAATACTTTGAAATAAAAATTGGAATAATATGCGATGAATAAATACATAATTGTAATAGATTCGAAAATTATCTTTTTTAAAGAAATTTAAAATACTATTTATGTAATAGCGAGAAACTGATTGAACCAATATCAAAAACGGCTAATGATGAAAACTATGGAAGATTTTTATACAAGACTGATGCATGGCTCTGTGATCAATAGATTAATGTTGAGGTTTGCGCCATTAAAACATTCTATATTCAATAATATCAATTTGATTTTTATAGATTTAAAAAAAAATTTCAAAATTATTACTTTTTAAATAATTTTAAAGTCAAATTTTTATTTTTTATTTGTAATAATTGTTTTATAAAATTAAATAAATGAAGTGAAATCGGTCTTTCATGAAATAAATTTCAAAAAAATTTAATTTAAATATTTCAACGTCTTATTTTTTAAATGATTAATTTTTAAAAAGCAAAGATTATTTTATAAAAAATTAAGTAGATGAAGTGTTAATTAGTTGTTTATGTTAAAGGCACTAGTCTGTTGATTAGCCTTGAAATTGATAGTAATTTTGAAAATTTGTTAAATTTCTTTATTTTTAAAGAATTGATACTTGCATTGCATACCGTTTTGTAGATAATTAAAATCTCTACATTATTTTTTAAAAATAGAATGTAGAGATCTCTTGATCAAAATTTCCCTGAATTTATTTTTTCTGTTAACCATGTCAATTTTTATTTGATTATTTTAATGAACTCACTTGTATCACTGTTCAAAAGATCCAGATTTGACAAAGTAATTTGTGACATTTTTAAAAAATATTAAGGTTTTAAGAGTTATGATATTATTTAGAATTTAAGAATATATGAGATGAAATTTATTTTGGGGTTGTGAAGTTCGTTTCAATTCGATCTTTTCAATTCAGAAAAATTTGAATAACTTTTTTACTAAAATGAATAATTTAGTTCTGTAAAATGCTTAATTATGAGCAAATTTGTTTAATGCAGTAAAATAAGTCTGCAAAGTACTCTGCTATTTTCTGCATTTTGCACGCCATTAAAAAGTATTCTAATCAACTGTGCAACTACATTGCAGAGTTTTTGCAGACACATATTTTTGGATTAAGCAAAGTTGCTTAAAAAATAAGCATTTTACAGAGCTAAATTATCTATTTTAGTAAAAAAGTTATTCAATTTTTTCTGAATTGAAAAGATCGAATTGAAACGAACTTCACAATCCCATTTATTTTTAGTTTTTTACCTATGAGCTTTTAAAAAAAAGAGCTAGATGACTGTTTCCTTTTCCGCAATAATGCTTGGGCGATTTTCTCTCATATAATTAGTGATCGGAAGGTCAGGGTCTTGTCATTTACCTAATAACATGTGGTCTGTTAGTACCCATTCAGGATTTTTCTCGTTAGTAGTTTTACAAGTCAAAAACTAAGTGTCTTGGTCCAACTGATACTTAAGGGTAAAAAATATTCCCCTTAATAATACCTTGGGCCCGTCTATACGATCTTCTCGTTAGACGTATTGTATTGGGCATGTATGCTCCTTCTTAACTTAAACGCTCATTAATTAACTTAATTAACTTTCCAGTGATATCGACAAAGATGTCGCTATATCACATCTTCCCCCGCTTTTATAAAGCGAATGCTAGGAAACTGTCGACCATTGCCAGATCTCCAATGACCGGGACCAGCCATAGACTATTGTTTTTCCCAAGTACTAACTGACACTAGTCACCATAAATGCACTATAAACATTACTGCCTCCGAGAAGCACTTTAATTAGTCTTCTAAGGCTTTTATCCTCGTCGCCAGAGGTAATGTTTACATTAGTACCCTTGGGCCCGTCTTGGTTAAGTTAATTAACTTTCCAGTGATATGGACAAAGGTGTCACTATATCACAACTAGCCGCTTCCTCTTAGACAGATTCGTCATGTCTGTTTTCATATTTGGCTACGCCACCGGTAGGATCTTGAAGTATTGGTGGATAAGTGATGCTTCAATGCAATTCTTTTATTTGAATGAATGCCATCTGTTCTAGAAAATATTCTAAATTCGTCATTTTCTATATTATGTCATGACAAGGCTCAATTGTTTTATTATTTAAAAATTAAAGAAAACAAAAATAAGTTTATTAAAATATAAATTCTAAATTAAGACCTAGTCAACAAAATGCTAAAATACAAAATAATAAAAAAGATAAACTAAATAATTTAAAAATATTCCTTGTGAAATTTAAAATCATGAGCGTAGCACTTTTTTTGTACGTGTTTACCAAAATCTCTATTACCACAAAAAAACACGTCAACTTTTTTCTCACTTGAAGTTGTTGATATTTCACTAAACAACTAAACAAAAACATCAAATTATTCTCTCATAGCTTAACTAAAATAAAAAAAAAAGAAAAAAAAAAAAGTACTTGATCAAAATCAGGTCTTCCGGGATTTAGCTGCAATGTAAAGTGGTCAATTTTGGTTTCTATTTGACCATTTTTGTCAAAATCGGGACTGTCCAAAGGCTTAATTGTCTGAACTTTACTGGCCGATGTCATGTACAGATGAAGTCCGATGAACCTCTTGTCTTTGTTTGAATTAATCTGTTGAAGTTCTATTTGTCCCAAGAGCTCAATGAACCACTCGAACGATTGATAGTCGCGGTTGACCCATACAAAGTCTACTCGCTTCAATTTCTTTTTGTCCATTTGATCGTACCATTGGTGCGAGCAGCTCGGACACGTCTTCAACGACTTGGAATATTTGAACCACAAACTCTGCAGTATGCTCGCAAACGGAGTCACACCGATTCCGCCAGCAATTAGTATCACATGTTCCGAGTTGAATATTCGACTTGTGGGCGTACTGTACGGCCCGTCAATCGCAATCTAAATTTTAAAATAAATAAGCAAAAAAAAAGAAAATTTTTTTATTAAACAAAAAAATTACTTCCATCCAAATATTCTTAATGTTACTTGATAAATTAAGATTTTTTTTAAATCTGTTCTCATTGTTTGATTCATTTGTTTGGTCATTTGTTTGGCTCAGTGACGAGCTCTTTCTGTAGTCTACCATTACGACATACTTTGACTTTCTGCGCTCGTACTTGGTCTCCAAAGTGAGTCCATTTTTGCGCGCTGGCGTATAGTACAGTTCATTTGTTTGATTCTTGGAAACATCCTGAAAGTAATCATACAATTTGTTTGTCCAGTTGCCAAGGCTTCTAACATGCAGCCACAGTTCATCTTTAGAGCAAAAGAAATGATTAAATGAAATTTTGAATTTTTTGTTGAGAAAAACCTTTGAGTTCTGGCGCCGAACTTATTGTGAACGGGTGCCACTCGTAGCGAGCTATTTTTGGCACTTTTATAAACAAATAGTCACCACATTTGAATTTAAAATTGGCTGGACGGGGTATTATCAATTGGGTAACCTTGTTTTAAAATAAAATTTTATTTAACAAAAATAAAAAAAAGCAAAAAAAAAAAACACTTTTGACGAAAGCAAATTCACATCCTTGATATACGTATCACCGTATTTGACCGATTTGACACGTATAAACGTGAACAATCGCTCAAATACGATGAGTAGCGCAGGTAGAATAAACCACTTCCAGTAATTTTTGGCATGAACAATCAACAACACGTAGTAGACTACATGAAGCCAATGAGTGTAGTAGAAGACTTGAAAGTATCCTTTTTTTCTAATGCAAGGCATTGAGAAGAGTTCGATGATTGCCAGGATGAACCAGATGGCCCAGCCGGTCGGCACAGCCAGCGCCAAAATCCAGCCAAGACCCGATTTGGTCGTGAACAGCAGTTCTACATAGGACGCACTGGATACCGACACATAATTTGTCTTATTGCTGGAATTAAGCTGGTAGAGGCCGTCTGTGTGACGAAATTTAACATCTGTCGTGTTCAGCTGGGACAGTGTGCTTATTATCTTGGACACTACACTCACATTGTTCACATTGAGACTAGTGATGCCTTTCGAACCCTTGTATTCGTCACTAAGCCAGTCTTGGCCAAAAAATTAGTCCTTTTTTTTAATTATTCCCATTTAGAGGCTTACATAAATTGATACAGTGGGACACGGTGTGCAAAATGCTTAGCAATATGATGAAAATACCTATGAATTTGTGAAATTTGAGGAAATTGTCTACCGGCAGGAAATTTCGTCCTAGCAAAGAGTTTCTGAGCCACGTGACCAAACGCCTTAGCACCAGCAGAATGATCAGACTGCTGTTGAAATTAAGAAGTATGCCGCCGACTCGGGCAAAGCGCACTGCCAAGTTACTCTCAATGTACAAATAGTACTGGACAATGCTCAGCACGATTTGAATGAGAAAATAGAAAAAAATGGTTGTGAAAAAAGAAATGTTGTTTCTGTAGTAGCTTAGGGTGAAGTGTTTTGATTTTTTGAGCTTTTTTAGCTTGCCCAAAATGGACGGTCGGATGCAAGTTGAATGTCTGGCTTGTGGGCTGTTTGGTGCCATTGGACTTAATTAGAATGATCAAAATATTGTTTGGTTTATTAAGATTTATTTAAATTTTGAGGCGAATAGAAAAAACTAAAAATGGAATTGAGCTCACTTTGAAATGGAAACAATTGAATTTAAACGTCCTAGATAATATTTTTAATTGTTGAGTATTTTTGGAATATTGAATAGGTTGTGTATAGAAGAGAAATTGGCTGTTTTTGACCAAATTTTAGATAAGTGAAGATGATGTTTCGGCCACAAAAATAAAAAGATTGTTTGTTCTGATACTATAGAATAAAAATAAATATTTGCTAGTATCAGATTGTTTTGTTTAGAAAATTGGATGGAATCGATGAAAGTATTTTATTTACTCAGAACAAAATCAAAAGTATTCTCTTTTGCCTTGTTTCCGAACAAATACCAAAATGTGAATTTATTTTATTGTTGAGAATTAAAAACAAAATTTTGTTTAAAAAATATTTTAGATTTTTTTAATAACATTTTTGTTTATTCTTTTTACTAAAATTCTTCTTTTGATGAAATCATTATTTTTGATTAAAAAATAAAAGAAATGTTGATGTTTTTTTTTAAGTTTCAAACTTAATCAGCAAATTAGTGATTAAAAAAAAAAGATCTTTAGTTATTATTAAAAAATTATTCAGCAATTCATTAGCTACTTTAAGCTTATCGCTTTGATCAGCCTCATTAACTAGCGCTGATATGTCAATTACTGGAATTATTACAATTAGCCATTTTTATTTTAATATTTTTAAATAAAATAAACTATTTTAATTTTTTTGTTAATTTAATATCTTCATCAAGACTTTAATAGTGTCTTTTTTTATCACTTTATTTATCACTTAATGATCGAATTTAAATGGTTTTGCTCAAACGTTGTCATTAAAAGAAAGCTCTTAAGTAATTTTTGATTTTAAATTTTACTACAGAAGCATATTTTCAAAGGAAATATTCAATGTTCACTGATTTTTTTTTATCTGCATATCTCTGCAAAAATTTCATAAATGTAAAAAAATGCACAATGCTATGACATGTTGTAGCATGCTTTGCTAGATGTGAAAAATGTCTCTGTATTTATTTTTCAATTTAAAATTCTTAAAAATCTATTTTCAAGACAATTTTTGAGCATGATCATGAAAATTTGATCATTGACTTCAATTTTACTTTTTTACCTAATTTCCAATCTAATATAATGGGAATTTTTATCTTATTTTTTGAGACCAAAAATTTTCAATTTTTAATTATTTAATTTTTTTTTAAATTAAATTGTAACTGTTAAGTTTTAAAATGTCATCTCTGATTTTTTGTATTTTATTTTTATTTTTTTATTTGTTAAAAAAAAATTTATATTTTATTTATTTATTTATTTGTTTAATCTGTATCGAGCTAATGCTCCTTCAGAATATAAAATAAAAAAAAATAAAAATATAATGTAGTAACCCCATATTTTAAATTACTTCATTACTTAAATAGTTTGAGAAAATGTCACAATGTTTTAAACATTTTATCAACGAAAAACAAGCTGCCAAAATTAATTAATAGAAAATTAAGGCTTATCCAATTTATTGAAGCTGAAAACAAAAAAAGCGAAAAAAATATAATAGGGAGTAAATTGATTTTTTATCTGGTGAAAATTCTTAAATTTGAAATAAAAAGACAAAATGTAAATAATTTTAAATTTTTACATTTTCCTATTGGGGCTGTGAAGTTTTTTTCAATTCAGATAAACTTGAAAAGCTTTTTTGTTATTAAGACATCAAATTTCTGCAAAGTTAATACAAATTGGTTAGATTTTTTATTAACTAAGTATTAACCATTTTTTCTTTTCGGAAGGAATAATTTTCAGTTTCTAATAGAAGTGACTTTGAGTGACAGGGGAAGTAACTTTGCTCCAACCATAGTGTATATACTAAAGTTACCAAAGATGGGATCCTACTGTTTCCTATCTTCGCAAGTCTAGCTTGCTAGCTTGTTGTAACTTTTATATTATTATTATTAATAGAAAATTGTTCTTTTATTATTTTTATTGTGAATAAAAATTTTTATTATAAAAAATTTACTATCGAATTAATAAATTGCAACGAGTAAAAAAAATTGCGTAGTTATTTTTGAGACCATTATATTTAAAAGATTATAAATGTAATATTTAGCAATGTTTCAATCGAATTCTAAAAATTTCAATTAAAAAATAAATTTATTTTGTTTGAATAACAAATTATAATTAATTTATGTGTTTTTTTTTAAATAAATTTGTTTGATTCCCTCAATAGAGAAAAGAAAATTGCACCTTTGATCGAATTGAGATATTTATATATTTAATATAAGTTTACTCAATTTATTAATTAAAAATAAAAAGCACAATTTTATGTTTATTAAATTAATTTTATTTTAAATCAGGTAGAGCATTAAAAACTTTAGTCATCAAATATTCACCGTAAGTTCCATCAAAATCATAGACACTCATCTTGTCCCATCTTTGGTCCTTATCATCCACGTTGTTTGCCAGACCTTCAATTTTGGTCACTCTTGAAAAAAAACTTGGTTCAAAAAAGAAAGGAAAAGATATTCTATCTTTTTTAGTTTGAACTTTGACTCTATGCAAAGTCGATTTGTACAATCCACCAGTAATACGGTCCATCATGTCACCAATATTGCAAATAAATGAATTTTCAATCGGAGGTGCATCAATCCAATCACCAGATTTGGGCTTAATTTGCAATCCTCCATTGTTATCTTGTTTCAAAATGGTCAATAGACCATAGTCTGTATGCTCGCCAATGCCCCATTCTAGACTCTCGTTAGCAATCTTGACAGGTGGATAGTGAGCAATGCCAAGCTGATAAAAAGGCCTTTTTGTGTACCTGTCATAAAAATACGATTCACTCAAACCAAGACTAAGAGCCAAGCCATTTATTAATTTGTGAGCTAGGTGAAGAATTTTGATCATGTACTCGAGTACGACTGGTCGCAACTCGGGCACTTCATCAGGAAAAGTATTAGGTCCGTGTAGAGGAACATTACGCTTCACCAAGTCATCTTCAGGATCCAGTTCTTCGCCCAGCCACAATCCTTCTCTCTGGTCTGGTTTATCATAAGTCAGCTCAGTTCCGACAGTAAAATATCCAAGTAATTTTGAATTTCGTTTTATTTTCAGTTTAGTCTCAAGAGGAAGATTGAAAAATTGTCTGCTCAAATTTTCAAGTTTTTGTTGAAGCTGGGCATCCACTCCATGGCCAACTATGTAAAAAAATCCATGCTCGCTGCAAACTTTGTTCAATTCATTAGCTACTTTAAGCTTATCGCTTTGATCAGCCTCATTTACTAGCGCTGATATGTCAATTACTGGAATTTTTGTGGCCATTTTTATTTTAATATTTTTAAATAAAATTAACTATTTTAATTTTTTTGTTAATTTAATATCTTCATCAAGACTGTAATAGTGTCTTTTTTTTTTATCACTTTATTTATCATTTAATGATCGAATTTAAATGGTTTTGCTCAAAAGTTGTCATTAAGAGAAAGTTTTTAAGTAATTTTTATGTAAGACATTTTTTGAGTATGATCATGAAAATTTGATCATTGACTTCAATTTTACTTTTTTACCTAATTTCCAATCTAATATAATGGGAATTTTTATCTTATTTTTTGAGACCAAAAATTTTCAAATTTTAGTAGTAGTAGTAGTAGTAGTTTCGACTGGAGCTGGCCAGCCAGCGAGTGTGCTGACAAGGCACACTAAGACAGCTGATGTGATTGATTGCTGCTCATCCAGCAATCAATGCCTGCTTTAAAACTGTTAACATTGGGTGCTTCAACTAATTGATTTGGCAGCGAGTTCCATATGCTAGCGGTTGTGTTGAAAAAAAAGTTATCTCTATGTTGGAGCCTTGAAATTTCTTTGTGATATTTAAAACAGTGACCTCTTCCTTGGTTTTTAGTGACATTAAAATTGTTGCTTTTTTCAACCAATTCTATTCCATGCATGAACTTGTATAATTGAATTAGATCACCTCTTTTTCTTCTTTCCATCAGATTTGGAATGTTCAAAGCCTTCAATCTGCTTTCATACGGTTTGTTTCTAATTGCAGAAACAAATTTCGTAGCTCTGCGTTGAATCCTTTCGACATTCTCACAGTCATACTTAAGAATTGGAGACCATACAGGCACCGCAAATTCCAAAAGAGGACGAACAAAAGTTAAATACAGAGATCTAAATAACTTACAATCAAAACGAGCAAATGATTTCCTGATGCGACCTAGCATTTGATTTGCTTTGTTTGTAGCCTCTAACACTTGATTTTTCCATTTCAGATTTGTATTAAAAATAACTTTTAGATCTCTTTCGGTTTCTGAAGTTGATAACTGCTGGCCATTGATAAAATAAGCAAAATCTTTGTTTTTATGACCATAATGCATGACCACACATTTTGATGTGTTGAAGAGAAGAAGCCAATCTTGAGTCCACTTGAAAACTAAATCTAAATCTAATTGTATAGTTTCGCTGCGCTTATTTCTGATACCGTTTGCGAGAACATTTTAGTATCATCTGCATACAATTTCACAACATTCTCTATTCCTTTTGGTAGATCATTGATATACAAAACGAACAATAGTGGACCAATCACTGAGCCTTGTGGTACACCGCTAAAAATATCAACCCAATCCGACAAAATTTCTCCTTGAACAACTCGTTGCCTTCTATTTTTCAAGAAAGCTTCAATCCATTTTAGTGTCAGACCACCAAAGCCATAAGCTTTCAATTTAGCTGTTAGTCTTGTGTGCGGAACAGTATCAAATGCTTTCGCAAAATCCAGCAGAATCACATCAACAGGGACACTTTTATCTAGACTCATTGAGATGAAATCTTGAGTTTCCAGAAGATTAGTGGTACATGACTTTTTCTTGACAAATCCATGCTGTTCTTTAGATATAATATTATTCTTATAAAGATTATAAATTTGGAGACGTGAACGTGGAGACTTAATCGAGACCTTCAAGATAATGAACGGTCTAAGTAAAGTTCATTTACAGAATCCGCACATCAAAAGTCATGCACTCTCATCGAATGGTCCAGCTGGAGGAATCCGAGGACATCCAAGAAGATTGACCAAACAATTGACAAGAATCAAAAATAGAGATAGCTTCTTGACAAATCGAGTGGTAAATTTTAATTTAAAAAAAAATACATAAAGGAAAAATTAATTAATTTTACAAAATCTAAAAGAGTATAAATTATTATTTTTTTTCCTTAAAAAGAGATTAGCAGGTGATCAAGACTATATTTATTCAATGAATATATTTATATTTATCGAGATTATTTCAAAGAGATTGATCATTCATGAAACTTGTTTTATTGTTTTAGATTTTCTGGTGTTCAATTCTGGAGTAAAAAAAAGACACTTTAGGTCTATTTATTGGAGCGATTCATTTTAATTGTTTAAAAATAAAAAAACTGATTTTAAACGATGTGAATGGGTAACAGAATATTTTAAATGGTACAGATGAGATTGGATTGGCTCATCAAATTCAAAAAATAATCTTGGTCAAAAAATTGTTATTAATTTTATTTAAAATTAAATAAAAATATTTTAAATTAAATTTCTTTATAGTTTAATTTAAAGAAAAAATTTATTAGTGTAAACAGCAAATAAATTCGAAGTTAAAAAAACATAGGCACTTACGAAGAATTCCCTGACAAACCTTTACCAATAGTTTAGAGAAGACAACTTTTTCACTAAAAGAATTGTTAATGAATGGAATGGTCTACCTCCGAAAGTAATTGAAGCTTCAACAGTAAATCGATTCAGAAAAAGATATGAAATTTTTTTTAAAAATTAAACTCAATTTAATCATTAATTTCAAAAGCAATAATTAAAATTATTTCTTAAAAATAATTAATACAATTTCCTGATTTGAATTTGATTGGCATTTTTTTTATTATTTTTTTTATTTTTGAGTTTGTGTCTACGAAGTTTGCCAAGTTTTTTTAAATTTTTAAATTTGGTCGAACTTAGACTTGTACTGTGCCCAACGAATTCAAGTTCTACAATTTAAGCCATTACACCAAACTGTTTCTTTTAAATTTAAAAAAAATATGAAGTAAATTTTCTATGATAAATAAGGATTGGTGTTGAAAATTAAAAAAAAAGAATAATCTTTAATGTACGAAATAAGTGATTAGATTCACTGATTTATACTTTATTTTATTTTAAAAATCAAAAACCAAAATCGAACAAAATATTTAAAACATTTCGAAATTTATTTATTAAATCTGTTTGATAATTTTCTTTAAATTTGTTCCCAAATTTCGACAAAATTTAAAAAGCCCAATTTTTCAAAAAAAAGTTTAAAACAAACATTGTTTAGCATTTTGCAGAGAGATTTAACCAGAAACCATTCAAAAGTAAAAAACAAAATACTTTTGATCTGATTTTTTTGATCTTAAACTTCAAGATGTCATAAAATTCTTAAGTATTTTTATTGGATATGAAGCCTGTAATCTCGTGTATATTTAATTGTAAAGAGGCGTTTCTGACAGTCTAAATGAAGTTTTTTTTTAGTAATTTCTTAAATAATTGAAATCTTGGCTTTTTATACCGTAAAGACAGGTTAAGAAGAGAAGGTTGTGTTTGTATTTATGTATGAAACGACATATGCTCAGTGCTAATTGAAATTTTGGATTCTTTGTTCAAATGGTGTTGAACAGACATGGTGTGGAATAAAAAATGGTGCTGAAAGTGTAGTTTGAATGAGACTTTTTGAATTCCTCGTAATCACCGCGTTTATACATATATTAATGACGTGAGCTTGCGTTTCACAGCCAAGAGGTGGGGTGTCGATTAGTGAGGTTATTCGATTTGGAGACTCTGTGTTGATACAGTCAAAAATTTTCTTTATTAAGCCGTATCCTTTTCG
Organism: Brachionus paranguensis; assembly: GCA_016802215.1. Lineage (NCBI taxonomy): Eukaryota > Metazoa > Rotifera > Eurotatoria > Ploima > Brachionidae > Brachionus > Brachionus paranguensis. The sequence continues at coordinate 1,395,670 of JAESIX010000019.1, read as the reverse complement.
AAACGAAAAGGATAATAATGTACTTTATGTACATTATTTTTAAAAATTGGTTCACTCAATTAAAATTAGTTAAATTTATCGAACTATCGTATTTTAAAAAATTGATTAATGAACAACAAAGTTAAATAAAGCTAACCATTAAATTAACAATTTTTTTCCTAAGCGAAAGACGTATTGAGCTTTGTCAAATTGGGGTTAATTTAATGGTAAGCTTTCTTTTAACAAAATGTTCACTAGTAGTTCACTTAGTAGGGTTTAGGGATCGGGTTAGGTAAGGTAGAGTGATTTTTTTTTAAAACATATTAGTTAAAGATCTACAAAGTTTAATAAATTATAATATAAAATATCAAACAAGTATTTTTCTAAAAAAAATATAATTCAAATTCCGAACTTGGATCTTTATTTGGAACTTTTAAATCAACTACTTCGCTGATCCAAAATATTTTGATTAAATTAACATTTTTTACAGAAATAATTTGTAAAAAGGCTCATAAAAGATTACATACAAAATATTGAAATATATTGTTTCATGTGGCATAAAGTGCATAAAGTACATAAATGTGAAGGATCCCTGAAATATTATTTTTAACAATTCAATTTCTTAGTAGAGGCATAGTTTCATCAAGTAATATCTGTTCATATAAAGAATAGCCAGCATGTTCCAGACAAAATTTTTTTATTTAATTTTTTGCCATTGAAATGGATTGATAGATAAGTTGAAAAAATTGCCATACTGGTTTTTACTGACGTCATTGACAATAGGTCGTCTGATTGTGAGTTAGAGTTCAATTTTGATTTTGCGGTTCGTTTAACCGTATTTGGGCTAGAGTCAATTAAATTTTTTTTTTACTCCGATCGATTCGTACAACACTCCCAAACCTCTCTCCCCAATAGAACTTTTTTTCATTAAAAATCCCAAATTTTAACTTTCCTTCACTATTCTTTCAGTTTCATCTTTTAACAATTTAGCACTTCTTAACGCTTGTTTTTAGTACAATTTATCTTCAAACTACTCACATTAGGTTTGTTATCCTTCTTTGCTCTTTTAATTCTGACTCTTCTTTTCACTCTAATTGCAGCTATCCCAAGAACGTTTAAAATTTTAGCGACTTCATCTTCGTCGTGTTTAATTTTTTCATCCTCAGTGCCGTTATCAAGCTCTTTTAGATTGCTAATGATTATATTGTTTTCTTTAATTTCTTTCGATTTTATTTCACGTTCAACCTAGGCAAAAATCATTACGTCTTCACTAGTATTTTTGGCGTTTTTATCGAATACTTTGCTCCAGTCGAGCACTGACCGAGTTTTTTGAGGCTGTCTTAGTTTATTAGTTAATTTTTTGTTTTCTAGTTCAAGAAATTTCGTTAGAAGCGATTAAAGCGATTTTACTGATGTGCAAAGATTCTTGATCCAGTAAAACATAGTTTTGTTAAGACCCAAGTCTTGACACGTCTCTACTTATTATTTAGAACTGTATATTGTGAGGTCTGCAGCTGGAGCGCATGCTTTAGCTACTATTTAAACCACTGATGTTATAATTTCGGATTCCATTTAATAAACTTTTAACTAAATTAAATTGTTTTATTTATTTCTTGGCTTGTATCCCTAAAGTCCAAATCCGAGAGTTTACAGTTTTGTAAATCTCCGAATGTGATCCGTGTCCAAGTGGTGGCCAGATACCGACAAGATCTAGAGGATCTTAGTTTTCATTAACCATATTGAAATTTCAAATTATGAAGAATATTAATTTTTAAAGAAATCACAAAAATCTACTTTTAAAAACTTTTAATATTTATTTTTTATATAGTAAGATGGCCTTACCGAGTGACCTATTTTTTCTATTTTTTGTCTATCGACTCAGTTTTTTTTGAAAACTCCGAATTCATTAACCGAATTAGACCGAATTTTCCGACTCACAAAATTTAATTTAGTGCATTAACCCATTTAGGCAAAAAGGTAATTTGGTAATTTTTCGGATCTTTTACAAAAACATAAATTTTGACCGCATTGATGAGGTCCTATGAAAAAAGTAATGGTATTTTCGGAATCATCGATATTTTTTCTACCTATAATGCTGCTTTTAAGACAAAATTTTTATTTTTATTTTGCCGTAAAATTCAATCAAAAAAAATTCATCCCATTCCCACATTAAATAATTGCCCCATCTTACTATAAATTTAAGTTTCAAAACTTTATAGCATAATATAAAAGTTTCAAGTCAGAATTCAGCCTCATCAAAAACTCTGCATTTTTCTCAGAAAATAAATAAAAATTTATAAATTAATAATTTTAATTTTAATAAAAATAGAGACAATTCCTTATAAAAATTTTATTTTAACAAATTTTTACAATTAATATTTAACGATGATAGTAAAAATGAGCATAAAAAAACTTTTATTGTAGTAATTTAGAGGAGATGCTTGACTTGCATTCATTTTTTCATTTATCCAGTCAATGTATCTAGGCACTTTGGTAAAATAACTAGATAAATTGTTCAAACATTCTCTATCTTTATTTGCAAAACCAAAACTAGTTATTCCATACAAATACCAATTTCCTTCAGATGAATACATAAGAGGTCCACCCGAGTCTCCAAAACAAACATTCGATTCCTTTGCACTTGGGTCAAATGCACAATAATGCAAATTTGGAGTAATTGGACAAATTGTTGAGTTTTCGTAAATTTGCATGGTTGTTTGATACAAAATTTCTGATGGGCTATTTCCAGCCGGGTTTGTTGATCCCCTTTAATATTTAAAAAAATTTAATTCCATTTAATTTGGCTAATTGAACTTTATTTTATTTTATTTAATTATGTTTCAAATAATTTTAGGATTAAATCAAATTATTTGATATAAATTTTGATAAAGGATTTATATCCAAAAAAATATTTATTTATCAAAATTTCCAATATTTGTTCAAAACAATTTAAACAAATAGATTTGAAAACCTTGTCCCCTTCTCAAGGACCAAATGTATTTTTTTTCATTTGACAACAAGTAAAGATCTACTTATTTCCATTACAAAGTCTAATTTGACACTTTTATGGAGATAGTGGAGATGAATCAGGCTCTGCGCTTGCTCAGCGTATTCTAGAAACAACTGGAGTAATTGGAGTTTTAAGCTTTATGTTTTTATTTACTATTTATTTTTTCTTGCCACAACTTTTCCGATTATATCTTTTATGCTTATTTAGAATTAAGTTTATTTTTAATATTTAAATTTTTTATTTGTACAGAGCTAAAGCTTCTTCAGATAAAACAGTCAAAAACAAAAATTAGAAAAAGGAAATATCAAAAAAAAGTAAAAAGTGAAATTCAATCAAAGTAAAATAAGTTAAGTTTAGACGTCTAAGAAAAGTGCAAGCTAGTTTTGCTCAAATTATTGTTTAGTTCGTTTTATTTATGTGTTTTTGTAAGTTTATTTCAAGTTTAGTTATTATTATTTTCAGTTAAGTTTTTGCTATTAGTTTTTTTAGTAAAAGTTTTGTTTTGTTTTTGTTTAGAGCTCGGGTTCGTGTTAATAATTTAAATAAAATTTCGCGATCAAGACTTGTCGCTTGTTTTAATTCCTGATTAAGAAACGTCTTATCTAAAGAAGTAAATAAGTAAACTCAGCCCAAAAGTTTACATAAGATAAAACTAAAAAGCGATAGTTAAAAAAGGAAATAGTAAGGATTAACTATTACACGATGAAATGAATCCAGTTGAGACTGTTGGTTGATTAGGTTTATTAAAAGCCTCGTGATGCAAAATGTTGGAGGAAATATCATATTTTAATTTTAAATAGATTTAGACGTTGAATTTTTTTTTCATTAAATAGAATTTTTTTTCATTAAATAGAATTTTTTTTAAAAAAGTCCTTAAAAATCCTTGATGTGTGTTTAGGATCGTTATCCTGATTCAATTTAAATACTGTATAATATTTTTCAGAGACAAATTTTAACAAAAACTCCGCCAATATATCCCTATAAGGATCTGAATTCATTGTTTTTTTAAAAGTACATTATCTGTGATAGAAAAGTTTCTTTCTTAGTAAAACGTGCTTTTTTATTTAAATTTGTCACCGAAAAATGAAATGTCAAGCATATATTAAGCATTTAAAAAAAGTAACTAAAAAAGATTGATTTTTATTTTAATTTAACCAATTGAGTTAAAATTAGGCAATAAAGATTTTTACAATATTTTACGTAAAATTACAAAATATTTCTTTTTATTAAAAATTATTTAGAAAAATAGAAAATTCAAATTTTAAATGGAAAAATTCAGAAAAGAGCCAAAATCAATGGTTTTTTTGGCTTTTTTGAAAAACTGTAATTTAACGTAAATTAAGGTCATTTAACATTAAAAGACGTTATTTATTGTTAATTATCGTGATTTTACAAAAGCCATTTTACGTCATATTACGAAATTTATCGTTAAATAAAAGTTTTTTACATATAATTGCGTTAATTTACGTAAAATATCTCCAAATCCTCGTAGCAAATCAGTGCTGTATATAAAAAAAGTCCTTTTTTGTAAGATATTTAAAAATCTATTTTAAATAAATTTAAGAAATTGTAAACCCGCCGGCAAGAATTGGGACGGTTTCTTAGACCGCCCGTTTAAATTTAAACGGTTACTAAACGGGCCAAAGTCCGCCCGTAAAAAACTATCCTGTTAATACGGTCACGGTTATGGTATCCGTATCCTGTCCTCTTGCACGGACACGAACACGTAGTGTATGAGCTATGACAGGGGAAAGAATAGTCCAAAATATTTTTTAATTGTGTTTTCATAGATCAGTATTTTCTTTATTAAATTTTGAATTGACTATTGAACAACACTTTTCAATTGATATCTTCATTTCCTACTTGTCAGACCTCTGTTCTAATTCGTCTTAGTATTCATTGCTCTTTATCACGTTGTTTATTATAAATAAAAAATTGACCAGTTCTTCAGCAAAAAGAAGGGACCATTCGTAATTTTTTTCAATAAAGTATTAATTACTGAGCCTACTGTCATTGGGAATTCATTTTTAAATCATTAAATTAATAATCAAATCAAATCCTAAAGATGATTAGTTAAATTTTTTCTCATTCGAAAAGTTTCTCAAGGATTTTCATTTAACTTAAACTAGTCATGATTATATTAACTTTAATTTCTTCAAAAGTTTTTGATAATTATTATCAATTTATTATTTTAAGCTTGCTTTAATCAATTTCAAATTCTTGCATTCATTTTTTTTATTCCAGTAGATGTTTCTTTATCAGAATTGAAAAAAAAAATCTTTTAAAATATATAATTTTCAATTTTTAAAACTTAATATTTTTTTCTATCTATAAAATTCAGACTTGCGCAAAAGTCAGAAAAATAATCAGTTTCAAGTCTAGTGACTTGACTTTGACTTTATGACTTTTAAACAACTCTGATAAAATTAGTTTTTTATTTTTTAATTGTCCAATTTATTTTATCTTGATTGAAATATTTTCATTTAATAAAATATCTAAAAAAAATTCTACTTACCATCCAGCTGTATAGACCTGTTGATCAATTATGGTTTTTTCATCAGTTGAATTTGGAAGACAAATTGTGGATATCTTTCTAGATTCGGTTATTTCTTCAGTAAGTTTTATTAAAGCAATATCATTGTCAAATGTATTGGAGTTGTAATCTTTATGTAAAGTAACTCGGGCCACTTGATATGTTGTTATATTTGCCTCATTTAAATTGTTTGTGCCAGCTTTAATGTAGAATGATCTGGAGGTAACACAATGAGCTGCTGTGAGAACATATTGAGAGGCTATTAGCGACCCTCCACAAAAATGTCTATTTTGACTAACTGATTGCAATGAAACCATCCATGGCCAAACGGACGCCTTTTCGCCATTGATGATCTTAAATGATGCAGAACCACAAGCAAAAATATGCTGAAAAATTACCAAGAAAATAATTGATATTCGCATTTTTAATTATATAATGATTTTAAAAATTTGTTAAAAAAATTTGATAAATGATTTTCGCTTGAACAAATTGACAATGATGTGCTCTTTTATTGAAATAAAATTATTTGTGGATGAAAAGCACGCCAAGTGAAACAGACTATTGGTAAAATCATAATGTGCAAGTATTGCTTCTTTTTGAATATTTCTTCCAAAAAATACCATTTTGTCCAAATTGAAAAGAACTTAAGTTCCAGAAATTTAAAACTTAAATGCTATCTGAATTTCTAATTTTTGACTTCAAATTCGTTAACTAACTACGTCCTTTGAAACCCTTTATTTCATTTATTTTGGGGGGCCTAAAAAGAAAAATTTGTACCCAGGGGTCTAAAAATAACTAACTCTTTAAAAAATTGTAGTTCTTTCAGACCCAGGTATTATTGATTCTAATCTTCTTCTTTTAAAATTGTTTCATTATGAATTTGACAATGATTCTTTGGGTCTACTTTCTAATTATTTCACAGATAGTACGCCTTGGTAATGAAAAATCAAAACCTTTACCTCTTAAACTAGGTGTGCCACAAGGATCAGTTTTGGCTCCATTTCTCTTTCTTATTTTTGTGAATGACCTCCCTTTTTTGTTAAAAAAATTTGAAATTAAAATGTTTGCTGATGACACAACTATTAGTTTTTCTGATAAAGATTTAGAGAGTGTATTAGTAAACTTTCATTTGTCTATTAATAGCTTACATGAATGGTGTTTTTACAATAAGATTGATATAAATTGGTCGAAAACATTCTGTATGATTTTTTCTAATAAAACTAGTAATAATCCTGAAATGGTAAATTTATGTGGTAATCTGATAAAAGTTGTTAAGGAAATAAGTCTTTTGGGCTTTAAGATTGATCAAGATTTAAATTTTTCTAAACAAGCTTGTACCATCTCTTTAGTTGTGAATAAAAAATTATTTAGTATTAAAAGACTCTTCTACCTGTCAACTTCTGTTAAGATACAGTTTTTTAAAACTTTTATTTTACCCTACTTTGACTACTGCTCAACTCTTATGTGTTATTTTTCAAAAGAGGCAATAATTAAACTAGCTAAGAGTTATTATTTTTCGATATTCAAATTATTTAAGTTTAAATTTGATGTTAAAAACTTTAATGACGTAGATAACTTTCTAGAAAAATATGGCTTATATGCATTCCAACATAGAATACTAGACAGAATGTTATCATTTTCTTTTAAGACACTATACTATCATAACTCGCCAGAAAATTTAAAAAGCAAATTATCCAAAAATGACTCAAGAAATTTAAAATATAATTTAAGGAATAGCGAAAATTTAATGGAACCAATGGCAAAATCTAATAATGGAGAAAAAACTTTTGGATTTTTCAAACTCAAAATTGATAAATAGCTTTGTAATAAAGAGATCAATGCTGAAATTCACTACATTCAAGCTTTCTATTTACAATAATATAAATTTAATTTTTATAGATTTTGTTAAAAAATTTAAAAGATTTGATTTAAATTTTTCAATGTTTAATTTTTCTAATTAGTCAAAACTGCTATTTTATTTTATTTTTTAAAGAAATCAACTTTTTATAAAATTTAAATAAATGAAGAACAGAAATAAAACAAATAATAACAAACTAACTGAGATCTGTTCTTACCCAATTTTTTCTTAAAATTTTAAATTAAAAGACCTCTGAAGACAAACACTGCTTCTAAATGATTTTTAGTTAAATTTTTGCCTTTTTAAAACGAAAAATTAACAATAAAATTTATTAATTTTTTGTTAAATTAAATTAAAGTTATATCTTGTAATTTTAATAATACAAATTTTTAAAATTACAAAATATATAATATTTATTTATGACCCAACTATCATCTAATATGTGATCTAATTAATGCCTTACGAGCACTGCTTAATAATCTTGTCATCCAACTTGGAAGCAAAGTATCTTGAAGATCGTCCATGTCTAAATTTTGACCTTTGGTCTTTCTGATTGAGTTAAATATATTTTTTAATGGGTCGGATTATCGAGTGATGATTGTAGTTACTTTGCTGACAATAGTTAGAACAATTGAAACAGGGTATTTGACAAGATAGAGCTGATTATCTTTGAATGAAGCCAAATTGATTTTTTTGCTTCCGATTTGTTTTATATTTTTCAAAAATTCAGAAAAGTTTTTTAATTATTTTTATTTTTTATTAAAAATGAGCCTTTAAAAATATTAAGATAAATAATGGTTATGTCTGAACTTCGGTTTTGAGTCTTTGTTTTAAATTTCTTAATTTACCTGAAATATTTCAGATTTAAAGTTGAGTGTTTATTTAAAAAAATATAAACCATAGTTGTATAATTTTAAGATACTAAGATACATTTCATATCAAACCATTAATAATAATATTCAAAACAATTATCCAGTTATACCAAGTTATCAATCTTGTTGAACAATTTTTTTGAGAACTTTGATCATTTGAGTCTTCACTGCCACTGGAATTCATATTAACACTTATCCACTCAATGTATCTAGGCACTTTGGTAAAATAACTAGAAAAATTGTTCAAACATTCTCTATCTTTATTTACAAAACCAAAACTAGTCAATCCGTACAAATACCATTTTCCATTTAATGAATACATTAGAGGTCCGCCTGAGTCTCCAAAACAAGTGTTTGATTCTTGACTTGAGGCATCAAATGCACAATAATGCAAATTTGGAGTAATTGGACAAATTGTTGAGTTTTCGTAAATTTGCATGGTTGTTTGATACAAAATGTCTGATGTAGTAGGACCACTCGGGCTTGTGTATCCCCTAAAAAAATTAAATTTAATTCTATTATTTTACAAATCATAGCTTTCAAATATTTTATTTTTATTACATTAAATCTAGTTTACAGAATCATAATTCAAAAACGAAATTTTTGAATTAAAAAAAAAAATTTCATCATATTTATGCCAATGTGAAATTTTAGTACAAAAATTACAGTACAAAACGTAAAAAGTTTATAATTATTTTTCTAATTGTGCAAAAATGGTTCTGTAAAGAGTACAATATTGTACAAATTTGTACAAACGAATTCCAAGCTCTGCAAAAACTCTGCAATTTTCTGTAAAATGCACATCATCAAAAAATATTTGATTAAAGTATGCAATAAATTGCAGAGCCTTTGCAGAGATTTTTGTACAATATTGTAGTCTTCACAAAACCATTTTTGCACAATAAGAAAACATTTTATAACATTTTTACGTTTTGTACTGTAATTTTTGTACTAAAATTTCACATTGCATAGCATTGTACTGCAAGTTTATTCAGGATATTTTAAATGAAAAATATAAATTTAAATTTAATGAAAATTTTTAATTTTTCGGGGACAATTTTTTTTCAGAAAAAAAAAATTCAAAAGTAAATTATTGATATAAATATGATTAAGAAACGAATTAAAAAAAAATGATAAAATAATTCTAAAATGGTGTTCTGAGATAGAAATTCTTTTTAAAAAGAATATATCTAATAAATCCTTAAATTCTAAAAATAATATTCAGATCAGATCAATCGAAAAGGTTTATCTTATTTTTAAAATTAAAATTTTGCCTTTATTTATTGTTTATTTTATTTAGCCTTATTGGAATATTTTTATTTTATAAAATACCAAAAAAAAAAATTCTACTAACCATCCAGCTGTATAGACCTGTTGATCAATTATGGTTTTTTCATCAGTTGAATTTGGAAGACAAATTGTGGATATCTTACTAGATTCAGTTATTTCTTCAGTAAGTTTTATTAAAGCAATATCATTGTCAAATGTACTGGAGTTGTAATCTTCATGTAAAGTCACTTTCAAAACTTGATAAGTTTTCTTAGCTACATCGTTCAAGTCATTTGTTCCGGCCACGATGTTAAGAGAAGTTAACGAGTTTACACAATGAGCGGCTGTGAGAACATATTGAGAGGCTATTAGTGACCCTCCACAAAAATGTCTATTTTGACCAACTGATTGCAATGAAACCATCCATGGCCATGTGGAACCTATTTCCCCATTGATAATTTTAAACAATGTAGACCCACAAGAAAAAACACACTTTGTAATAAAAGCTAAACTAATTAAATAATAGAAAATGTTCATTTTAGTTTGTTTTTTTTACCAAAATAACTAAGGTGTTGTTTATTTAATATTCCAAAAATGTTTCGCTTGAGTCAATTTCAAATAAGATTATTTAATTTTATGAATTGTTTTAAAACGTGACATAATGGTGTATCATGATCTTGAGGTCTGAAAATTGATAGTTTTTCAATCAAATCTAATTAAACAAATTTAACTTTGTGGAATTTTATGCTGAATCTATCATCTTGCATTTGGTTTTTCTTTTTGCTTTTTGTTATATTTGTTCTTAAAATTTCTACCCAATTAGTTGTTGCACCTTTTAAAATATAAAAAAAAACAATATTTTGTTGATCAAATTAAAATAACTTTTAATACGAGAAATCTTAAAATTTTTAAAATGATTAGTGACAGCTACTATAGCGAGCCCTATATGGGTTTCGTTTACAGGGTAAAACCTGTCGTAGCTTATTATTATTATTATTATATTAGTGTTGTAAATAAATAGCATTTAATATACTTTTGAATAATTGAATTAATTTTTTTATTTGAGTTTAAAAAAAACAAAAAAAAAATTAGAAAAAAATACCGTAACATAGTTCCACATACCTTGTTGCACCTTTTTTGCCTAAATAAAATTTTTAGTTTCTTTTTTCGGTAAATCAAATGAATAATCTATTTCAATCTTATTAATTCTTTATTTTTTTTTTTTACATGAGAAAAATTATTTGAAGTAAAAAAGATGCAACAAAGTATATAGCAATTTGTTGCAGTATTTTTTCTTATATTTTTAATTAATTTTTATCTTAATTTATCAAAAAATGAAGAATTTTTGTTCAATTTGTATTTGAAATTCACAAAACCTTAAATTTAAATCGAATAATTTGTTCAAATCGTCAATTTGATTTACAACACTTTTTATGATACAGTGCTTAGAAGACAAAGATAGTGACTAAAAATATAAACAATAGTTTAAAATCATCAAATAAAAATCAAATTTCTTGTTAACACAAAGTAGCATTTTTTTGGATTATAGTTGTTCAAGTAGTTGAAAAATTTTATATCAAAACCTTTTTAATTGAATTTTCTAGAACTCTTTTGAAGAATTAGCAATTTTTTTGAAAAAAATTTACTCATGGCATTTAACTGGCAGATCAAATATTTAAATGATTAAAGAATAAATTATTAAAAATATATTTTTTAAGTATTTTAAAGTTCAAAAACCAAATAACGTATTTTAATTTGATTTAAATAATTGTTTTTAGAAAAGATTCACAAAATTATTTAAAAATTTAGTTTATAGTCGACTTACCCATAAACAAATACAAACCGACATTTCAAACTACAATAAAATAGACTATCAAAAATTCACCTTACCTATTGACTTATTCCTTAAAATAGCCTCAGTTTCTAATGCTTATACCTAATTTTACTCAAGTTTTTACTATGCGATTTATCATCCAAAATATCTCTTTTTTTTAAATTTTTTCATAATATTTTATGTTTATTTATTCAAATCGTTTTTTCTTTTTTCCTAAAAACTCACAGCAAAATTTTAAAACTTAGCTCTTATTTTTTTCAAATAAGTTTAGTAATTCAAAATTATTTTCATGTGGCTGAAAGGAAGGACTAAGTCTCCATTCCAACCGGCCAAGGCTTTGCCTAAATTATATTTTAAATAAATAAATAATTGTTTTTAGAATTTTCATCAAGGTTGAAATTGATTTTATTTATAGATTTGAATTAATGCTTTTCTGAGCTTTACCTGAATAATCAATCGTATTATTTTTTAATTCAGAGTTTGTAGATTAAATATTTATCAAATAAAAAAATTTTTAATTTAATTTTTTTATCTGGCAAGAGCAGAATATTTTTAGGTAGAATAATAATTTTAAAATTAAAATCATTTCAGAACTAGATTTTTTTCTTGATTATTTTATTCATCTTAGAAACAAAAAAAAAGTAAATGTATTCTCAATTTTTTATTTAAAAAAACACTGGTATACCCAAAATAAAAAAGCAAAATATTCACTAATTTTCTTTTACCATAATTTAGTGCGTCTGAATTTGCTATTCATATAGAACTGATTGGTGTAAAGATCGGGAGGAACATTCGGTTTGACCATGTTTAAGCTCGGAAACGGGTTGTTTGAATTTTGATTCAGGGTTCGTTTCTCACTAGACTGGATTTGTTTAGTATTTACATTAGTTCGATTATTAAATGGATTTAAGCTTGGAAATGGATCATGCTTATGTCGATTGGCAAAATTAGCCTCCATAAACGAATCATATCTATTTGCCTTTATTTCAAGCTCGCCTAATTTTCAATTAAAAAAATGTTTATTTTTTAGAATAAAATGTAAATGTAAAAAAATTGAATTTTTGTTCTAGTATTTATCGAAAATCATAAATTTTTTTCATAAATTTTTACCTTATACTTTTGCTTTTTGGAGATCTACAATTTAAAAAATTCAAGTTTCTTTTTAAATAAAACAAATAGAACCCTTCGCTAAATGTGGAATTAAAGATTGAGATTTTTGTGAGATTTTTGTGAGATTTTTGTGAAAAATTAAATTTTTTATTTTTGAATTTTAAATTTGTACCAGCGCTATAACTAAGTTGAATTAAAAAAAATTGAAGAAACTTTTATTTTAAAAATTATTTTGGAAAATATCTCAGGCTTAAAATAAAATTCTTGATTTTAATGCGGACTCTAGGGCATTAGAGGAGGCGCTCATGTCCTTTTGAAAACCCTTTTAGGTCTAAAATAATTAACCAATTTTTTCAAACTTTAATTTATCAAAATAATAAATTAATTTCTTAAGTACAGTGATGATTTGATCTGAAGTTTTTACGTTTTTTTACGTAAAATTACGCGTTTTTACGTAAAATGACGTTGATTTACAATATTTTACGTAAAATGACTTTGTAAACTTTCGTAATTTTACGTAAAATTACGCCTTTTTACGTAAAATTACTATTTTTACCGTAAAAAATTGTTAATGGTGGTAATTAAATTGATATACAGTGCTGCTACGATACGATGTATTCACCAAATTTTACGATAAATTACGTGAAATGCCAGTTTCTCTGAAAACGTCATTTAACGTAGAATAAAGCAAATTATCGTTATTTTACGTAAAATGTGGTAAAATATGGTAAAACACAAAATGTCCAAAATTTTTGAAAAAAATCGAAAATTTCGTAAAAAAATTATTTTTTTTAAATTTTATTCATTGAAACTCTCAAAATAATTGTATTATTTTGTGACCAAAATAAACGTAATAAAATGTTATTTCTGGTTAAAAAAAGTCAAATATAGTCAAAAATGGATCAACCCATCCTTAAATTTAACAAACATACTCACTTAATAGCACCCCTAAATCAATGTTCTGCACAATCGAAAAAAATTTTTCAAGATGAAAAACACACATTCTCAAAGTCCAAATTGACTCTTAAATTTGTAAATTTGTAGGAAAAATTGGCTAAAATTGTTTCACGCATTTGGCACACCTGACAATCGTGATGAACACGATGGAACCTGTGAAATCAGGAATTGGGCTTGAATATTTTACTGGCCTTTTTAAAAATTTGTTGACATACACAAAATGTTTAAAAGTTCATCCAAACACGGCCAATACCTGAAATCTGAAAAAAAAAACAAAATTATAATTATTAGGCACTACCACGTTTCATCGAATTCATACATCGAATATTTTTCATAGAAAAATAAACATTGAAATTGTATTCATTTTAGAATTTTCTTTTCATTTCAATGTTGAATTTTTAATTTTGTTTTATAGATCGAAAATACAGATTTTAGTGAAGTACCAGGGTAAACCCTCGTCCAGGTTAAAAAAAATCAAATAAAAATTTTAATCATAATTTAAAGTAAATTAATATAAAAGCAAAATAAGTTAAAATATATTTTTAAAGATAATTAAAATTGACAAATTGAGAAAGTAATATTTTACCGGCTTTTATCTGTTCAATACATTATGTTGCAAAAGTTTAGAATTTTTTTTTCCTTAACCAAAGAATTGTTTTTACGTATATATTAGGCTGAATAAAAAAAGCGGCTTTTTTTTTAATTTTTTTTGTTACCAATCCAATATCATAAAACCCAAATAAAAAAACTATGTGAAAAAAAATCCTAAAAAAATGCGAAAGAAAAATATCGACACAATTAATTCATAATAAAAACGATTCAAAAGTTTAGAAATTTTAACAATTTAATATTTGAAATGACCACCTTTGGCGTTATAACAAGCCAAAACTTTGGGTTGAGATCTGGTGAACGGGCATACCATGGCAGAACCTCAATGTTTTGTTCTTTGAACCAGTCTCTTACTGAATGAGTGTTATGTGCCAAAGCGCTATCTTGTTGAAAAATCCAAGGGTCATTTGGCTCAAATAGGAGTTCAACAGAATGTAAAAGATTGTTGTCCAAGGTGTTGATGTAGACAAATTGATTAACTTGTCCATAATAAATGTTGCATATACCAGTGCCTTTGTAAGAAAAGCATCGCCAAATACCGGTTGAGCCTCCACTGTTTTTTAACCTTGGTATACAGAACTTCGAATGAAACTTTTCATTTTTTAAACATTTTTCCTATTACTCTTGACTAACGATTAAAGACCTCAAAATTGGACTCGTCACTGAAAACAACTCTGGACCAACCATTAACAATCCAATTAAGTCTGTGTTCAGACAACTTATATCTTTTTTTGTCTATCTTTTATGCTTAGAAGGGGTTTTCTGACCACTGTTTTTTGATTATAAATATTAAAAGTTAATTATATTTTTATGCCGAGTGTGATATATCAAATTAAAGAGAAAAAAAAATCTTTAAATAATTGTTTTTACTCTTTTTCTTCTGCGCTCAATTTTTCGTCAAATTCAATAAATAAACAATTTTCGAATATAATTAATTTCTAACTTTTTTGCAACATAGTGTATTAGGTATTATACGGGCGGTGTAAGAAACCCGCATAAATTTTAACTAAAATTTTAAATTTTTTACACATTTGTTTGGAAAAGCCCAGTAGCGTTTTTTCTTCATTTGCACGCCACATTGAGTCATTAAATTGGTTTTCTAAAATGCTGACTGAACTTGACATTTTATTTTTATTTATTTATTTGATTCTAATTCTCTGCGACACTGTTAATCAAGTAAATATGGTTTGTGTGAGAATTAAAAAAAAATAAATAAATAAGTTAAAATAATATGTCTTATTCAGTTTTTTTCCAAAAAAATGTGAAAAAATTTAAAATTTTAGTTTAAATTTATGCGGGTTTCTTAGACCACCCGTATAAATTTAAACGGTTACTAAACGGGCCAAAAAATTAGCCCGCTAAAATAAACGGGCCATAGCCCGCCCGTAAAAAACTGTCCGGTTAATACGGTCCAGGTCATGGTTTTGGAAAATTTTTACTTTGTTAAATTTTTACGGTCATGGTTTTGGCCCGTTTACTGTCTGCTTGCACGGACACCAACACTATTTTTGAGAGAATGGTATCAATTTTATGTAATAATTTTAATTTATTTTTATATAATATTTTTTAAATTAATCAGTTTTCTAAGCGAGAATGAATTCAATAATGTCGGTAGAAACAAACAATGAAGAGTCTACTATAGTGGGATTAAATTTGTTATCCTGCTTTGACAATTTAGAAATACTAAATTGATCATAGAATATTATCATTATTATTAATCATTTAATGTAACTTTGCTTCATTAATGTTTGAAAATTTATTTCGATAGAAAAATTTTGGCATCTTGAAGTTGATGATCAATTCAAAATATCATTTCAATTCAAAAAGTTCTTCTTTAGATATTAAAATAAATCTTTGATTTAATTTAAATAATTTTAATGTACCATGATTTACATGTTATGTAGATTTAAAAAATAAAAAAATTTTCTCAATCCATTGTTAAAAAAGTTTTTTATATTTAAATGTATTAAGTGATTTTTTGTAAAGTTTATTTGAATTTTTTTATTTCAAAAGTATTTGTATCTAGCATTCAAAATTAAATTTAAAAAAGAAATTCAAATAATAAATTACAAATAAGTAAAAAAATGAAATTAAACTTGACAAAAAATTAGTTAAATAAATTAAAAATCGATTTTATCGATGGATTGAGAAAATATTTTTTCAAAATTTTTTTGTTGTTTAAATCTACATAACATGTTAATCATATAACATTAAAATTATTTAAATTAAATCAAAGCTTTATTTTAATATCTAAAGATAAACTTTCTGAATTGAAATGATATTTTGAATTGATCATCAACTTTTGAGATGCCAAAGATTTTCGATTTAAAATTTTTTTTTTTGTTAACACTTGGGGAGAAAAAATTTTCGAAGGTCTCAGTGCCAATTATTCTTAAAAAGATAAACCCCCAAGATAGTCTAGACTCTCACAGATTTATTT
Source organism: Brachionus paranguensis (assembly GCA_016802215.1). Taxonomy (NCBI): domain Eukaryota; kingdom Metazoa; phylum Rotifera; class Eurotatoria; order Ploima; family Brachionidae; genus Brachionus; species Brachionus paranguensis. Next base: position 1,379,199 of record JAESIX010000019.1, on the reverse strand, counting down.
TCCTCATTTGCTTAGCCAATCGGTTCGATAAAATTGTAAATTAGAAGATTCAAGCTTGGGCAGAAAACTCAAAATCTACCAGCTTGTCAGTCTGGGTTCAGAAAATTAAAAAGCACCCAAGACCATATATTGAGAATAAACCAATCGATTAACTGGAGCTACTTTAATCGACATTGAAAAAGTCTATGACAAAACAATGATGTATGTTGCGGACTAAACCTTAGCTCCTCACTCTTATAGCATAGTTTCAATAGTACTTAACTTCGGTTAAGGACTAGTGAAACATGCTTTGTTAAAATTTAATTGTTTTTGTTTTTTTTTGTTATTATATACAATTCTCTCTTTTTTCCAAATTGTCTCGGAAAAATTTAATAAATGTTTAGACCACCACTATAAATTGTTTCTTATTCAAAACCCCAACCGCATTAATAAACCCCAACCGTATTAATAAACTATAAAGTTTTAAAACTTAAATTTACAAAATATAAACCGTTAGGCTCAAGCACTCACGTGTGAGACCTCAACATGTAATTACAGATATTTTTTTTTGAGTCAAATACATTTTTCCATTGCAAAATTAAAAGATCAGAATTTTCATGCAATATCTCTTCAATGAATTGAAAACTTTCTCACAGATCTCTCTTTTGGCGTCATCTTCAATGGTCACGCTTCAAAAAACAAGTCTATCAATTAAGGAGTGCCACAAGGAAGTTGTTTATCCCCTGGCATTTTCATTCTTTCTTTTAGTGGTATAGCTAACAGTATTCCTCCTCATGTAAAAATAGCCCTGTTTGCAGATGACCTCTGTGTTTGGGTATCCAAAGCCAATAAAAGAGAAATTCAGAAAATTCTTTAAATGCAGTAAATAGAATTATTGAGTACTGCAAAAAAGAAGCTTTTTTCAAAATTTATCGCCACCAAGCAAAACCACGAATTAATAACTTTACTAAAATGAGATCCAGGACTATCTGTTTCGAAGCAAGTACAGAAACAACTTTGAGCACAAACCCTATTTATTTTATTTTAATTTATCCATCTTAATTTTCTTCTTTATCTTTTGAATTTTTATTTATTTTTTTAATCTGAAGGAGAATTAGCTCGGTAAAGATAAAAAAATAAATAGAATCAATTAATTCAACAGTGATGATAAATGAAAATGAAATTGCCAGCCAGTCGGCCAAAAAATTGGAAAGACCCAATACACTTCCTTTACAGTTGCGTCCCTTTTTGTCTTTTTTGTTTCATTTTTTGCCATAGCTAGCTGGAAAAAAAATTATCCGAAAAAAAAGAAATTCTCCTCCATTACTTTGTTAATATTTTTTAATTTTCTTTTCGACTAATTTGATTGTAATTAAATAAAACTTACTTTTAAAAATATTTCTATTCCTCTCATCTGCCACATTGGCCGATTTGTTCTGAAAAAATTTACTCGCCTGATTAGTTTGGCTTGACCAGGAATTATTAGAACTTAAAAAAGCCAAATCAAATAAATTAAGAGTTAATATTAAAGCGTCATTTATTTTGATTATACGTCATTTAGGAAAATTTTAAATCGTCTTTTAAAACAAAAGTCAATTAAATGTATTTTTCGTAAATTAAAAGTATTAGTTGTCACAAAATTTAGTTCAAAGTCATTTAACGCATCTCACAAATTCAAGTTAAGAAAACACGTCAATTAATAAGTAAATTGAATCAGTTAAAAAAATTAAGAAATCAATTTTTTTAATAATTTCAAAGTAAAAAATTAATTAATTTTTACTAATTTTTTTGACTGCTTTTTTTGTTACCTTACTCCTCTTTTATTTCCTAAATTGATGTGGCATGCTTCAGCTGAAAAAGAATTCAAAAATTTTTCACTATTTAACTTTACTCTCTTTGAACAGAATTAAACAGTAATTGTTGAAAATTTTTGACATTCAATTTTTAAAATTTATCAAAAGAATATTAATCAAAATCATTAAGTTAATACAATATCGACCCAAAGTTTGTACAAGACCATGCCAAGAGTGTTCGCTCTAGGCCCAATATCATACGTCGTCATGCAGTTCAATACCTTAAGTGATATTATTTTTTCGAAATAGGAGGGTTCAGTAATAATTTTAAAAAAAGTTAAATAAAAAAATTTTTATGATAAAATTAATTTTGTGCCATTTTTTATTCTACACCCGATATTTGATCTTGCTTTTTTGACACTTGCTATTTTGTCTGTAGCGATTTTGACATAGAGCCAAATTTCTTCATAAACAAAATAATGCTAGATATTTTCAATTATTTGTTTCAATCATAGTTTCAATATTAATTTTATAAAAAATTAAATTTTTCGGAAAAAAGCCTTACGTTTTGCAACTCGAATATATATAAAATTTGCTAGATTTAGACCTTACGTTATGAAAACCTTACGTTTATAGATGGTAGAACAACTTTATATGAAACACAAAATATTTTTCTTGAAGCAATTGAAAAATAGTTCAACATGCTGGAATTTATTGGTGTTTCTTATTGAAAATTACAAAATTTATGACCAGAAAAATACTTTGTTGTGTAAACAACTCTTTAATGTTGGAAAAAAAATTTGTATTGATGTAAATGAGTACAGTACCAAGACTTCGATAGCTTTAATTGATCATTTATTCTTGGAAAAAATAGAGGTCTGGTCGACTCAGTGCAATTTGTTGTTTCACAAATAAAACTAAATATGGAGTCGAAATTAAACTATTTTTATTTTTATAATATGTTAAATGACCTTTTTATCGAAATACGGACTTAAACTTATCCAGACGGAACTTTAATTCCACTTGAACCATACCCGACTTATCTAGGTATCCAATTTGATCCGAAGCTCTGCTTTAAAAAACTATTTGAAAGCCTCACCTCAAGAACCACGTCCAAAATAAACTTAATCAGTAGAGTTAGAGGTTTGAAACTAAAAATGGCATAGAACTTTGCAGAATTATTTACAAGAATTTTATTCGTTCAATTTTTGATTACGCTTTAATTCCTCTGTCTAGTGCAACCCAGAAAATTTTACCAGAAGTTCAAAAATTTCAAACCAAAGCCCTCAGACACATTAAGTTCTTTCTGATCAGGACAAGAATAACCCACATTCACGAAAAGTTACGGATCGAGCTTACATCAAATAGAACTCATTCACTTCTCAAAAGTTTTTTCATCAGACGCGAAAACCATGCACAGCTAAACTTAGATCTTAACGAATTCATGTTGCACGAAACGAATAACAATTCCAAATTTAATTCATTGTTCCAAAACTTTAATATTTTCCTAAATGGAAGATAGCTCTGGGTCAATACGCTTATCCAACAACAACCGCTAATCTTTATATTTATTTATGTTTTTTATTTTATTTTTGATTTTTACACAATTAATCAATTTGTGATCCTTTTTAATAATCGTTAGGCTAAAAAGAAGGACTTTGTTCCATTCTGAGTAGCCTGAGGGTTTTCCCCAAATAAATAAAATATAATAATAATAATAATAATAATAAATGACCTTTTGAAGGTAGATTTTTTTGACTTAAATGTTTCAATTAAAATTAATTTGTAAAACAGTTTGTAATTTTTTTCTTTTAAGACTTTTTATTAAACATTTCTCTTTTGCCTATGAGGCTTTAAACTAATAAATAATAATAATAATAATAAAGTTTTGCTTATCCATACTTTACCAAGTAACAAAAATTGACTTGATTTTTAGAGACCAAAAATCAAAAAAGAGTCATTTTGACTCGTTGGTTCTTCTAGTGTTAATATTTTAAAATGACATATAATACTTTTAGATGACGAATTATAGGTTTAATTGACATTTTTTCTAATGACTTTTGATCAAAATAAATGACTCATTAATATGCGGCCAATTATTAATTATAAATCAAAATCAACAAAAAAAATACTTGTAAATATTGTCAAGTGTATCATTGCGGCTAACTTTATTATCCAACGGAGGAAGCTCGTTATTGAACACTTGCGCCGAGTTAAATCTTCGTCCATAACGATTGAGCAGACTAGGCCTGTCAAAAAAACCACTAAACACTACATAACTATTTGTCTGATTTATGGGACTCTTCAAATCATAATGCTTCTTCAGAAACCTCATGCTTTTGTCTGACGGCGAGTCTATCGCCAAATGATGCACAAGCACTCTTTCCATCTCGAGCATCTTATTAAACAACTTGAGCCCATAGCCCCTCCGCTGCTGATTGTCATACACATAAAAATCCAGTACACACAATGACATTATTTCATGACTTTGACCCTGATGGTCATGTAGAAATAAATTTTTTTCGCCAACTTTTAAAAAACCCACCACGCTACCTTTACCGCTGGAGTAATTTTTTAAAATAAAATAAGTCGACAATTTTTTTGTCTTACTTGTTCGCGGCCGGATCTTTCATCAAATATATTCTGTGCTGGTCATTGAGATTAAGTTTGCGGCAGCTGGTGATCACCTCTCGTAGGCCTTGGGCCCTGGACGACGCCTCACCCATTCTGTCGATCACATGAGCCATTTTTTGTCTCATTTCTCTTCAATAGTCATCAATTAAAAGCTCTTCTAAAAGTAAGTAATAAAATTGCGGCCAAACCTGCTCAATTGGTAGTGACTAGGATCATCGGTTGCCAGATGTTCCGGATGAACTATTCTAAGGCTTGAGTTGAACTTGGTTACTTCATGTGGCAACAGTGGGTTTATATCGAATTCAAAATTCATTTTTTCAAATTCCTAAAAAAAAAACAAAAATAAATTACACTGTTTTTTGTCGGTTGCCATGGCAACCAATTTTACTAAAAACCAAAGCGTCTTAAAACGGTAGGAAGAAATCAAAAAAGCCTAAATTCAAAGACATGAATGAACAAGGCCAGCTACTGGTCGACCCTGCCGACTACTTGAAGATAACCGGCAGCAAAAAGGCCTTTTTTAAGGGCGCTGATGATTCATATGAAAATGTGAAGGCCAGAGTGTACTACGATCCGTCGGTGAACACCGATACGGATGATCTAAAGATAAGCGCCGATGTGCTCGACTTTGTGGTCGACGGCATTAGCTTTGACGAGCAAGTAGTCAAGTCTAAAGCGCCGTTTACTCTGCCCTACAATAAAAAGTACGTCGAGCAAATATTCGACGACAAGTGTCGCATCAGTGACGACTTGAAGATCGAGAAATGGAAGTATAGAACAAGAAATGAGCACTCGGTCAAACTGGTCGAGCAGATGCGAGAGAAAAAGAGCCAGCTGGCGATTGCGGATGGAGCAAAGAGTGAGGACAAGAGGAAAAAAGTTCAGTTCAAGCCTGTTGGTTATTTTGTTGACGACAGAAAGATGTCGCTGTCGGACGGAGATCTGAGCGATCTGAAAAAGGTGTCCCATTCAAACCAGTCAAAGTCTAGTGAGAACATAAGTGGTTTTTTTTTGACCGAAATTAATGAACAAGTCCAAGTGCCTAAGACAAAGATGCTGCGAGAAAAAATAGTGCTTGTGGAAAATTATGACTGGGACGACTTTTTGATCGACTCGCTGAGCGAAAACACCGCCAGATGGATCGTGATGAAGCAAGTGAGTGACCCTAAGCGAAAGCAAAAATTACAGGCCCTGGTCGAAAGCAAATTTGGCCGCTACATGAGAAACATTGACGAGCTCGAGCTTGGCGAAGACTCTTACACCGAATTCGAAAAGAGAAAAATGCTAGAGGAAAAAGAAAGAGTAAGACAAGAAAAAAATCCATCTCAAAGGTAATTTTTATTTTTTTTTATTGAGTTTTTTTTTGGTTGGTAACAAATTTATAGCTTGGTGTCTTACCACCAGGTCGTCGCATATTAATTAACAACCAAAATTATTTCTTTTTCTAAGTACAGTCTAATCTTGTTGTTCCAGTCCTTGATATTGCGGAAAACTCGACTCCCATTCCTTATTAAATTCATTTTCATTATAAATTTTTTGATAATTTGACATTTAAATATTTATTTGTATTATCTGTGCCGAGCTAAAGCTCCTTCAGATTAAAAAAAAAATAAAAAAAAAAATAAAATAAAAATGTAAAGAAAAAATAAGATAAAAGTAAAGTAAGTTAAAAAATAAAATAAAAGACAGTTAAAATAGACAAATTGTAAGTAATGACAGATGTAAAATTTTTAATTATTGAACAATCTAGGAAAGAAAGAAAAAATAGTTTAATACTTCGGCCAATTATTATATCACAGTCTACATTTTAGACCAAAATTTTTTTTTATGATTTTCTTCAATTCTAATTTAATTGATTAAACTAGCTTTTGATGACCACGGTCAATTTTTGACAACCCTTGTTTATTAATGAAATATTTAAACGGGAATAGTAAATATGTTCGCAGAGACGAATTAATCTAAGGGAAAGACTATTATCATTTATTTAGAGCCTTACAGAGTTTGGCTTTTGTGCCATTAGAGCATGTAAATCTTGTTTATGAATATATTTAAAAAAAAAACTTTGCATCGTACCAGGTTACTCTTAAATATTTCGAAACTTATTATTTAGGCGTAAAAACGCGAATTGAACACATTCCACCCAGATTCCCACCCGAACTTTGTAATGTACGTGAGCGCATGAGTCGATAGTTTACCTCTTACTAATAAAAGTGTCGAAGCGTGGCACAAACAATTCGAAGGTTGTTGTGGTAAAAATATGTTTATAAATTAATTCAAAATTTCAGGGAAGAGCAAAAGTTACAAGAATTGGAAATAAGTAAACTTCGTACCGGTAAATTTTATAGTAAAGCTACAGATAAGGAAATTCGAATTTATCATATGTGCAATACATTTGACAAAGATGATATTAAAGGTTTCTTAAGTGGTATGTCTCAAAATTTATGTGAGTAAGGCTCTAAATCAATAAAAATAGTCTTCCTTTACATTTCTTCTAAATTTTTTTATGAATTTTTGAAGTTTTTTTTTATTCAATAAAATTGATCAAAAATCAAAGTATTTTGCAAATTTTTAAATGTTAAAAAATCTTTTTGCGAACATAGTTCGACTCTTGCGAACATACGTACTACTGCCATTTAAACCGTAACCTCTTTTTGAAAAAAATTGAAGTTTGGCTTGTAAAATGGAGAATGAAAATGGCCTCTGAAAAGTAGCCATACCATTTTCTCCGCAAATCCAGTTAAAAAGCAATCTGTAAAACTTTTTGGAAAAAATTTACCTTATGAAAAAAAGCCTTTTTTTCTAGGCATAACTTTTGATGAAAACCTTTGCTTCGACTCGCACGTAGATTTTATTAGATCGAGATGTATTGATCGTATTAACGTCTTATAAATTCTGGCACAAAAGTCATGGAAACTCAACTAAAATACTTTGGTTAATATAAATAAAACATTGATCGGCTCTATTATTGATTATAGTTTTTTCATTCCTATTCTAGTCTCAAAGACCAAACTCTCTAGACTTCAAGTTCTCCAAAATATTTCAATTAAGTACAGTTATAATTTTCCTCAAGACACTCCATTGGATTTCCTGGTAAATTTCTTAGATGACATTAAGCTTGACAGCATTGAAGCTCGTCTAAATAAACTATTTATAAAATATCTAAAAAATAGTGTTATTTACAAAAATACACTAATTATTGAATGGCTTATAATTTCGCTAGTAGTAAATTAATTTCTTAAAGTAGCAAATATATTTTTTTTAAATAGTAGATCATAAAATAGCTAATTTATTTTTATCTGGCGTTATTTTATTTTAAAAAAGTTGTAAATTTTATTTATTTGTAGTAAAAAGTTGAGTCGTATTAACTAATTAAATATTTAATTAATAATTATTTAAAACAAAATTTACATGAGTTCTGTTTTGAAATTTTATTAAAATCAAATCCTAACAATATACAAAATTTGAAAACGACTCAAAAATTTGAATCTCAATCCGAATAAAAATCGATTATCGCTCCAGTTTTAAATCACGGAAACAATGCTGAAGACGAAATAGAAGAACCGATTCCGAAAAAGCGAATAGAAGAGAATATCAAGTATGAGGTGTTTAAAACTTATGAGGCATTAGAGGATTGTCTTGGAGAACTTAATTCTGGTTAAGTTGAGAATAGTGCAAAAGAGGTATAGAAAATGAACCGGATGTGAAGCGCTAATTCAGCTGTACGCACTTCACTGTAAAGATCCTAGATTTTAGTACATTGTACAAATCTCAACGTTATTCTTTATATTCAATCGAAAGAACACAATGATCAGACTGAGCTCACAAAAACAAAGATCAAAACCTAAGAAAAAATTCATAGCTCATATTTTGATAAAAATATACAAGCAAAGGATACTTGGAGATGGCTTCGAAAAAACATAATCAATGGGTTTATCGAATATGTTTGATGAGTATTTAAAATGGAATGTTACAAGTAATTCAGTGAGAACAGAATAAATTGTTAGTTCTACATTCAGTAACTCAATTAGTTTAAAAAAAAGAGGCAGAATACGTCCGCATAAAGCTTGTTCAAAGGATAAAAAAACAATTAATTTAATTGATCAATGCATTTTCTTTTCTTTTGGATTTTTTATTCTACTATAGAAAATATTTTTGCTCCTATTTGATACAATATTTGCTACATTTTTGCTACATTTTTGCTACAAATAAAAAATAAATTTGCTACTACAAAAATTGTTATCCTTATTGAATTAATCGAAGACTATGTAAGTGCTTTTGTTAATAGCTCAAGACGCTGTAAGAAAAAAACCCCATTATGTAATTCATGGAATGAATTCAGTGAGTGGTTAAATGAAAAGGGATTATCTCTCTGATTTTCGACCTTTTTTCTTTCATCAAAATTTTTATGTCTACTTTAATCTTTTAAAAATTTTTATTTTGTTTTTATCTAATGGAGGAGGGAGTTTTATTACTCAGAGCCATTTCAAATTAAATAAACTATAAAAAAAAATAAAAATAAAAAAAAACTTCATTCTTGATACAATGCTTTTATAAAAGGTTATTCATATTAAAAAATCCAAAATAATTAATTTGTTTAATTATGGAAAATTAAAAAAAATTTCAAAAAAAAATTTCATTCATAAAATTTCATAAAAAATTTTCGCCAAAATTTGGACGGTCACTTAGACCGCCCGTTTAAATTTAAACGGTTAATAAACGGGCCAAAAATTAGCCCGCTAAAATAAACGGGCCAAGGTTCGTCCGCCAAAATTTGGACGGTCACTTAGACCGCCCGTATAAATTTATACGGGTTTCTAAACGGGCCAAAAATCAGCCCGCTAAAATAAACGGGCCATAGCCCGCCCGTTTAAAACTGTCCGGTTAATACGGTCACGGTCACGGTTTTGGAAAATTTTGGCCCGTTTACTGTCCGCTTGCACGGACACCAACACTAAAATTAGTAGTAAATAAAGATATAAATTTAAAAATGTTTTCATCTTTTTTTTTTAATTTTTTCGAAAAGAGATTTCACAGATATACGATTAAAGACCTCAAAATTGGACTCGTCACTGAAAATAACTCTGGACCAATCATTAGCCGTCCAATTAAGTATCATTATTAAGTATTAGTATTAATATATTTTTTATCAGTCTTTTATGTTCACAAGGGTATGTGACTTTAAACCTTTTTTTTGGAGAAATCTCATTACAGTATACAAACTAATCCTTACTCCTTGAGTCTTAGAATTAAAATCAGTGGCGATTTTTTCGATAGCCAGATGTAGGGTCTTTTCTAATCTAAAAATGTAATTTTCATTCCTAAAAGTTAGCTTTCGAGGTCTACCAGAACGGATTCGATTGTTATAATTGTTTAATCTTTTGGGTTATCCGAATTTCTAACTTTTGAACCGACTTTTATTTTTTAGTTTTTACAGGAAGTTTTTTGATTTTAAATATTTAAAAGTTAATTATATTTTTATGCCGAGTGTCAGTACCAAATTGTAGAATCTACATATTAGAGTTCTCATTTTTTTTCTTTTGCACTCAATTTTTCGTCAAATTCAATAAATAAATAATTTTAGATAAATAAAATAATTAATTTCTAAATTTTTGAAACATACTGTATATATAGATTAAAAATAATAAAAGGTTAAAAAAAGAAATTTTACTCAATTCGAGTATCTAAATTTATTATTTAATTAAAGGTAATGGATGTTGTAGTAAAAAACGATGGTGGTTGGTCAAATAATTTAAAACTGATCTTTTCTTATTAATTATTTGATGATTTATATTTTCATTACCAAATTTTACCAAAAATTGTGTAATTTTAGGAAAAATTAAGCAAGAAACGCTAAGGAATGTTGAATTTTTTTTTAATTTTTCATAATAAAATTAATTAAATATTTTGGAAAAGAAGCCAATTTTACATTTTTCTTTCCAAAATTCTCATTTTTTTGGTCATAAGCATTTTAGAACGATTTTAATAAATGTATTTTAATGTAAACTTTAGTAATTTTTCGTAAAATCACGTAAGATTACGTAAGCTTACTAAAAATAATGTAAAATAATCTTATACGTAATTTTTCCCTCGTAATTACTGGACCTTTTATAAAAGCACTGTATCTGCATCTGTTAAGGATTTTTTTATTTCAGAGATTGGTCTTTCTAAAAATTCAAGTTCTTCTCTTCTGATATGTCTCACTTTTTCAGGGATGTGTGCGATTTTTTTTGCTGAATAATACCATAATTTCTTGGTAAAACTTTAACCATGTTTATAAAAAACTTGAGACATATTTTGAAATAATTTCCATGAAAAAAATCTAAAACTTTAAAAGAAAAATTTTTAGGTTTTGTGAAATTTGGTACAAAATAAAAAAATAGAACAAAAATTAATGCTAAAAAAGCTTATAACTTTTTTTCTGAAGGCTTTTAATTAATTATGTAAGCGCAACCAAGTGCAACATACTTAGTTGCACCCAAAGTCAAAGTCTGCTAATGATGTGCAAAGTCTCTGCAAAATGCACTATAGCCAAATTGGTCCAAATTTAAATTATGCTAAATTTGCAGAGTTTTACCATATTGTTGATAATAGTGCAACTTTGAATGTTGCACCATGTTGCATTTACAGAGCTTGGTTTTGACTTTTAAAAGAAAAGTTATAACAATTTTTAACTTTTTGTTCTGTTCTATTGTACTAAATTTCACAAAACCAATTTTTAAAACCGACATAACTTGTCCTTAGTCTAAATTAAAATTTCTAATTCAATCTGGTATTAGAAGTTACATAAGCTTAAAATGTAATTTTAAAGAGTATTCTTTGAATAATCTCAGTGTGAAAAAAGTCAACTAACTTTCTTTTTTGAAAGTAAATAATTTAATTTTGGGAATTGCTTCATTTTTACTCGTCCTTTTATTTTAAAATAAATTATCGAATTTAAAATTAAAATTTTTTATTAAAGCATAGAATTTATTTTTTAATTCCTTCATACAATTACTTGAATTTTTTTCATGTATTGATTTTTTCTACTCAAAAAATTGCTGCATTCTACAAATCTGATTTATCATTCTTAAAAAAAATTGGATTTTCAATTTTCAGAGTCAACCGAGTAAAATAACAAATTTTTCAGAATCAGAGTTACATTACTCAAAGCTTTTTAAAATGAATTTAAAGATAAAAAAAAACAGAAAAATAAATAAAAATAAACTGAAATAATTCATTCCAGATACTAGAAATATAAATATTATAATCAATATAGAATTTTAGAAAGTGTTTTTTTTGAAAGAATTCTCTAAAGTTAAGTTATTTAGTCTCTAAGACGGTATATAGTGTAATAAACTTAGCCAACTTTTTTCATCTTGGAATTTTTTTAAATAATAAAATTTTATTGTTTTTTAATAATAAAGTCTAGTATTTAATCTCTGAATATTTTTGAAAATAAATTTTCCGAACTCTAGGTTAAAATATTTTCTATATAAATACATTATTATTATTTTAATTTTTTAAACATCCCCCACACTGACGCAATTTTTCGAAAATAAATAGATAGACAATAAATTAGCTGATAAATAACTTAAAAGAAAAAAATAGTTTGATCTTAAATTATATGGTATGAATTTTAGTTGTAAGGCAATTGCTAAGTTCCTTAGAATTTTTTTTGACTCAAAATTAACATATGGTTCAATGGTGGATAAATTGAAAGGAAACTTAAATACAAGACTTAATTTAATTAAAAAATTCTACATTAGAAAATTTCTGCTAATCCTCAATAGGATCAATTTTAGATTTTTTATTTCCTTGTTTAAATTCATTCTCAGAAACTCATATCAAAAAAATGTAAATCATTCAAAATTCATCAGTTCAGTCTATTCTAAAAATTAAATTTTTAACATCACGTGGCATTTGACAGGTGCCATTTGACACATCAAGATTTTTCGAATACTGGAATACTTTGAGTAATTGCTATCTTACTATTCCTTTTTACATATTATTTTAAATTATTTTACTTTTACTTTTTAATATTTTTTATTTATCTTTATTATTAATCTTCTTCATCTTGGTACAGATAAATTAACAAATAAATATTGAGAACAAAAATTAACTCAGTCAGTGGCTAGTTTTCTTTTTAAATAAACCAAGCATTGTTGCGTTGTATTTTTTAATTTTTTGAAGTTCCTTCAGATTAAGAATAGAAAAATAAAATAAAAATTTTAAAGTAATATAAAATAAATTAGTTTTATTTCACTTTAAAATTTAGTTTACGTATTAAGTATATTTAAAATTAATTTTAAAATAATTGTAAAATTAAGAATAAATTGACTTAATAAACAGTTAAGTTTTAAAATTGAATTATGTTAATATTTGTTTAAGAGAGTTAGATTAGATTGCTGAAAAATAAACCAATATTGGCCCAAATAAAGTTTTTAAAAAAAAATTACCTTTTGTTTAGGATTAATATCACATTTTTTATAATCTTTGAGTTTCAACGCTCTTTAATTTCATCAACTTTTGGGGTAAAGATTAATCTTAAGACAAGCTCAACACCAATAAACTTGAGATTTCCATTAACTGAGCCAAATTAACCAAGTCAAATATTTGCTCATTCATTCATTCGTTTAATGCCACTAAACTGATGTCATATTTTTTTAATAGAAGAGAAAATTAATTTTTTTCCTAAGCAATAACTTGACATAATTTTCATATATAAAATTTTAAAATATCCCTTTTAATTTAACTTTAATAGTTTTAAATTTTTAATAAATATTTTAAAGACAAAAAATTGTGTTTTAAAATTTGTAATTTGTTTTGGTGTAAAGATAAAATTATTTTAGTTTGAATGAATGAATATAAAATTTAGGAATTTGAATTTATAAATTAACTTAAGCTGAATTTTTTAAATTATCAATTTTTTTTGTTAAATAAACTAGAGGTCAATCATCTTGATGTTAATTTGATAATGAACCACTATTTGGCATGACATTTCTAGTAATGTTGATCTTAAAATTTGATCTGAAATTTCAATTTGCCATCTGTTTAGTCTATTCTTGATTAAAATTTAATTCCCAACAAAATTTTAAATCTCGAGGCACAATCTGGAATCGACTTTTTGAAGAGATATGCTAGGACAGGACTGAGTCATTATGTACATTTGGTCGTCAGACTGTTGAATGAAAAAAAAAAGAATTCGAATCAAAATCTTAAATTTTTATCAATTTTCTATGAAAATTTTTCTGTAAATTTAATTTTTTTTTTAACTATGAAAATAAATTTTATCTTCTATTTATTTTGTAATTCTAAGAGATCTTAAAATTTTAAATTAAAATTTCACACAATGGTCACAAGTAAAAAATCCTGGTCATCCAAATTTTTAACTGGCCAAATGCTCTCAAAAATTATAAAACTATTTGCATTTGAAAATGATTGTGAATGTTGCTAATGATGAACAATAAAATCTCTTTGAATATTATTATTAACACTTTTTTTTTATTAATACTGGTCGAACAGCTCTTGGTCATATAAAATCCTTGTCAAATATAAATTTTACTGGACGTACTTTTTATTACACTACTAAATCAGGACACATAATAATTGGTCACATAATAAGTGGCCAGTGTTGGTCATACAATCGGTCAAACACCTTTTCTGAACCTATCAATACCTAAAAATACAGTGATTGTCATTCGTAATCAAATTTATCTATTTTATGTTATTTTTTTTTTCGAATTTTTTAATCTGAAAATTAAAAAAACACCAATACTGGCCATATTAACCAGCAACAAATATTAACTAAAAAAAAATAATTTTTCTTTAATTAATAATAAACATCTAAACTAATGGTATTGTGAATTTCAAATACAAATTGAACGAAAATTCTTCCTTTTTTGATAAATCAAAATTAAAGATAATAAAATGTGTTTAAAAAATACTGCAACAAAGTACAACATGCTTTGTTGCACCTTTTTGCCTAAAACAAAATCTTTATTTTCTTTTTTTTTAGTAAATCAAATCAATAATCAATTTAAATCGTATTGGTGTTTTATTTATTGTCTAATTTTAATTTAGAAAAATTATTTTTGGTAAAAAAGGATTTATTAAACTAATTAAGTTGATTTTTGGGCCATTTTGAACACAATGAGTGACTCCTTTAAATAACTAAAAAGAAATTAAATAATAAGAAATTTCATTTTTTATATGTAAAATATCTTAAATAAATTTGAAATGAAATAAAAATACAAAAATTATATTGATTTGATAAAATTTTTAAATTGAAGAAAATATTAAATAGAATATTTGATTTGACCTTTTTATTTGTGAATACTTTTTCTTAAGAAATTAAATTTCCTTTAACTTAGTATACAATTTTAATTTCTATTGTATCAAAAATTCCTTAACTCTTTCTTTATTCTCTTTTTCCTCTTCAACTAAAAAATGCTAACGAGAAAATGAAAGGAACAAATAGAGATTTTAGAAAATAGACCTGGTTTTGTCAAATAATCGACAAAAATTTACCAGTCCAAAAGTATTTGCCACTAATTGTACCATCTATATTTAATGAACTATATTTGCCTAAAAATATAAAATAATTTTTGCTTTTAAACACCACCCAAACGAGTAAAATTATATTCAATGTAAATTTTTAATTTTATTTTAATTCAATTTTTTCTCTAGAACTTAATTAGTCCTTGATAAAAGTCCGAAAAAATTTTTCAAGACTTCTGGCATTCTACAATTAAAGATTTAACATCTAAAGTATTTCCTTTTCGTTTTTTAAAAACAAAATTAATTTTTCTAAATTAAACAATTTTAATCAGAATTGGAATCGATAAAAAAAAAATTAATTTGCGCTCAAAAATAATTTTTTTTAAATAGATAAAATTAAAAATTTGAATATTATTGACAAAAATTAAATTTATTGTTTTATTAAACAGTTAAATTTGTTGAAATTTTCTTTAAAGCTTCTCGCAAGTTAAAGACTAGTGAAAATATACAAAAATTTTACTTTTTTCTAATAAAAATCACGCATATTTATCTTTTCTTCACTAACTACACGAGTTTAATAAATTAGGGTCGAAGGTCCTAATACAAAACTTTCTTTTAATAAAATCCCATCCAAGGAAATATTTCCGTGTGAGACCAAATCATAAGTCATTAAAATAAGCTCTAAAACTCAGCCCTAATTTTAATAAAAAAAATAAACTTTTTATACCAAAAATTATCTTAGCAATAATAATGACTTCTGTCGAGTTTTCTGTTTTTTCAAAATTTTCACTAAGTTTTTATAAACCAGTTCAAAAAGTTTTATCAATCATTCTAATATAATAATAAAAAACGTTTTATGTTCATATAAAGATAATTTAGACCTCATAAAAAATTGATAAGTTTAATATTTAAATAATTTAAAAAAAAATTTTCATATATAATTTACAAATAGATCATTAAAAAAATTATTTTTTAAAATCAATTATCTTATGTCACTAAAATTTTAATAATAAATAAAAAATTAAAATTGATCTTTAAACTACACTCATTGATGATTTTAATATTTATACTCAAATTTTTTTAATAAATATTATTTCTCTTTTTTATCTTAAAATAATAAAAGATTGATCTTTTACTATTTAATTTTATTAATGAAATTTTGAAAAATTTGGCTGCTTTACTAAACATTTTAAAGTTTAAGTCAATCGAGTTTGGCAGATGAAAAAGGTGAGGACAGAAAGGAAGTTAGAACGCCACTGTACCGGCTACCACAAGGCTTAAAGCGTATCGAGTTGGAAAACCTTACAAAACCTGACCCTAGTTATAACAAAACAGCAAGCAGCATTCAAATCGAACCCAGTCGAGTTCAGTCGCCAAAAAATTACACTTCAAAGATGCACGAAAAAAACTTGTCTGACAATACTTTGCTAAAAACTGACCAGGCTTATACCAACGAAATAATGAGTGGAAATTCGAAGCATATTTTTAGTAAGGAGAAGAATAAAATTTATCTAGAAAACGGAAAAACATTCACAAAAGTGTATCAATGTGTGTACCCGGCCGAGTTCACGGCATGGCTAAATGGTGTAAAGGTGGTCGAGACCGGGAAACCCGAGAAGCCCGTCAAGGGTCTGAAAAAATGGAAGAAATATCCAGAATTAATAGACAATGTAAGTATCGATTTGAAAGAGATAAGAAAGACCTCTTGATTTTTTGAATCATAAAATATGATGATATCGAAAAAATATATATGCTTTGATAATTTATACTAAGATTTTATGCTAAAAACTAAAATGAAATGGGAATATTTTTGGGTATTGTTTATTAATGCCTCATGGCGGCTTAGGTTTTATTGAAAAAAAATATTTAGGCTGCTAGAAATATAAACAAATACAAACTCAAATGATTTATTGGGTTTTATAAAAAAAAAATATCATCTTTAAAAATTTATGTTAAAAAAATTTTTTCATTCTTTTTAACTCTCAAAAATAGGGTTGTAGAATGAAAAATGGCTCATTAATTTAAAATTAATTTAATTGCTAAAAAAGAATTAAAATAATCCTTCTTAGTAACTTGAAAATTTTAAGTCCTGTGTTTTAAAATTGATAGTGAAAATTTTTAAATAGACTTTTCAATTTTTAAAAAAAAAATTTTCTTTTCTAAAAAAATATTTTCTTACTTGTGTAATACAATAAATATAAAAACTAACGATTTTTATTTTAAAACATGAAAACTAAACAGCATACTGCAAATATTTAGATATCTAAAATTTAATATTTAAAGATGTCTTTTATTTTTTGCAAAAAAGCGATGGTGAAAAAAAAGTGGTAATTTTTTTATTTTATATATCAAAGAATCTAATTATTAAAATAAAAAAGAAACATATAACTTGAAAAACAATGGAAACAATCAAAAAAAAAACGATGCAAAAGTTTAGAAATTTTCTTTTTTAAATATTTAAAAGTGATCGTCTAAAAATCTTTTTGGTATCAGATTCAATTAGTTTCTTTTAGAATTCTGTCGAAATCTTAAGCCACTCGTTGAGAGGAACTTTTATTAGGTGTTCAATTGGGGCTATTTTGGTACTGACCAATTTGGCATCCATACCATAAATTTTTGGATTGAGATCCGGTGATCTGGCGCACTATGGCAGAATTTCTATATTATCACTAAATATTAAATAAATTCCCCAATTATTAAAATTATAATAAAAAAATTAATCAACACTAAATTTAATAGAAATCCAAATATTTTTAACTTATTGACACTTTTTATTAAAAAAAAATGATAATTAGTTTAAGAAAAATTACCTAAATTTTCTAATAAAAATTAAGACATGTTCCGCCTTTTGTTTTTTCCAAAAATTAAGAAACATAAATTAAAATTACGTAAATTTACAATAGTAAAAAATCATAATTTACAAGTCTTTACGCAAAATTAGATTAATTTTTAATATTTACGCAAATTGTTGTAAAAACAAAAATGTCCAAATAATTTAAGAGTTTTGGCTTTTTTTGAGTGAGTTAATTATAAAATTAAAATTTAATGGATTCTTTTTAATTTATTTTATAATTAAGATCTTTGTAAATTATAAAAAAATTGGGAATGGGGAAAATAAAATCTAGGGAATGTAAAATCTTAAACCTACTAAACCAAAAGTTTCAGTGTTAAATTGCCTTCTTTTTTTCAATTTTATTTTCTTAATTTTTTAAAACTTACCTATAGAAGACTTTTCTAACTATCTAGATCTGTAAAAATACACCCATTTATTTTGCTTTATATTTTGATTATTGTTCCATTCTTGTGTGTAATAATCAAACTTGCTAAAAATTATTGTTTTTCGATTACTAAATTATTTAAATATAAATTTGAAGCTAATAACTTCAATAACATTAAAAACTTTCTAGAAAAATATGGTTTATATGATTTTCAGCAAAAAACTTTCAAAAGAATGTTATCTTTTTCAAAACGAACACACCATAACTTAATTATTTTTTCTTAAAAAAGTTATCATTTTTTATTAAAAAGTGCTATTTTTAAAAAAATGTGTCAATAAGTTAAAATTATTGGATTTCTATTAAATTTAGTGTAAATTAATTTTTTTGTGTATAATTTTAATAATTGGGGAATTTATTTAAAATTTAAAAATTTTTTAATTTTTTTAATTGAGAAAATAAAAAATTTGGGGTATTTTATTCAAATTTTGTGGTACTCGAACTAAATTTCTCCTTTTTTATCCATTGTCAAAATTGAATGAAAATTTTTATTAAAAGACGAACATATATTTTAATACAATTAATTTTAAAAATAATTGCTAATAACTGATATAAAACTGGTGTTCAATTTAATAAAACATCAATTTGCAGAAGTTTATATTAAAATAGTATTTTGCAGAAGTTTTGGCTCATAACTTCACCAATGCAGGCAAATCAATACTGTAACTTTACCATTGTTAAATCTTTTTCGAATCAAAGTAAAAAGATTCTGATAGAACAAATTGCCAGTCATTTTACCTCTTAAATCAGTGTAAGGTAAAATCTTAAATTTTGTGCAAACCAAGAGGCTAAGCTTAGCTTAATAAACTAATTAAATATTATTTACTTTAACTTGTTTTTTTAATTGATCATGCTATTTTAAAAGAGGCATTTTAAAAAATTTTGAATCTAAAATTAATTAATACAAATTGATGCATTTAAAATTATTTATAAAGTATAAAATGAACAAACCGAGTGATATCACTGAAACGGACAATTTTTGGCACTTGATGCCAAATGTAACACCCGATACAGAGCTAAGAAAAGCTTTAAAGTCAAATTTTACAGTGGCAAAAATAGTCCAAGGTAAAGTTTTCTTATTATGTTTTGTTTAAATTTAAATATTTTTGGAACAGAATGGAGACACAAATGGCAGACAAGTAATAGATGGACACTGGCCGAGATCGAAGATCTAATCAGAGATATGAAAAATGATGAGGCTAATGTTCGCTTCCAAGCAGTCGTAGTGTGCTCAAGAGCTGTTGAAAAAGCTCAACTTTTAATTGACAAGCTAGGTAAATTTTGTTTAATTTTTTTTGAATGAAAAAATTCGCTGCGAACAGGATTTGAACCTGTGCGGGAATAACCCAACAGATTTCAAGTCTGTCGCCTTAACCACTCGGCCATCGCAGCACATTAAAATAAATAAATAACAAATTCTTAATTTTAAATTTTATGGTCTTGTCACTTTGCTGGATTTTATTTTTCCTGGACAATAGATTAAAAAATTGAACAATAATTTAGAAAAATTTTAATTCATAAAGGATATTTTTTAAATCTTGATAAAACACCTTTAATTTAAAAAGCCATTCAATAATGATTTACTGACTTTGTTCCAAGACTTCAACTCATTTTTCAATCGAATTTTTTCCATCATTTAAAAATTTAATTAAAAAGTAAAAATGAGCAGCTATAAAAGTGTAAAAAAAATTCTTTATTATTAAGGTCTTTTAAAAATTAAGAATTTTATGGACAATTCAAAAAAAAATTCCATATAATGACACCCATACAATTGCCCATCAAGTGACACGATCTAATTTTTTATTTGTTTACTGAATACAAAAAAGAATTAAAAAATATTTAATTATTTTTAAGACAAAATTTTATTTTTTAATTGAAAAAGAAAAAGCAATGAACTTTAAAAAAATCTTACTAAGTCTCTATTTTGAATTCGGGATTTTGCATATGTAATTTTTATCTAATTCTTATTTTTTTAAAAAAATATTGACTACAATTTATTTTTGGGTCCTTTTGTATAATTTGGTTTATTTTATTCCATATCTTAGTTTACCAAATTCTTTAAACCACGACTGCGTACCGGGCCCGGATTGCATTTAAATCTTTATTCTAAAAAAAATATAAATAGTTTCAATAAGCGATATAATTGCCTTCTGCATCTATGTCCTTTCTTTTTTCTGTGACATATCTTTCCCTTTAAAGAATGATCGTCTCTGATGATTCTAATTCTCTTAAATTAATTATTTACAATAAAGTTACTTTTTCGCTGTTAAAAAGAATAAGAATAACAAAATTTAATAATAATTTTTTATTAAAATAATATGTGGAAAAAAATAAAAATCATTAATTTTCTTTAGTTTATTTATATGACAATTTTGTTATCTTCAAGATTCAATTCACCGTGTTTTCCAATTTGATCTGCTTTTGTATTGCTTTGCATAAGCTAAGGTTTTTATTGTGAAATTCGAATACAAATAGAACAAAAATTCTTGATTTTTTGATAAATTAAATTTAAAGTTAAAAAAAACATCAGAAAAAATCTGCATCACTTTGTTGCACCTTTTTTACCTAAAATAATTTTTCTCATTTAAAAAAAGACAAAATAAATAATCTATAAGATTTAAATAGATTATTGATTTGATTTACTAAAAAAAGAAAATAAAAATTTCATTTTAGGTAAAAAAGGTACAACAAAGTATGCTCTACTATGATGCAGTATTTTTCTGATGTTTTTTTTCAAATTAAATTTTAATTTTTCAAAAAATCAAGAATTTTTGTTTAATTCGTATTTGAATTTCACAATACCGGTTTTTCACTGAGTTTTTTTTGCGTTTATAATTGGCAATATATTTTTTTTAAAACATTTTCAGTATTACTTTAAGTAAAAAATGACCAAAAAATAAAAGGTTTTATTGTAAAAATATCAAACAGGATAATAATCAGAATATCTCTTTTAATAAAATTTAATCACTTGCTATTTTTTCCGATTATGTTTTTTTAAAAATTTAAAAAATTTAAATATCTTTAATCCACATTTTTATTTTTGTCGAAAATTTGGGAACAAATTTTAAGATAATTATCGAACAGATTTAATTGCTCGAATTTTTAACCAAATAAAGTTCAATATGTTTTAATTATTTTTTTCGATATTGTTTTTTTTTATTTTTAAGAAATAAAATAAAGTATAAACCAATAAATCTAATTACTTATTTGTTACATTAAAGATTATTCTATTTTATAAATTTGCAATACCAATCCTTGTTTATTTTTCATAAAAAAATTAATTTCATATTTTGTTGAAATTTAAAAGAAACAGATTTGAGCAATGTTTTTGAAATGTTTACATTTGTACCTTTGGGCCGTCTATCCGATCTCTCGTTTAGATGTATTGGAGCATGCTCCTTCTTATCTTAAACGCTCATGGTTAAGTTAATTAACTTTCCAGTGATATCCACAAAGATGTCGCTATATCTGAGTTTTAAATTGAAGAAATTAAATTCTTTGTTGTTAAAGTTGGACCAAATTTTTTCCTTAAAAAATTTAAAGCACAAATGCCAATCGAATTCAAATCAGAAAATTGTATCACTTTTTTTTATTAAATCATTTTGATTATTGCTTTTGAAATAAATGATTACATTTGGGTTGAATTTCTTAAAAAAAATAAAATTTTAAGTTTTATTTTTGAAAAATGTTAAAGACTTAAATTCTTGTGACTTAGACTTAAAAACAAGTCTGGTTTACAACATACACATTCCAAAATAATAATTGACTTTCTATGTGACATCTATGGCTTATTAGTTCTATAAAGATCCATTTTATTTTATTAAGGGCCAGCAATTTTTACCATCTTTATTTTTGATAAGCTTAGTAATTTTTTTGTCTCAAACAAAAGCCAATTTTAGCAAAAAACATCCAAAAAAGTACAAAAGCGAAGAGTTGGGCGAAGAATTCAAGGATTTGTACAAGCAAAGAAGTGAATTGACATTTGGAAAAGCTTCAAACTTGAACCAAATGCAACAAAAGTATTTGAACGACATAATATTTTCAGAAAAATTATTCGAAACCATCGAAAATCTCCTAAATGACATGAATTTTAAAGTAAAACTAGCAGCTGCAATAGGCATATTTGTGATTATGAAAAAGTTCGCTCGGCCTTACACCCAAAAGTACCAGTTGTGCAAGGACAAAGCAGAAAGGGTTCTACGCGACGCCATGAAGACTCTTGGCACCACAGACAAATACACAGCAGCTCTCTGTCTTGGCAAAGACGGCTTCATAGACCAAACAATCATTGGCATTTTGCTGGCCAATTATTTCGAATCAAATGAACAGTACACCAAAGAACAAGTAACCCAGTGTTTGTCTGATCTGTCAAGTCATAACCAAATAGTGCATAGGAAAATAGAAGGGCATTTAGAGAGTGAACATGTGCGCGAGCGCATTCTCACCTGCAAACTGATTCCGTGTCTCAAGACAGCCTTGACCAAAGTAAGACTAAAAAGAAGAGTTTATTGAGCTTGATTTTTTTTGTTTAAATTAAAAGAAAATAGTTGTGAAATTGATGGATTTGATGTGGAATGATGTAAATCATAATGTGAAAAAAGTGGCTGCTCAGACCCTTGGTCGAACTGGTCGGGGCAAGGAAGTGCATGATCAAGTGTTCAGAAAACTTCACAGTGTCAACCTGTTTGAAAGAATCTCGGCGCTGAAAATTATAAATTATGTTGGCATAATGACTCAAAAGCTACTTGAGGTGTTTCTGAAGTGTTTTAGAGATGATTACATGAGTATAAGACAAATGGCTTGTGTGTGCTGCCAGCGATTGTTCGAAAAGGATGAAAAAATAATTGATGCTTTGGTTTTTGTGGCTCGTTTTGATCCAGTTTCAAAACTCAAAGCTCTTGCTATTAGAAGTAGGTGTTAAATAGTTTTATTGTTTTTAAATTAAGTCTTACTGACAAAAATATTTCTTTAATTTTTAAAAACTAAAATTATTATTTCAAAATGTCTAGGGAAAGATACGCAAGCCAGCGTGAGAGAAACTGAAAATTTTTAAAATAGTTTGTCCTTCATGACAAAATACAGTGTGTTGCAAAAGTTTAGAAATTTCATTTTTTTGTTAACAAATCAATAGCAGGCGCACAATCTGCCATTTTAGTGGGCTAGACACATTTTTTGCCAAAATAAAGATTTTCTGGTAATATTAATTTAAAAGGACATTATTATTAACATATTTATTTATTTATTGGTATTATCTATGCCGAGCTAAAGCTCCATCAGATTAAAAAAAATAAATAAATAAATAGCATGAATTCATTAAACCATGTCTCCGCAAGCGCCACCAAATGTGGAAACCTTAAGCTCACTAAAAACAAAATAAACTCATCCCATTTATTACATATTGAAGTCGGATTTGCGTAAAAACAGCGTAAATTCTCCATTTCATAAGGTGCATCAGATTCTTGTTTATATGATGCACTGACACTTACCCCAACATTAGTAGAAATATTCTGACTTGTCGAAACATTTAATAAAGCAGGTCCACTTTGTTCGAGTAATTCACTTTTACTTTCATCGTAACTATCAGAAACTTCAACCATGGCTGAGGCATCTTTACTATTTATCAATTTTGAGGTTTGATTAGTGAGTTCTAGGCTCAACCAATCGCACAACGTCTCCTCTAAAGGCATAGTAGTACTTCTTACCATCTTTAAGGACGTATTTAAGCCTCCCTTCTATTAAAGTACCATCACCTTGGATGCTTGCATTCTTCTTTTTAGCCTCATCTCTTAAGCATTTATCAAAATCTCTCTCTAATCTCTCTCTCTCTCTTCAGTACCAGTATTTGATTCAGCTAAACAAGAGACTATAACATTGTTTTCCTTCCTACTTATATCTTTCTGCTCTTTTGCAATAGTTGTTAAAAGAGCGTTGACTTGTTTGTTATTTTTTTTCCCACTAACTATATTAGCAAACGAAAGTGACGGCCAACCAGGAGGATTTTGTGATTCACCAGTTAATTGACTATTTTCGCATGTACGGTCTTTTTTTTCTATTGTAGCTAACCTATCAGACAGATCCTTGATTGTTTCAGACAGTTCTCTAACTGTCCTTTTTAGAACTTGATTTTCTAGTTAAACGTTAAAAACCCTATAAAAGAAAAATGTAAAGAAAAAATAAGATAAAAGTAAAGTAAGTTAAAATATAAAATAAAAGACAGTTAAAATAGACAAATTGTAAGTAATGACAGGTGTAAATTTTTCGGATTTTTCCCAATTATTTTAATAAAATCAGACCAGTTTTGATTCCAAAAATTTTTTAACATGATTCTTAACTCTGAAGCCATTTGATTGAATCTTTGTTTGGTGTTTTGATAACGAGTTTTTTGAAATATTCTTCTTTTTGTTCCTGCGTTCCTTAATTATACTGACAATGTTCGGTGAGAGACTTGTTTTGAAAATTTTGTGATTATGGAAAATGAGTGGTTAGAAGGTATTTAAATTAAGCAGTTTAAGAGCACAATTTACTTAAAATTAGAAAATATGTAAGAACTAATCATAAAGTTGTGAAAAAAAATTGTTTTATTTAACTATGCAGTTTTTCAAAAAATAAATCTTTTAAAAAAAATTGCCATATTTAAAACTTATATTTCAAAATGGCAATATTTCGGAGACATTTTTATGCAAAGTGAGAATCAATGTCATTAGCCTTATTTAAAAAATAATAAACATTTAAATTAGCTAATAATTTTTTTTTTTTAAACATAAAATTAAAATAACTTAAAAATAACCTGTATATATATATTTCATATATTATTTATTTCAACTCAACCAAAGAGACCAAAGATCAAAACCCATAAAGGGATGATTGAGCCCATTTATTAATAAAAAAAGCATATAAAAATTTATAAAATTAACAGAAATTAACAAAAAATTAGTTTTTTGAAATTAATTAAT
This sequence comes from Brachionus paranguensis, assembly GCA_016802215.1. Classification (NCBI taxonomy): domain Eukaryota; kingdom Metazoa; phylum Rotifera; class Eurotatoria; order Ploima; family Brachionidae; genus Brachionus; species Brachionus paranguensis. The sequence goes on along the minus strand of JAESIX010000019.1, from coordinate 1,354,089 downwards.
TTTGATTTTTTCTTTGATCTGTTTAATTTTTATTACAAAATTTTACCAAAAAATGTGAAATTTTACGTAAAATAATGTAAGAAAAGCTAAGGGATGCTGGAATTTTTTTATTTTTTTATGATAAAATGTATATAAAATATATGATTTTGTTTTTTTTACCAAAAACTTCATTTTTTTAGCCGTAATCATTTCGAAACGATTTTACTAAAAGTTGCGTATTTTTATGTAAACTTACGTAATTTTTCGTAAAATTACATATCCTTACAGACTAATATTCACTTGAGATTGCGTAAGTTTACTAAAAATAATTTTATTTTAAAAATTCTGCTTGTTAAACAGTTTTTAATTGTTTTAAAAATGTAAGTTTAATCAAAAAATGCGCCAAAAAGTATCTATGTTTAAAGAATGTGTATCAAGAGTTATTAATTTGTTAAGTGTTTGGTCCATTGAATTTTCATTTCTTTAAGATCAAAAATTTACAAAAAAAATTTAGTTTAGATTGTATTTTTTTAAAAATTCCAAAAACTGACAGTACTAGATAAAAGATTCTATGTACTGGACTACTGTATTGATTAAAATATAGATATAAGATACTTTATAAAAGATAAGTAAAAGATATACTACTTAAATATTTAAAATAGATAATATGCAACATTACAATATATCACTGTTGTTGGTTGATGATTTATTCAAATGTAAAAATGAAGGATTGGTTGACTCGATTAAGTTTATTTTTGGAATTATTAAAAAATATATGATTTTAAATATTGAGTATTTTTACTTATATGAACAAGTGAATAATTTTTTAAAAATTAACTTTAAATGAAATTGTAAATAATTTATTTTCTACTTTAATTCTCTTTTTTTTTTATACTTGCCTATGAGGCTTGAATAATAAATTAATAATAATAATAATTATGCAAATTTCGATTTTTTTCTTCTAATCGTAAGTTATAAGCAATTGGAGACAATCAACTTTTTTGAATTGGCCAAGTTTTAGGCTTGTTGTCAATAGAAGATGAAATTTGAACTTGGAAATTTGGCAATGTGAAATTTTAGTACAAAAATTGCAGTACAAAAAAAAAACTTGATAATTTTTTTCTAATTGTGCAAAAATGGTTCGTTAAAGTGTACAGTATTCTACAAATTTTTACAAACGAATTCCAAGCTCTGCAAAAACTCTGCAATTTATTGCATAGTTTAATCAAGTATTTTTTGATGGTGTGCATTTTACAGAAAATTGCAGAGTTTTTGCAGAGCCAAGAATTCTTTTATAAAAATTTTTATTTTTGAAAAAATTTTTATTGAAAAAAATTTTTCAAGATTTTTTTTGTATTGCAATTTATGTACTAAAATTTCACATTGCCAAATTTCCAAGTTCTATTTTCAGGTCCAAAATTCCCTTTACAAAAATAAAAAATAATATATTTTAAGATTTTACGTAAATCCTTGGTGGCTGTTAACGGACTATATATTTTCAGGATAATGTTAAGAAATTGACCTTCCGACCACTAATTATATGAAAGAGGATTGCTTAAGTATTATTGCGGGAAGATAAATAGTCACCTAGCTTCTTTTATTTAAAAGCTCATAGCTGAAAAAAATAAAATAAAAATGTCTTTTTTTTGTAAAATTCTTCAATTTTAAAGAATTGATACTTGTATTGTATTCTATTTTGTTGATAATTAAAGTCTCTACATTCAAAAAAAATACACTTTTAGTTTTTTTTTAGTTTTTCAGCTATGAGCTTTTAAAAAGAAGCTAGGTGACTATTTATTTTTCCGCAATAATACTTAGGCAATTCTCTCTCATATAATTAATGGTCGGAAGTTCAACCCAGGATTTTTCTTGATATTACTAGTTTTACAATTCAAAAACTAAGTCTAGAAAAACTATTTAAGCCACGTAAATTGTTTTAGTCAAAATTTTCACCGCTTTCACCAATTTACCTTTACTTTAAAATATAAAAAAGGCTTTCAACTTTTAAAACTTTATTTCAAAATAAAAAATATCAAATAAAAACTTTTAAATTTAATTTCAATTTTTAATTATATTCCAAGCTCTTGGACTGATCGGTGTGTACAACGAAAGCATTCGAAATGCGCTAATGTGGGCTCTGCAGTTCGAATCTGATCCAATAACTCGAACAGAAGCATGCCATTCCATAATATTGCTCATCAACCAAAAAGATCAACAATTGGTAGAGATTTTGCTGGACAGACACTTGGTCGAAGAGGACACCATGGTACGCAATGAAATATTGGATGCTTTAATACACTTGGGCTATGATCCCAAAAGTGAGCTTCCTCTAGTTACTAAAATCAAAAATGATGTAAAAAAATTAAATGACAAAAATGAGATAATTAGCAAAATACTGGAAATAGAGAAAGAACGTGAATTTGAATTTGAGAAAAAGAGGTTGATATGGGACGAAAATGAGAACGAACAGGTCAAAGCTGATAGTTCAAGGGAAAAATTGAGCCAGTCAAGTTCTGACTCTTTTGGTCCATTTGAGCCCAGGCTAATCGAAAAATCTGTCAAGAAAAATTTGAGCAAAAAATCAAAGAGACCAAATGAGACGAGCTTTTTATCAAGACTTGTCCAACAAGAGACCAAAGAAGTGACATCATCCCGAAATTCGTTCAATTTAGACTTTTTTCTTGACGAATTCACCGCCGAAAGTAAAAAATCTTTGAGTTCGCAAAGAATTCGAACAATCGCTGAGGAGCATTGAAAAATTTTTTAATCCTTTTTTGTTCTCAAATAAAAATTATCAAGCGTGAAAATTAGTTTTTCTTTTTTTTTTTTGATATTTTGACATTTTAAAATCGCTAAGTATTTTAATTAATAAATATTTGGCAAATAATTAATCAATTTAAAAAATGTAATTTATAAGGCTAAAATTTTCTTTTAAGTAAAATTGTGAAAATTTAATTAAAGAGAGCTGTTTGAGTGAAAAATTGTCAAAATATTTTTTTTTAATTATTTTAAAATAAGCTGAAATCAATTAGGATTTTTTAATCACAATAGTACGCAAAAACGTGATTTTTTCTATAAGTTAAAAATTTTTTTTATTAACTATTTTATTTTACTAAAATTTTTAATTTTATTTTATTTTTTTTTATCAGAAGGAGCTAACCGCTCGATTAGATTTCACTAATAAATAAATAAATAAATTCTTCTAACAATTTCTTCTTTCTTTTCTGAACTGTTCAATACTTAAACATTTGAACCTGTCATTATTTACAATTTGTCTTTTTAAATTGTCTTTTATATTATATTTTAACTAATTTTATTTTTATCTTATTTTTACTTTACATTTTTATTTTATTTTTTTGTTGATTTTTTTTTTTGTTATCTAAAGGAGCTTTAGCTCGGCACAGATAAGACAAATAAATAAATTTACTCAATTGGACCATTAAAATATAAGAAAAGTGTTAAATTAATTGTATTGAAAAATAATATTTTTTGCTAATTGTTTGCAGTTTTGTTTAATTGCAATTAATCAATGGAAGCTTTAGATAAGAGATGAAGTCTTGGAAAAAATAGGTCTAGATATCAATAATTTGAAAAAAATAATTTTCCACAATAAAAATCCGCTAGGAAATCAAATTTCAAATATTTATTCATTATCTAAAAATCAAAAAAGCTTTTTTCCTAATTAATTTTTAGACTCTTATCCTTTAAAAGATTATTAACTTTTTTTCGTTTTTGATATTTTTCAATGAAAATATTTTAAAATCTAAAATCAAATGATTTTTTTTTCCAATTAATTATTAAATATATTTGACAATCTTTAATCAATCAATTAAAAAAAAAAATTCAAAAAATATTTTAACTTGCAAAAGTATCATCAGATATTTTATTTATCAATAACTTTAACATTTTTTCATTTCATTAATTAATTAGAGTAAAAAAAGTAATCAAAAATTGTTATCTAAAGTTATTTATTTCATCCACATCTGTATATATAAATACTTCATTATCAGTTAGCGACTCTTTGGCTTTCTACGGTATTTTGTCAAATCAAGATTTATCGATTGCCTTCTGACCACCCAGTGTATTTTTAAAAATTAGTTTTTGTATTTTGTCAAATTATATTAATTTATTTATAAAAAAAAAATTAAAATAAAAAAATGATTTTTATTTTTTCCAATTTTTTTCAAAAACACCTTCAATTTCACAAAAATATTTTATTTTTAATTTAATAAATAAACCAGTTATGTTAATTAATTCTTTAGACTTTTATCCTTTAAAAGTCTTTAATCGTTTTTTTTTTTACAAATAAATGATTTGGGCTATAAAAGACATTGTCAGATTTGAATGATGCTTGACTATTCAGTCAAATGATTAAATGAGTTTCTTCCAAAGTTTATGAAAAAAATCGAAAGGTAATAAATGCTCACAAAATTTTGATCAAAAATAGATAAATTTTAATTTTGATTTCTCTTAAAGGAGATAACTAAATTTGACTTAAGTTGGCAAAATAATTGAAAACAAAAGACTTATCTTTATCAAATTTTCAAACTTAAAATTATAAAATTAAAGAATGCTATTTTGTTTGAACAAAGCATCAAATATCTTTGACATTCTTAAATAAATCAATAAAAACAAGTGAAAAAAGTATTTTTATTATTTGTAATAGTTGACTAGTTTAGCTAAATTGACTTAAAATACCAATTAACCAAGAGACTGTGCAATAGTTTTAATTTTCCAATTTTAAATGCTTTTTAAAATTAAATTTTAAAAGCATGAAATTTAAATTAAAATGAATAAAAATTTTGCTTGCTACATGTGTTTTAGAATGTCCATTACATTCAATTGAATCCAAAGAGAATGAAAGTTTTCTTTTGATCAAAATTTTGAAAATTATTTTTGTTAATTAAATCAAAATTTATTTCTTTTGATTTATGCATAGTTTTTTCTGTATTAAGATATCTGGAGTTAATATTAACTTTGAGGGATACTCTGGTCAGCTTGTAATTATGTCATGTGAATAAAAAATCCTTTTTTGGAATAATATAAGAAAAAATTAATTAAATTAATTTTATCTTTAAAATTGGTACCACAAGCATAAGTCCATCATTTTAGTTTTTGCTTATTTCAATTCTTTTCTAAATAATTGGTGTTATTACAACAAGATCGGTATAAATAAGTCAAAAACCTTTTGCATGATCTTTACTAATAAAAGGACCAATATGCTTGATAAAATTAATTTGGGTGGAAAATAAATATAAGTTGTCGGAGATGAACATCTTTTAAGCTTTAATTTGATAAGGATCTAAATTTTTCATAGCTTGTTTGCTTTTTATTTTTGAATGTCAATAAACCTTTTAAATACAAAATTTCAATGCAATTTTTTTAAACTTTTAATTTTATATTGATTAAACTTTTTTTGTACTATTTTTGAAAAAAGTGATAATAAAATTTATTTAAAATTTTTAAACTGCTTAGATTTAAGTAGATTTATTTAATTTATTTGAATAAAAATTAAGGAATTATTTAGGAAGGTCAGTTTTTTAGGTACAATTTTATTTAATTAAAAATTTCAATAAAAATAATAAAATAATTTGTTCAATAAAAATTCGATTTCTAAGCAATTTTTTTCATTTTATTTGATACAATCAAATTGGAGCTTCAAATCTTTGGCCTTGATGAGACAAAAATTGCAAAAAACATATTATTTTAAAAAAATTTAACCAAATTAAGCATAAATTTATTAAGCTTTATTGAGACAAGAGGTCCGGAATATCCAAAACAAAAAAAACAACAAAGATTTTGAAATTATTAATATTTATTTTTTAGAAATCACGCCAAACTAGGTGTAACTAAAAAGTGAAATAAAATAAAAATCAAGTTAGATAGGAAAATTTTATTTTTTAGTTTTTTTTTTGTTTTCTTTTTGATTCTTTTTTCTGTCTTTATTTTTTTTATCTAGGCTTGTTACTGGAATTGGTTCCAGGTCGTTTGGTCAAGGCGTGAATTTTAGAGCATTAAATTAATTATGTATTTTATCTCAAAAATTTCAGGTAAGTACACTATTACAAAATACTTAAGTCTTTCTTTTTTTAATCTACTAAACAGTATTTTATCAATTCACAAAATCCATTTCGACTTTTTTCAATCTTCTTTATCAGTTTTGTTCTCTCTATTTTAAAGCCTTTTTATTGATATTTATATAAATATCTATAGATTTTTTTTAAAAAAGAATTGACAAATTACTTAATTTTATATAAAACTCTTTCTTTGATTCTAGTAAGATAGAAATTGTTCTAGAATATTCGGAAATATTTTTAAAAAAATTTATTTATAAATATGTAAAAATAAGCTATTTAAAAAAATGTAAAAATAATTTTGAAAAAATAACTTATTTAATAGTTATAGTGGGGCGTCTACGTACGCGACTACTTGGAGACTCGAGTCTCCCATAGCATATATATACTTCTATACTACTTCCACTAAATTCAAAATAAAGCTATGTAAAATTAGGATAAAAAAGAATTATTAAAATAAGTGATAGTGCATCCGTGGTCTTGATTATTAATTTGTTTGAATTAGTTTAGCCGTTTTTCTATTTATGATTATCTTTTCTGTGTTTTCGTTTACTATGATTCTAGGTTGTGTAATGTTTACATTAGTCCCCATGGGTTCGTCTATTGAAGCATGTATTTATGCTCCTTCTTTACTTAAACTTACATGGTTGAGTTAATTAACTTTCCAGTGATTTCGACAAAGATGTCGCTAAAACGCAGGTTGTACCTGATTTTTTTCCAAGTACAACATATGTTTGATCATTAACCCTTCCATTGTTTGTATTTTTTTCATTTCGCTTTTACTAATTACACAATTTTCTAATCCATAATACACAATTGGTCTCAAGTATGTTTTTTTTTTTAAATGGCTCTGAGTAATAAAACTCCTTTCGCCATTGTAAATGTATTTGAATATATCACTATAACTATATTTGAATATATAGATGAAACAAAAAAAACGAAAGAAATGTCTTGATAATATTACAAAAAAAGAGAATTATTATGAATAAGTGTGCTTTTAACAGTTGGCTATCAACTTGATTTTTTAAGCTAAATAAATAAAATAAATATTATTATTATTTCCATGAGGGTCCAAAGATTAAATCTTGATTTTAAGCATGTTCCCTACTCAGAGGTATTCAGTATCGTGATTGGGGATTTATTAATTGAAAAAAGAACTGTTTTATTTGATAAACTTTATTGAGAATATTTTTTAAATTTTTTCTAAAAATAAGCTGAGCACTTTCAAAAACAAAAACTTACAAACAAACACAAATGACCAGATAAATTAATTTATTAACTAATTATTATTTTATAAGCTTAATTTCAATATATAATATATTTTATTTTCCTGGCCTTTTTTCTTAAATTTTACAAGAGTCAAGTCCAAGTCTGGACTTAAATATAAAAAATATTTTAAAGTCTTTGACTTGGACTTGACTTAAGACTTGTGACTTTTAAACAACTCTACATTTTAACTTTTAATTTTGGCGGTGTTATTTACATTTTAAAATTAAATATAAGAAGTTCTTTATTACTTCGATTTGGCACAAGCGAAAAAAAAAGAGAGAAAAAATTTCCTTTGGGCTAAATTGTTCAAAAAAAAGAAATACTTTGAAGATTTTTTAATTTTTTTGTTTAAGGTAAAAAGGTGACAACTTAATATCTTATAAGAAAAAAAACAAAACAATATATTTTTATACTAAAAGCTTAATTTGATTCGTTATCAAAATAACTAAAATTCTTATTTATTTGAATAAATATTTTCTTTATGTTGATTAGTTTTCAAAAACATTTATCTAAAATATTCAATTTAAAAAAAAGCTTTTTAATTTGAAAACAAGATCACTCTTAAATTCAAATAAACTAGCTGATTATTTATTTATTTGAAAAATTTTAGAAGATGAACTCCAGCACACAACCCTTTTGCTTGAAAAATTTCAATTAAATAAGTTTACGGTAAAAAAGAGTTTAAAATATTTTAAATTCAATAATTATTTTTAAACAAGGAAAAAGCAGTTTTATAAGACATTTGTATAACATCATGTTCAGTGAGATCGAGTTGCTCTATTTAAAGTGCTTATTTATTAAAGAGACTAGTTAACACTAGTGAGTAAAGAAAGATAAATCTATCAATTTAGTAATTTAGGTATGATTTAAAAATTCATCAGGGAAAAATGAAAATATATTTTTAGTATTGAAATACAAAAAAAAAAATCTACTTTTTTTTTAATTAAGTTAAATGCAGTTGAACGGGTACGACTTTTTTCTCCCTCATTAATACAGAATGGCATATTATTTTTTATTCAATGAGAAAAAAAAAGAAAAATCATTTTTTAAATTAAATATCAAAATGTTTTTATTTATTATTATTTCAATTCACCTGAAAGGCTGATTGCCAAGCTCTATACGAGCCAAGTGAACTCATTTAATGATATAAAAAAATTAATAAAATTAAATAGTTTTAAATAAAAGATTAGTAATCAAAATTTTTTAAGTTTAAATCAAATTTTACAAATAATTTTACAAATTTTAAAAAGTGGTAATTAATATTATTTGAAATTCTTGCTTCAAAAATTGATTTTTTAAATTGATACTTGTTAGTGATAGATGAAATCCTTAAACATAAAAAAATTTACAGATAATTTGAAAAACAGTGCAACTTCAATGGAAAAAAAATTCAATGACTATTTTGATGTCTATTTTTTTTACTTAATTTTTATTTAGAATTAAAAAGTTTGATTATTAATTAGCAAAGTCACTAAATAAAATTTTTAATTTAATTGAAAAAAATTTAAACTTTAATTTTCTAAAATTAATGAACTACATTTGTTTTTAAAATGTATATATTGTAAAAATTTAATAATCAATTTTGCAAAAAGAAAAAATCTCAAAATATTTATTCACCAAAGGTTTCGAATTCTCGCTTATTTTTATTTTATTTTATTATTATTTAATGAACAAAAATTGTTAATATTAAATATTATTTTTAATTTGTTTAAAATTAAAAGAACAACGAAATGTAATTTTTATTTTTAAACTTTGAATATCATTGATTATTTAACAAATATTAATTCTTCGCATCATTGAGCTTCTGACCACACCATACTAATAAGCAGCAAAAGAAAAATATTTTTAAATCTAGAAATTCAATTTTGTCAATTTAATTTTAAAATTTAGCTTTTTTTTTATAATTTAAATCAAGAGTGTAAGCTAATCTTGACTTTGGAATATATGGTAACAATTTAAGTGATGAAGAAAGGTTAAATGCATTCATGGCAATAACATTTGGTATCATGGTGGATGAATTAAAAGAACGCTGTAATTCAAGACTTAATTACACATTTCTAAAATAAGAAAGGCTCTACATTTTACACCTACATAAAAAATTGAGTCCTAAACATCAATAATATATTTCCAATAAAGTTACATTTAATTCAAACAAAACTTGGGTCATTTTATATATAAAAAGGGTAGAAAATTTTAATAGACAATTAAATGTCTATTTTTCAATTAATAAAAAAAAATTGCTGACATTTTTGCAAATCTAAAATAGTATTTACAAATAAAAAATGATTCTTCTCATATAATAAAACACTTTTTACTAACTTGCTCTTTTATTAAGAATTATTTAGAATTTTTTATTAAATTTAATTTATTAATAAAAAAGAAAATTGTCTGATTTAAAACTCAATCAATACAATAATAAATAATAATAATAAAACTTAATAAAAAAATAAAGTTATAGAATAAGGATGATTATCAGTAATCATTAAACGAAATACAAGGATTAGTTGTGCTTTAGTAACCTGGAAAACCTTTTCTTAACAAAAAAAAATATCAATTTTATTTTTAAAACCATTTAACGTTGTTTGTTCAACCACTTCTCTTGGCAATTTGTTCCTATCAATCACCACTCGATTTGTAAAGAAGTTCAATCTTATAAATCCATTTCTTACTAAGTATCTGTCAAAAACATAACTGTGACTTCTTTTTCTATAATGTTCAGATATTTGAACCAATAGGTAGTGCCATTCAACCGTATCAAAGTTCTTTACAATTTTAAACTGTTCAGTTAAATTTTCTCTTATTCTTCTTTCTTCATGCGAAGTAAATTTAAACTTTTTAAGACGTTCTTCATAACTCAAGTTTCTCAATTCTCCAATTAGTTGAGTCGACCTTCTTTGGACACCCTCTATGCTTTTTATGTCTTTCTTTAACATCGGATTCCAAACTTTCACCTGGAAAATCATTTATAAAAAAAACAAATAAGATTGGAACTATTACTAAATTCTATACAACACTACTAAAAAAATGCCTCCAGGATGAACATACACCACCTAAAACCACTCTTTGTATAAAGACAAAATGTCGACATATTATCTACCAGACAGAAAATCCAGAGTTTCCAACAAGTTTGTTACACAACTTTTGTTAGGGACAAAACCATTCTGGCAGTTGCTAATTAAATTATTTTTGGTTAATAATCTATCAGGATATTTGTCTAAATTTATTGATAAAATCAGATTGTGTTTATTTCGATTTTTTTTTGAAGTTCCTCAAAATATTATGTCAATAAAAAAGGGGTCTAAAAGCCAAAACATTATGAAATCAGAACAAATCCTCTATAGGGTAAATTTTACTCTTTCCCTTGTTTAAGCTCATTCTCAGAAACTTACATAAAAATACAAGTCATTCAACACCCAGCAGTTAGATCTATCTTGATCTATCTAATCTATGACACTCTGTCCAACATTGTACTTTTTTTATAAGTCACAGTTTTAAGTCTAAGTCACAAAAATTTAAGTCAAAGCTATAACTTGAGTTAGATTTTTTTTTCTAATTCAAAGTTATGATTTGCACAAAAATATTTATCAATACCTGCTTCACCAGGACCAGTTGAAAGACTTTTTTCTAAATCTGGTTACATTAAAAGACCACATAGGTCAATATTAACAGCCAGGAATTTGGAAGCCAATACTTTATTGGTATCAAATATGGATTTATTAAATGAATAGAGAATATAATACTATTTATAACATTTATTAATTAAATTTAATAAAAATATATGAAATATGAAAAAACTTTGTTTAGAAATTTATTACATTTAAAAAAAAATTTTAGGTCAATGACTTGACTTGATTTAAGACTTATGAGTTAAAAACAACTCTGTACACCACGAGACCTTTGAACAGCTTCAAATCGATTTTTGAGTTGAACGAGAGATATATCAGAATAGGAATGGAGTGATATTCTTGTCCATTGGTCGTCAGAATGGTAAAGTAATAATTATTTAAATGAATGCTATTTTTTCAAATTTTTATTTGATATTTTTATTTATTTCAATATTTTTTTATCTTGAAAATTTTTTTTATTTTGGATTGATTAAAAAAATAAAAGATTTTTTTAACATTATTTTATTTCTTCTCTCTACTTTACACAAAATATTTATCTCTTTAAGAAAAATTAAAAAAATTAGCTCTAAAATAATTTTTATTAAAAAAAAACAATTAATCAATCAATAAAAATCTAGTTTGAACTAAAAGCGACAATTAAAAATCTTGCTAGCAATTGAGAAGAATTTTAATCGGTTTCTTATTGATTGATAACATTAATTTAAGTGGTCACAAATTGTCTCCAAGTGCCAATGTTATCAGTGATAATCTTGAGAATTAAAAAAATCTGCCAGCACTAGAAAAAAAAAAGATTATATGCTCTTGATTCCAAGAGTCAAATCTAATTAAGATTTAATTACTTTCGATCGCAATATCTGTGAAATCTGCGATCGAATTGCATCGCTTCGATCCATTTCAATCGCTCTTCAGGTTATTTGTCACAAAAGTTAATTAAAACATAATTTTCTAGTGAGTGTGTGTGTGTGTTTGTGCTAGTGTCTCTAGCGACTATTTGCTTCTAATGAATCAATTTTCAATTTGAAACCAATTTGAAGTAATTAATTTTTGCTTCAAGTCTTATAAAACAGATTGTCTCTGAATATTGTTTTGTTTTTGCATTTCTTCACTGCCAGTCAATCTAATCGGCTGGCATTGCCGCGGCTGCTTATGACTCCATTCACTTTGAGATTAAGCACACAAGCAGCCAAGTCTCTTGAGCAATTGATTTTTAATTAAGCAACATTTATTTTTTATCACACTCTAAAATGACAGAGATTCCAATTTCGATTGCAAATTTGATTCGTTCTGCAGGGACTATGCGGCCTGCAGCCACAGCCCGAAGACACAATCGATAATTGTGCGCTATCACGAATCGGCACGATTCTACTCTCCACAATTACCTAAGCTCATAAGCACTTAATCGAGCGCGACACATGCTGGCCTACACTGATCTTTACTCGACTTGATGTTTGTCAAGTGTCAATTCTCTTTCTTTAAATAGACTCACAAGATACTATGTCATCTTTGACAACAATTGTGGCCTCTATTTGTCTTACTAAGCTCTTGATTAAAATTCTTTTCTCTTCGCTTTCTTAGCACACTCGAATGCTGCTTCATAATCCAGCCCATCTTGTAACATATTGTTCAAGCAAATTAATTCCGCATTTCGATGCACTCAATTGACTGCAACAGGTTCACAACAAATCTAAATTAAATAATCTCTTTGAATGCTTTTTTTTTTATTAAAATAAAATTTTTAGACCCGAGTCTTGACATGTCTCTACTTATTATTTAATCTTGGATTAACAGCAGTTATTTTTTTTGTTGTCACAAAGAAATGCAAGCAAAAAATTTAATAATTTTTCTTGACGACTCTGACTTGAAAACTAGTTAATTTTGACCAAATTCACAAACTTCACGTTATTGCAATTTGGTCAATAATTAAGCTACCGGAAAGATAAGGTAGTCAAATTCAAGATCTCAAAGAGCTCTACAACATGCTTGTGAGCAAAGTTGAAAATACTCAACGGTCATTGAATTATTCAATTTTGAAAAAGTGAAAAAACACATTTTTCGGCTTTTTTCAAAACGATCTGATAACCTGGATTTTTTGATGATCCGGTCACCCAAGAACTCTATGGATAGTTCATTCAATAAGCTTGCCTTTGGCTTTTACAGATCGAAAAAAGCTTCAAAATTCGCAAAGTTATGCGACTTGAAAACAAGTTAATTTTGACCAAATTCAAAAACTCAATAAACAAAAAAATACTAATAAATTGTAAAAATAGTTTGGGATTTACCCAGACAGGTTCTAATGGAACCAAGTCCTTCTTTTCAGTCAAATTAATTTCAAAATTTAATTTTCTATTATGCAATTTTTAAATTTTTTCAATCAGAACATTTTATTGATATGAAAAAAGTTCAATCTTCACAAATATATATAATATATAATATAATATTTTTGGAATTTTTTTATATTTTTTGAAATTAATAAAAAAAGAAATTCAATTGAGATGGGCTTGATTTTGAAAAAGGCATTTTTTTTTCACGATTTTTTATTACCTTTGAGACTATAAATAAATAAATATTTTAGAACAAAATTCTCTCTTAATGTACGAATCGCTTGAGTTAACGATTTGAAAAATATGATCCTGCTTGTTGTAACTAGATTATTTAAAAAAAAAGAAAAAAAAATTTAAATGATGTCATTTTATTTTTAAGATGTAAATTCATTTTTTGTCAATTAAGTCCTGTAAATTGAGTGATTTTTCATGATTTCATTGGATATTTAAAATCTTTATTTTTATGCATTTATTCTAAAAAATAGGAAATTATCCAGGGATGTTCCGAATGACAAAGCCTTTTTTCAGATCTTTTATTTACATAAAATATTTTTGATTTGTCTATATTTCTCAATAAAATATTGTCAATGCAAAAAAAAATTTAAAGAAAAAAAATTTTAAAATAATTTATTTAATTTAAAATAAAGAAAGCATAAATAATTAACGAATAAGTTTTTTTCTAAATTTTATTTTTATACTCGCGAATTTTGGCAAAAAGTAAAATCAATAAATAGTCTAATTATAATTTATTGATTTATCTATTGTGATAATTAGAGATAAACCCTCAGGTAGTTTAAGAAAAGATCTAAGGGGTTCTTTTTAGTGCAGCGATATTGAAAAATTATAATTTTAAAGTAAAAAATGATTGTTTAATTGAACATAAAAAAATATATAATTAATTTTGATTTTACTTAGAATGAAATAAAAAATCATTTTTTTTTTATTTATTAGAGACTTTGTCTTTTTTGATCGACAGAGATTTTCAAAGGAAAAATTTCAAGTTCTCGTTTATTTTTTATTTTTATTCAAATCATTTCGAATACATTAAATTTTGTTAAACAGACTTTTACATTCAAATATTTTCTCTTCTGTCAATTCATTCAAAATTTAAAAAAATTAAATTCTTACAAGTCAAATTTTTTCTTAATTAGAGCAAAATTTTTGAGCGTTTAATAATCCTTTCATTTGTTTTTAATAAAAGACCAATTTTTGCTAATTTTATACTCTTCATTTTCACTCTAACTTATGATTAATTTAAGCAAAATTACTTTAAAATAATGTAAAACAGAACGATGATTAGACTCAAGCTCGTAGAAGAAGAATTGTGTTCACTGGGTCCGTATTGCCGAATGGTTTGTGTGTTGGTCATACACGCAAAGGAAAAAGGTTCAAACAGCGCTGAGGGAAAAATTTTTTTAAAAACATATCTGCAGTATGGGGCGCATGTTTAAACCCCTTTCATTAAAAAAAGTGGGGACCACTTTCGTGGTTATAAACTTTCTAATTCTGCACTAAAGTTTTATTAACGGAATATTAGGAAAATAAAATAAAATAATTTTTTCTTGTTAAATATTTTATTTAATGCATTTTTGACCTCTTCAAAGCAAACTGTTCATTGAGTGAGAAATGATGTGGTTATTTAGAGAACTACATGAAAGTAGCCTCTGTGTTGGATCGAAGTCGTAGCTCAAAAAGGCACTGGAAAAGAACACTAGAACCTCTCCAATTATCCTGTTGAATAGCATGGCACAATTTATTATCAGCTTTCCAAAATAATCAAAAATTGATGTCACTAGATGCAATTAAGGATCTAAATTCTATTTAAAATTTTGTAAAATTAACAATATTAAAATTGAAAAATAAAAATAAAAATAAAGGTAATCCAAAAAAGTTTCTGTCTTGGTCTGCAATAAAATTGTTCATTTTCTTGGCAATTAGCTCGTGGTCACATGTTGATTCCAAAAATTTACTAAACTTGGATTGGCTCTGATATCGATGACAATGTCTTGTGGATTGTATTTATACTAGTTTTGAATGAAAAAACTTTTGAAAAACTCTTGACGAGTTTGTTCGGGAAAATCTGAAGGTCTTTTTTTATCTTTGAGTTCCACATTGTGGAATAATTTATCAAAAATCAAAAAGATTAAAAATTTGTGCTGAGTCTTATTTAAAGTGATTTGATTTGAGTCCTTTAATTTTTGAAAGAACATCGACTATCTAGAAGACTTTTTAGAAAATTGTTTTTTAGCTTTGCTAGATTAAGCTAGACTGGGCTAGATTAAACCATATATATAAAATACGTGACTATGTAATTAATTAGCACGCCTTGCAATTCTTCTAGAATCAGAATGGAATTCTAATCTAGAAGACCCATCATCTCTAATGAGCTACAGATGTCAATGCTATACAATCCTTTATTATTTATTATTTCAATATACTATTAAACAACTATCCTTGTTATTCATCCAGAAACAGATTCGAGAGGAAATTCTTGGTTGTCAATGGATTTTTTTATTTAAAGCCCCATTTTTACAGAATTTGACGATATTGTCAACCGCCTTTAGTAGTAATTGCTTGATCAATTCAAAAAAGAAGAAGAAACAATAATTCCGATGGGTCAGAGATTTTTGAAAGAGCTTTCTTAATTTTATAAAAATTTTACTGGTTCTGAGTTGGGTCTTAAAAAGCTCGTATAGGCGAATGGTTTGTGTGTTAGTCATGCAAGCAAAAGATCGAGGGTTCCTAGCCCACTGAGGTTAGAAAAATCTTAAAAATATCTCTGCAGTACGGAATGAATGCTTAAGCCTCTTTGATCATTAAAAAAGGGGAACTGGTTTCGACTGGGTAATAATAGATTTATTTCTTTTGATTTGGATCTTAAGTTGAGTCAAAAAATAATAATCAATAATTAATTAAAATAATTTTTTTTTTTTTTTTTGGAATATAATTTAAGAGAACAACCTCCACAGGCTTATCCGAGCGGTGGAAACCCTCTTTTCAGCCTGCCTGCTTAAACTTATTGAAAAAAAAAAAAAAAAAAAAAAAAGTTAGAAAAAGTTTGTAATAAAAAAGGTTATTTGATAAAAAACGTAAAAACATAAAAAAAAAGAAAAGCGGACATGATTCTTATCTAGTTATCTAATTAAAATAATATTCATTCTAATATTTTATTGATATTGGTTATGATGTTGAAAAAGTCCTTCTTTCTTGGCTGCTATTTTCTTTTACAAGGGAAATGAGAATAAACTGTACAGGATTCAAAGACTCATGTGATTTAAAATGTTTTATAGATTTTGTGATTTATAGATTTAAAATTTACAATTAAGTTATTCATTTTACACATTTTTATAAAAAATTAAAGTCATTAAACAAGTAAAAATAGTCTTGATTAGTTCTCATTACTAGATCAACAAGATAACAATAGTACTTTACCGAATCTACAAACCCAGCATTGTTACAGTCAAAATGACTTTCTATTGAAAAAATAGAAAATTTTGGATCATGTTCCATACAATTTATTTTTGTCAAGTTTTCAACAATTGACAATTGCTTTATAAACGATGTGTTGAATCTATCAAACGATTTATAATCTTTTCTAAGATACTCAAAAACTTTACAACTGACCGAGTTGTTTAGCACTTGTTTCAAGTAAAATATTTTGCGCTTGTTTACAATTTTCTAATTTTCTAGATTTTAAATAACACTGCATATTAATGGAATGAAAAAAAGAAATAAGAAAAAAAAACAAAATATGAAAAAGTTTTGTGTATAATAAAAAAAAATGTGAGGCTACTTGGTGGATCTATAGATATTAGTTGGTTTTAGATATTTTATTCTGTCTTTTATTAAAAAGCAAGCTTGTATTTATATTTCAAAGTCTAATTAAAATTCTAAATACAAAATCAATTTAATAAATTAATAACAAATATTTAAAACACTAAGAAAAGCAACTAATTAAAAACATTAAAGTATATTGTGGAATCATTATATCATCATAATGTGCAACGTGTCACTCCACAAAAATCTGTGCTATGATAAACAGGAAAAAAACATTTTTATTTTTTTATGATGTAGCTTAAACTATACTTGTTTAATTTTTCTTTATTTTTACTGGGCAAAATGGGCTCATTTCGAATGTTAGCTCGAAGCCTTTTTAAATTAATTTTTTAAATAAAAATTAAAAAAAAAATAAAAACTTGAACTTTTTAAAGACGGATTTGTGTATGCACCAATTCTGCAAAATGAAAAATAAAAAAAGTTTTGTTTAATCTCAAAGAAACTTTTGTTTGTATCAAAATGAGACTGATTGGAAAACTAATTTTAATTTTGATTGGTTTATTTAGATTTAGAGTATGAATTGACAATAATTGATTAATAATAATTGTTTGCAACAAAAATAATAAAAAAAATAAAAAGAAAGAATAAAAGTGAACAAAAAAAAAAAAAGAAAAAAAAAAGAAAAATAAAATAGCAACAAAATTATAAAAACACTCAATACAATTAAAAATATAAATATAAGAATCTTTTGTTTAGCGTATATCTAAAAGTAAAACTTAACCACTTAATTGAACTAAGAGCCCTAAGAGCTTTGCTTTTCCTCCAGCTTGCGAATTTCGTCTCCAATCGGATCTTTGCACTTGGCTCTGCATTCATTGGTGGCACGATGGATGGGCGGCGATGCTGCTGCGGCGGCGGCGGCGGCGGCGGCGGACTGTTTAAAAAGAAAGGAAGGCGACGAGGACAACGAGCTGGACGACGATCCACTGACGACCGTGCTGGCCGCCGAAACGTCCAAGTCAACCTTTAGCCGTTTCGACTGGCTCTGTCCGTCCGCCTGCTCTTCCTCTTCGTACTCATACTCATCTGTGGAACACTCTCTCTTGGCCGAGTGAACAGCGCCGGGCTCGTGAGGCCCCGCGGCATGCTGCGAGTCGACGTGCCGTCTCAAGTCGACCTTGCGCTGAAAGGCTCGTCCGCACATAGTGCACGCAAACGGCTTGAAGCCCGTATGCTTCCTGCTATGCGTAATAAGGTTAGACGACTGACTGAACGACTTGCCACAGATGACGCACTTGTGCGGCTTCTCTCCCGTGTGAATGTACGTGTGCTTTTTCATGTCGGACTTTTGGTGAAAGCGTTTGCCGCAGTACTGGCACGGGTAAGGCCGCGTGTCCGAATGAATCAACAAATGGGTGGACAGGGTGCTGGAGCGCTTGAAGCTCTTGCCGCACTGGTGGCACTCGAAGCTTTTCTCCTGCTGATGCGTGGCTCGATGATGCTCCAGGCTGACCAAGTGGCCGAACGTTTTGTGGCAAGTGTCGCACTCGTACGGCCTTTGCTGGTCGGTGTGAGCGCGGCGCGAATGGACCTCGAGGCCGTGCGACGTGCTGAACTTTTTGTCGCATCTGTCGCACTCGTACAGCTCGCACTGCTGGCTACTCGTCACTTCGTCTTCTTCGCGCACCGACGACGAACTCGAGCTGGATGCCGAGCTGTCGCCGCGTCTAAATTGACTGTAGAACTTTTCTAATTGTTCGTGGTACGCGGACCCATTGCGCAACTCTATAAAAGCCGATAGGGCGCTGTAGATCGCGTTATGCTGGCTTGGATACTGTTGCAGGGCCATTGCCTGGAGCAGGCTCATGTTCGGAAGCAAAAAATTGACCAGTGGCTTGGACTCGCCGCCGTTTTCTTGATTCAATGCTGAATTGAACAACATTTTTATGTCTAAAAAAAAAAAAATTTTTTTCAACCATTTATTTGTTTAATAAAATATATTTTTTTATTAAAAAAATTTAGAAAAAAAAAATTTTGTGTAAGACAAAATAAAGACGTCATCACATGTCCTACTGTAGTTAGCCCTTATCATTTATTTGTCCAGTTAAATCGGTCTAAATGAGAGGCTATTCAATGAATGCAGGCAGTCATAAGAGCAGTGATCATTTGGCCATGAGAACGTGTGAGGACTCGTGAGTCAAGGAGACTATTTAACAATGGCATCAAATAAGAAGATTTATTAAGTGCTAATTCTTTCAATTAGTTGGGTTGTTCAAAAACTTGTTACTTACTACCTCAGATTATTTGTAAAAGAAAAAAAATTGATTGTTCATTTTTTATATATTTTTTTCTTTCTTTTTCTTTTATTGCTTCGGATTCCAATTAATTGTTCTTGACTTAACCACTGTATTAAATTTGTCTAATAAAAAAATTATTGACATAATCACTTGTCCTACACCATACTTCAGTTAACACCAACCAATGTTTTTTGTTATTTCTTCTGATTCCAATAAACTTATCCAGACTTAACCACTAGTCTTATATGCTTCACCATAGAACATTTACCGTGTTTCTTCAAATAAAAGAAAGCTTGGTAATCAAAGACTTTTTTTTTATTAGAAAATTTTTCACTCCAAAAATAGACTCAAATAAAAGAAATTTATCCATTTTTTTTCTCCTATCAGAAGCAAGAAAATACATGTTTTACACGACAAATGACTGGTGAATTTTCTTTTAAAAGAGGCATACTTTTTTGAGGAAAAAAACTCAAATAAAGGCAAATTTTTGACTCAAACACAAGCAATTTCTTCTATTTGATTTTTTATCTTTAAATAAATAATTGAGGTGAACATGTCAGGGCTTGTCCGAATAGCCTTGGCTTTCGTTTAAACCTTCAAAATTGAAATTTTTAGATTTTTACGAAAAAAAAAAGAGCAAAAAAGATGATAAAGTTTTTGGGAGAATTTACCTAAAAGTGTTAATAAACTGGAAATTTCGAGATTATTAAGTATAAAGTTATAATTTAGAAAAAAAAATTTAGAACTTCTATGCGATGAAATACGGCAAATAAAGATTTAAATAAGGCTTACTAAAAAGACAAAAGTATTGACATCATCCATCCCACTACAGTTATTTCTAACCAATACTCTTTGATATTACTTCAGATTCCGAATAAAGTATTCTCAACTTAACCACTATATTATATTTGCTTGGCACAAAACATCTAAACAAAAGGCTTATTGTAAGACAAAAGTATTGACACCGTCACTTGTCTAACATCACACTACAGTTAACACCAACCAATGCTTTTTGATTAATCATTACTTCTGATTCCATCAAAATATTCTATACTTAACCAATAGTTTTATATTTTTTACATATAACATCTAAATAAATGTCTCAAATAAGACGTTTTCTAACAAGACTCCTGCTTATCCACAATTAAATAGTAATGGCATGCTTCTTGATAATATCACACACTTGACGACAAGAGTTAGCAAAGTAAAAATCTAGGCATCCCACACTACAGTTATTTCAAGCCAGTACTTTCTAAACCCAACCACTAGTCTTATATGCTTCCCATATAACAATTCCATTCAACAACAATCTTAAACATATCTCTGCATCACGGGACGCATGTTTAAATCCCTTTCATTAGAAAAAAAGAAGAGGACCGGTTTGGACTGGGTAATAATGGCGGTGAAGATGACCAACAAGGAGATGAGTCTATTACAAATTTATACTTTTTGTTTTTTCTTCTGATTCTAATAAACTATTCTAAACCACTTGTCTTATATGCTTCTCATATGACAATTAAAAAAAAGAAGTAATCTTTAGATAACTAATCACTCTGTTATCTATTTAAAAAAATTGAATTTTTTTGAAGAGATGACAATTTTTGTAAGCAGATAAAATCAAAAATTGCTCTGCTAATGGCTTGGGTGGAAAGGGTAAGCATGGATAATGTGACAGTTGCAAGAGAGAGAGAGAGAAGGAGGGAGAGAGAGAGAGGAATTTAGACGGAAGATTAAATTAAATTTTCGCCTAAATATGACAACAATAACTAAAAATTAAGAAGAGAAACAAAAAATAAAGAAATATATGAAAAATAGGTGCAAAATAAATTATTTTTCAAGCCAATGAGAAAAAAGGAGTGGAGAGAGAAATTTTTTGTTCGATTGGCTTATGCCATTGAGCCAATGAGAGTTGACAATCGATTGATCGATCGATTTTGTCGTCTCTGCCAACTTTTGGACTGAGCTATTTTGTTGAGTCTAAAATGGAATGCCACAGCTATCTGTGTGTGTGTGTGTGTGCTATCGGAATTTAATCTGAGTGCAATTATGCAATTCGATTATCTTTGGAGTCAATATTTTAGATTAATAAAGTATGGTAGCAAATCCGAGTCTAGGGACTTAGTTTGTTGGCAGTGGCAAAAACTCATTTTCTTAAAATGATTTCGACGACGAAGAGAAAATTTTCTTAGCTCCGGAGAGATTTTCGCTTTTTTATTGACACTTTATTTTAGATTTGCATTAATAAGCGTGGTAGGCAACTGAAATGCAAACAAATTCTGATTACACGCTTCCACGATCAATAGGCAACAATTGTTGCATTCCAATTTGCCAAATCTACTATCTATTGTATTTCTTCTTTTTTTTTTTCTTTGTTTCTCCTAAAACTATGCATATCGATAATCAAAGTCAGTTTGATTGATTCATTAGTGTCTACCTGAGCGAGTGTGTGTGTGCGGACAAAATCAAAAAAAAATTTTTTTTTTTGTTTCGTTTCTAATCAATTTAGAAGCCAAAAATCATTTTAATTAATAGTCGTTGTGTCGACTGAGCGTTGTTCACCTGGCCACTAATTGCGAGCAGAGAGATAAATCTTGGAATCTTGTCTTATCTAGATAAAAGGTGTTCTAAATAAACACACGGTTAAGTGATCATCAAAAGAGCAATGTTTGTTCAAGTCCTATCTGATTCGAGAGAGAGAGAGAATACTCGAGACTGAATGGACTGCCACTGGCCATATCATCTGCTAATCCCTGACGCTCGCCAAATCCGCTCCAATCCTCCGGGCTAAGCGAATTGTCTTTGTTTATGTTTGTCTTTTCCTCAGCTTCAACTCCACTACATTAGAAAAAAAAGTAATAAATTAGTCTTGGGTTAGTCTGTGAGACACATACCAAGATGGGTCACACAAACACAATTAATTGTTTTATTTAAAGAGTTAGTTCGATAAGTGAGTTTGTTTGCAAGAGAGAAAGAGAAAGAGAGAGAGAGAGTGTTTGTTAATTGTTGTCGTTTGGAACATTAGTTAAAAACTCGTTTTCCACATAACTCTTCAAGCATACACTCCTAAATTTGAAATTGATTAAGATGTATCAAATGAGTATTTTATTTATTTTTTTGTTGTTCTTTGTTTATTTAATTCAATTTATTTCAATTTTTTGTTATTATTGCAAATTTTTTATTTGTGTTTCTAATCTTGAAGAAAATCAAAATTTAATTTTTTTGGAATAAATAAAAATTGTCTTTTTTCGGCATCTTGAAGTTGATGATCAATTCAAAATATCATTTCAATTCAAAAAGTTTATCTTTGGATATTAAAATAAATCTTTGATTCAATTTAAATAATTTTAATGTAATATGATTAACATGTTATGTAGATTTAAAAAATAAAAAAATAATTTGATAAAAAATTTTCTCAATCCATTGTTAAAAAAATTTTTTATATTTAAATGTATTAACTGGTCAATTCAAAATATCAATTCAATTCAAAAAGTTTATCTTTAGATATTAAAATAAATCTTTGATTTAATTTAAACAATTTTAATATAACATGATTAACATGTTATGTGGATTTTAAAAATTAAAAAAAATTTGAAAATAAACTTAAGCTTTACACAAAACCGGTTAAATAAATTAAAAATCGATTTTATCAATGGATTGAGAAAATTTTTTTTCAAATTTTTTTTATTTTTTAAATCTACATAACATGTTAACCATGTTTCAAAATAATAAATTATATAATAAATTGTTTATTTGTTCGACATTTAGGAATGAGAAAAACAAAGTAAGAAAGAAAGGGAGACAAATAACAAATTACAAATTACAATTACTTTTTAAACTTTTTAAAATTTAGAATGAATTGAAAATAATAAATAAATTTTAATATTAGAATTTTCTTTTTTTTTTATTCCATTTGCATAATCTTTTGTATCTTTTTCTACTTTGTCCATGGGACTAAAGACTTTTATAAAAAATTAAAATTTGTGTAAATTAAAAAAGGAGGAAATAAAGGAATTAATATTCCAATTTTATTCAATTATCATTTTTATTTTTTTTTATTTTATTTTTCATTTTTCTTACTTTAATTTCAGCGCCAATATTGGCGTTTATTTTTGAAATAAATAATAATAATAATAATAAATTGTCTATTTTTTTTTCATTGGAAGAATTTCTTTTTATAATTTAATATTTTCATCGCCGAATCTGGCGTAATCTTTTTGAAATAAATAAATAAGTTAATCATGTTACATTAAAATTATTTAAATTAAATCAAAGATTTATTTTAATATCTATAAAGATAAACTTTTTGAATTGATCATCAACTTCAAGATGCTCTTTTTTTGTATCCAAGCGGGTAATAGAGCATACGCTCATTTTCTTTTCCAGTAACTTTTTTTAGCAACCGCTCCTGATGAGGTTTATTACTCAACTTTATAAAAATTTAATTCAGTAGTCCCACTGAACGGTGAAGGACTTACTAAAAATAATAATAAAACTTTTTGTAAAATAAAATAAATGATCCCGTTTTTTAAATAATAAAAATACAAATAAAAACCATCTCTTATTTATTCCATCCTCGAGGCTTGTAGCCGACAAGACCTCAACACTCCCATCTGAAACAAAGGTTACTGCATCCAGTTGGCAAGATTTATTTTCTATTTAACATTCTTCAATAATACTTAAAGTAAAAAAGCACAAAAAAAAATTTTATAAAATCAAAAAATTAAAATTGTGTCTTTTAATAAAATTAAATCATTTGATAGTCTGTACGGTTATCTTTTCTTTTTAAATTGAAATATCTTTAATGCACTTTTTTATTTTTGCCCAATTTTGGGAACAAATTTTAAGAGAATTATCGACAGATTTTCTCGAATTTTAAACCAAATTAAGTTCAATATGTTTTAATTATTTTGTTCAATTTTGTTTTTTTTTTATTTTTAAAAAATAAAATAAAGTATAAATCAATGAATCTAATCATTTATTTCGTACATTATAGCTATTCGATTTTTTTTAGTTCAAGTCTCAAAAAATTCAAAAAATTTGCCAAACTTGCAAAAATGTAGACAAAAAACTCGAAAATTAGAAAAATAAATATTCGAAGTGATCAAAATAACAAGAAAGAAATAAAATCAATATAAATTAAAACACCAAGCGTTTCTTTAATCAACTAATGCCTTCCTTTGACATTCGAAAATTGACATTTTTTTCTATCAGAATTTTTCACGATTCAAAGAAAGCTTAAAAATCTCAAAGTTATTAATTTTTGATACTTTGTCTAAAATTTATATAATTTTAAAACTTAATCTAGCAATCTCAATTGCTAAGCTTATTGGACATAAATTCAATGAACCTTAAGAGCATTGATAATGAGAAGTGAGAGAGGTGGCATGATTCAGCTATTTAAAATTTTAAAAAAGATTGAAGCTGTTCACTTAATGAGACCACCTGTTTTTAATGTTAGCTCTGTAACGCGGGGACATCATATCAAATGCATACAGGGAAATATGTACAGTAGCAACTAGGCAAAACTTTATCACAAACAGATCAGCACCGCTTTGGAACAGTTTAACACTAGAAGCACAAAATGACTCTTTTTTGATTTTTGGTCTCTAAATATCAAGACAATTTTTTTTAATAATTGAGCATGATTTTTTTTTCAGCATAGAAATACGAAAAATTTTTAAAATTTATTAAATTCATTTTAAAAAAATTATGTATTTGTGCAAAAACAAGTAGATACTAATAAAAGCACCAACACGAGTCAAAATGACTAGTAATAAAAAATAAAGGATAAATCATATATTTTTTGTTTAAATTTATTGAATAAAAATGATAAATTATTAAATTTTAGTCTCTTCTTTGACTTAAAAAAAACACCAACGGTCAATCGCATTTTTTACAAATACTCTCTACTTTTATTGTACAAAATCCACACAATGCTTTTTTATATTTTGAACAAAATTTTGTCGCTTTATTACTACCACATAAACGAATTGATATCCCTTTTACGGGCGCTCTCAGGGGTGCTAGTTGACGTTTGAGCTGAAGTTCTTTTGTAATTACTTTTGATTTCTTCGATAAGTTTGATCAAAAAATCTCGCCTTGAAATGTTGCATTTATTCACACTCTTGTTTAAAATACAGCTATTGATGCCAGCTAAATTAATGATGTTATAAAATGCCTGCATTAGCTTGTTGGAGCTTTTACCGAATAAAACTTCTTGAGTAAAAAATGGTCTTCTGGTTCTACAAAGACTGAATCGTGAAAAGAACAGAGTTGTATAAAAGTCACAAGTCAAGTGCAAGTCAGGACTTATTTCAAAAAATTTTAAATATTTAATTTTAAATGTTATTCAATGCTGTAAAATCAGAAAAACAAGTTTTTAAAATTTCAGACTTCTTAATTTGAACTGGAGAACTCATTTGAAGTTTAACAATGTTTCTGAATTTTTATGAAGATTTTTTTCTAAATTATTTAAAAATTTTTTAAAATTTTTTAAAAAAATGAAAACTATTAAATTTGAAAAATTCTAAAAAAAAGTGATCAAACACAAATTAAAATTTCAAATGCAAATAAATAAAAGTTGATAAAAATTCACACTTTCAAAATTTTAAATTACTTAAAAAAAAGAAAAGAATTTTTCTATTTTTAGTTTTTGAAATTCACAATACCAATGTCTGCTGTAAAAAAAAATAACTTGAATTATAATATATCTTGAAAAAAACTTGAAGATGTTTGATTCTATTTTTTATCTAAAATTTGTTTAAAGAATATATATATTTTATTTTTTTGTTCACTTATTTACTGAAGTAGTTCATAACTATAACATGTATAGTTTTTTAAATCATGTTTCAATTTTTATATTGAAAATAAATAATGCCAAAAAATTTATTTTTTTATTTTAAATAAAAAATTTTTTTAAATTTTTGAAACAAGTCAAAGTCAAGACTTGTTATTTTTAAAAATTATTTTTTCAAGTCCAAGTCATACTTTGACTTGTTTTTGACTTGTTAAAACTTTTTTTTCCTGACTTTTATAAAAGTCTGGAAAAGAACTAATCAATGAAACGTTTTTTTCATTTTGAAGAAATCAAAATAAATTACAAAAGAACTTCAGCTCAAACGTCATCGACTCAAAATCGTCAGCAATTTACGTTGATATCATTGAATATGCTACAAAGATTTCAATGGAAATGATTGTATTTGTGTTTAAGAGCGCAAATAGCTACTTGGTGGACTCAGTAAAATATGTGTTAACACAAATAAAGATTGAAATATTACATAGTTCAAATTATTTCTTGAAATTTTAAATGATTTATTCATTTTAATTGTGGACTTTTATACCTAATCATATAGAATAATTGAATTTTATAGAAACCTATTAATTAAAAATTGTGTAAAATTTAAAAAGCACCTGGCGACCTAAATTTTAAACTTTTTGGAAAAAAATGGTACCATTGGAAAATTGAAAAATTTTTCCCTTGAGAAAATCAAATGTTTTTCAATAAATTTTTAATTTAGAAAAAATGAGGTTTTGTGAAATTTGGAACAAAATAAAAAATTAGAACAAAAATTAATGCTAAAAAAGCTTATAACTTTTTTCCTGAAGGCTTTTAATTAGTTCTTTAAGCGCAACAAAGTGCAACATACTTAGTTGCACCAAAAGTCCAAGTCTGTTGCACCAAAGAGCTTGCTTTTGACTTTTAAAAGAAAAGTAATAAGAATTTTTAACTTTTTGTTCTGTTCTATTGTACTAAATTTCTCAAAACCAAAAAAGACCGTATTTGCTCAAATGAAAAATGTAAAGTCATTTTTTTCTCTTTTTTTAGTTCAAAAATATTAATTTGCTTAACTCAATATTTACTAATTTTTTTCAGAAAAAGAAAAAAACATTAAAATTAAATCATTAAAATTGAGAGAAAGAGCTAAGCCTCAATTCCAACCGGACAATGTTATCTCCAAATAATTAGAAAAAAATATTGTTACTCGATTTGAAATTGATCATATTTTTGAACAAATTTTAAATATTTAGATGCAAAAAAAAATTAAAACAAAATATATCAAAATACTTTCATAATCGATTTTAAAAAATTATTTTGTTTTCAATATGAATTTTTATAGCGACTAAATTTCGAGAAAAATCTTTTGACAGCCAAAAATAAGATTTTCACACACAAAAAAAAAAATCCTGATCAAATCAAAACTACTCAAAGTTTTTTATTTAAATAAAAAAAAATACATCACACAAAATTTTTCTCATTGCACATAAAAAAATCTAGACTAAATATTTATAGTTTTTTTTATATTTCTTGTTGAGACGAATGTGAATGCACTTTGGTTTATTGGGGGTTGTGAAGTTCGTTTCAATTCGATCTTTTCAATTCAGAAAAATTTGAATAACTTTTTTACTAAAATAGATAATTTAGTTCTGTAAAATGCTTAATGTTTAAGCAATTTTGCTTAAACCGAAAATATATGTCTGTAAAAACTCTGCAATTTTCTGCATTTTGCACGCCATTAAAAAGTATTCTAATCTATTGTGCAAATAATTGCAGAATTTTTGCAGACATATTTAACTGCATTAAGCAAATTTGCTCATAATTAAGCATTTTACAGAACTAAATTATCTATTTTAGTAAAAAAGTTATTCAATTTTTTCTGAATTGAAAAGATCGAATTGAAACGAACTTCACAACCCCGGTTTATTGTCATAATTACATATGAGATCCTCAACAAAATCTTTAGCTAAATTCATTAACCTGCGATGGCTCTCATCTACTTTATCGGAGTTGTGTTGATCAAGAGTGTACAAAATATGTTTCTGACGATAATTGTCACGATGTTTTAAGCAAATACATAGTTTAGTTCGAAATTTACATTGTTCTACATCATGACATTCATCATGACATGACATGCTTTTGTTGAAACAAAAACCATATTTCTGTCGCATCTTGTGCTTCGAATTTTGGCTAAAATATACTATGAAAAAATTATCTAGCTGAATAACATTAAGACACACAAAATTAAGATTTTGACAACTAAAAAAAAAAAAATTGGCGATTGTGTGTGAAAGTCTTTTTTTTGGTTGTCAAGACACTACATCCCTAAATTTCAAATCCAAATAATTTCAAAATTACGGCACACATTTGATTTACTCAGAATCAAACTTGTATAAAAGCCACAAGTCAAGACTTGAACCTAGTTAAGATTTTTTAAATCTTTGACTTATTTTAAAAATAGAATTGAAAAATATAAAAAATTAAGTCTTAAGTTTTTTTATTCAGGAAAAAATAAAATTACTAGTCTAAATTTTTTTTTCAATGTAAAAATTGAAACATGATGAAGTCAAGACTTGTCCTTTAAAAAAAAAAATTCAAGTCCAAATCATACTTTGACTTGTTTAGACTTTTTTCCGGGAAAGTGAAGTTGGGAGCAATTTGTATCTGGAGCAGAGCAATTTATTTAAAATTGTTTAAAATTCGATTTTAATATTAAAACTTAAAGAAATTTTAGAATATTTTAAATTTTAACAAAATTTGTTAATTATTGTTAAAAAAAAATTTTACATCAATATAAGTTTTGAAAAAGTTATTAATGGTTTATTAGAATAAAATTGCTCTGCTCCAAAAAATTGCTCCCAACTTCACTCTCCCCTTTTTTCCTAACTTTCATACAAGTCTGCTCAGAATTTAGATTTAGACTATAAGAAAGAACTAAGAATCCATTCCAGTCCCCTATCTAAATTATTTTTTTAATATAAATAAATCACAAATGTTTTACTTTTTTATTCTTTTCTATTTAGATAATGTTTCCTGTTCAAATAGAAGAAACTTTAAAAAAATTAAATGTTACTCAATCTTTTAAATGTTTTTATTCAAATTCTTTTAGTTTTGCAAATCATTAACTTTTTTTTCATTATTTTTCTAACTTTATCAATTTCTTGCAATAATTTGATTCAAACTAAGGCAAAAGCGGCTCGGAAGCATCCCTAAATTACATTAAAAAATACTCAATCTTAGATACTTCTTTTTTTCTAAAAAAGACTTGTCTTGTCAAAATTATATCACATGACTAAACAAAAAGATCTAAATTTCAATTCCAACCTGCCATGCTCTATTTTTTTTTTATAAAGAAAAATGCTTCTTTGAAATAGTACAACTTTAAAGAACAAGATTCTTGACAAAATTTTCACATAAGATGGAATTTAGATAAAATTAAAAATAGATTGAATGATAATTAAATAATTAAATAACATCTTATTAAACTAATTAATTAAAAAATTGATTGAAATTGTTAATTTTTATTAAGTATTTTAAATCAAAAAAATTTTTTTAAATTTTTGAAACAAGTCAAAGTCAAGACTTGTTATTTTTAAAAATTATATTTTCAAGTCCAAGTCATACTTTGACTTGTTTTTGACTTGTTAAAACTTTTTTTTCCTGACTTTTATAAAAGTCTGGAAAAGAACTAATCAATGAAATGTTTTTTTCATTTTGAAGAAATCAAAAGAAATTACAAAAGAACTTCAGCTCAAACGTCATCGGCTCAAAATCTTCAACAATTTACGTTGATATCATTGAATATGCTACAAAGGTTTCAATGGAAATGATTGTATTTGTGTTTAAGAGCGCAAATAGCTACTTGGTGGACTCAATTTTAATTTTTTTAAAAATACTCAATCTTAGATACTTCTTTTTTTCTAAAAAAGACTTGTCTTGTCAAAATTATATCACATGACTAAACAAAAAGATCTAAATTTCAATTCCAACCTGCCATGCTCTATTTTTTTTTTATAAAGAAAAATGCTTCTTTGAAATAGTACAACTTTAAAGAACAAGATTCTTGACAAAATTTTCACATAAGATGGAATTTAGATAAAATTAAAAATAGATTGAATGATAATTAAATAATTAAATAACATCTTATTAAACTAATTAATTAAAAAATTGATTGAAATTGTTAATTTTTATTAAGTATTTTAAATCAAAAAAATTTTTTTAAATTTTTGAAACAAGTCAAAGTCAAGACTTGTTATTTTTAAAAATTATATTTTCAAGTCCAAGTCATACTTTGACTTGTTTTTGACTTGTTAAAACTTTTTTTTCCTGACTTTTATAAAAGTCTGGAAAAGAACTAATCAATGAAATGTTTTTTTCATTTTGAAGAAATCAAAAGAAATTACAAAAGAACTTCAGCTCAAACGTCATCGGCTCAAAATCTTCAACAATTTACGTTGATATCATTGAATATGCTACAAAGGTTTCAATGGAAATGATTGTATTTGTGTTTAAGAGCGCAAATAGCTACTTGGTGGACTCAATTTTAATTTTTTTAAAAATACTCAATCTTAGATACTTCTTTTTTTCTAAAAAAGACTTGTCTTGTCAAAATTATATCACATGACTAAACAAAAAGATCTAAATTTCAATTCCAACCTGCCATGCTCTATTTTTTCTTTATAAAGAAAAATGCTTCTTTGAAATAGTACAACTTTAAAGAACAAGATTCTTGACAAAATTTTCACATAAGATGGAATTTAGATAAAATTAAAAATAGATTGAATGATAATTAAATAATTAAATAACATCTTATTTAACTAATTAATTAAAAAATTGATTGAAATTGTTAATTTTTATTAAGTATTTTAAATCAAAAAATTGAAAGCAAATTGTAATTTAAATGTTTCTGACCAAATTTTGTTTAAGTAAAATTTTTTTGTTCATATTATTCACTTATAAGTTTATCAGGATAAAAAAATAATCAATTTGTCAAATAATTATTTATTTAAAAATAAATAACGGCTTGGTCAGCTGCTTGAAGGTTGAAGGTCCTTCTTCAGAGCAAGTTGAAGTAAATGATCAATTTTTGATGCCCAAAATGATCAAATCAAGCTTTAACTATTATAAATTTTAATTTTTAATAAAATTAGTGCAGATATAAATTTTTAGTTTAAAAATTTTAATTTTTTAATACAATTAGTGCAGAGGTAAATTTTCAGTTTAAATATACTTTGTTAAATCTTAAGGTAAAATCTGCAAAAGTCTACAAAAAAATATCCACTTAAAATAGCATCACTTCGGTGGTGTGCACTCTGCAATGTGCATTCTGATATTGCAGAGTTTATCTTTTTATTCATATTTTGATTTTGCAAATGATGACATATCTCCACTTATCTTAGATCATCTGCTACTAAAGCAAATGTTCTAGCTACTATATAAACTAATATCCTTTTTTTTAAAACTTCGGATTCCATTTAATAAACTTTAAACTATTTTTAATAGTTTTAAGACATTTAGTCCTGGGAGATTACATCCGAAAAAGTTTATTACAATTTTTTTTTACAACTAGAAGATTAACATAGAGTACAAAAAAGAAAGTCATGTTGCAGCTGATGCAAATTAACTTTGTAAAATTTTCCAGCTTTGATGGTAGAAACCACTAATTAAAGCAAATGTTTTGTATCTTATAATCTATTAATGTCTAAATATGAAGCTTAGTGTAAATTGCTGGATCAATATACCTGCAGCGGGTAACAGGAATATGCTAACTTTTTATTTATTAAAAAGTTTTCTAACAAAAAATAAGCGTTTGATAAAGTCAAAAATAGTCAATTTCAGAATATTTTTTTAGATTTCATTGAATTTCATTGCTCGTGAAAAATGGTTTACAAAAAGTGATAAAAACATTCTAAACTCACTGCAAAAGTCTACGGGAGAGCCAAATTTACTGTGGCACAGTTAAAAGGTCCAAGAAAGCAAGAAAAGTCATTTTTTGAAATTCAATCCTAGATTATCAAAATTTTAATCAAATTAATTTATATTTTTAAATAAAAAGATAAATATTTATTTTAATTGGATTTATTTTTACTAGATTCCCTCAAAAGCAATTATTTAACAAAAATGGGAAGCGAAATGAAGGCAGTACAGGTCGAATAACTTGATCAAGATTAAGTTAATTTACTCTTTCAAGTCGAGAAATGGACTTGGAATATTTTTGCATTCGACTCAGGATGAAGTCATTAGTTTCAAATGATTTTTAAAAAATGAAAGATATTTTTTAAAAAATAAATTATATTAAGAGAAAATTGATTTTAGCGTCTTTATTATAAAAAATGTTTAATTATTTTTAATTATTTATTTGACTTGATAATTAAAAAAAAATCAAAAGCGTTCTTCGTTTCTTCAAAACAGGGTTCTGTTTTGTAGAGTAAAGGAATAAAATGATTGATGGAAAAACCGAATGTTATCGGTTCAGAATCTGAAAGATGCATTGAACATTTCTGGCAGTATGGAACAAGCGTCTCTTTGCTAAGCTTACCAACCTTACCTCACGAGCCAGCATCTATATTAATTAGCCTTAAAATTATTTTCCTTTCTCTTTCATAATAATTATTACAATAAGATTTCTCAAATCAATAATCATACTTTTCAATAAAACGTTTAAAACTTAAAAATTTTTTAAAATGAAGATATATATTTTTTGCAGGCAAGATAAACTAATGTGAATTTAATTTTTAAATCCGCGTTGTAAAATTTTTATTTTATTTTATATCTAAACATAAATATTATTATCTAATTTTTAAAAATATTTTATTTTTTTTTAGATTCAATAATAATATTTCTAGAGAATTAGCAATGGAATAAATTACTCCTTTACAGAGATGGTTAAAGGAATATAATTTGGAACAATTTCCGGCAAAAATTTTCAGTGAAAATCGTAAATGTTTAATAAAGCAATTTTTTTTACTAAGTATGAGTTTTGTTTAATGAAAAATTAAAACACACTTAAGTATGATATGAATTAGAATAAAGTATGATTATACTTTTGTCTAAGCTATAAAATTATCAATTTTTCTATTTATTTGTTTACTGTACCGAGCTTAAGCTCCTTTAAAATAAATTTAAAAAAATATATAAATAAAGTAAAAAAGGGAAAAATAAACAGAATTTAAAAAGAAATATTGAAATTTAATGTAGCGTGCTTTAAATAAAAATTTATTTATATTGAAAATTTTAAAATAGAAAGAAGCTTTACCAAACAACCATATATTACCATTTTTTTTTTCTTTTAAAATTAACTTTTTGTTTTTTTTTTCGCATTTTTATTTTAATTTTTTTTAATCAATAAAATTTGGTTTAAATTTTTTTTATTTTTATTTATTTGTTTATCTGTACCGAGCTAATGCTCCTTCAAGTTAAAATTTTTTGTTATCCCTATCGTTTTATATAGGAATTTCGATATAACGAATATCGAATTTTTCGCCCAAGTAGTTCGTTATAGCGAGGATTGACTGTATAGGTAAATTTTTTAGCATTTGGCTGTGGATCCGTTCTAGACCGATCTAGGCTGGTTCTTTGAGTTTTTTTAAGGCTTTTATAATTTCTAAGAGAGTGATAGGCTGGTTTAAATTATTTTGTACCTTATTTAGGAATTTTTTTAAATTTTGTGTTACTTCACACTTATCCTTCGATTCTACAAAATCGATTTGAGGACTAAAAGAAGTGGCTAATAGATCGCCAAAGATTTTTCCTTTATCTATTATTATTATTATTTATTTCAAAAATAAACGCCAATATTGGTGATGAAATTAAAGTAAGAAAAATGAAAAATAAAACAAAATAAAGTAAAAAAAAAATAAATAAAATAAAAATGATAATTGAATAAAATTGGAATATTAATTTCTTCATTTCCTCCTTTTTTTTACACAAATTTTAATTTTTTTATTAAAGTCTTTTGTCCCATGGACAAATTAGAAAAAGATAGAAAAGATTATGTAAATTATATAAAAAAAAAAGAAAATTCCAATATTCAAATTAATTCATTATTTTCAATTCATTCTAAATTTAAACAAGCTAAAATAGAATCTTTATTTGTTCGACATATAGGAATGAGAAATCTATATCCGTATTAAATTCTCTACCATCTTTAAAAAGTGATGGAATTTGTCTTGAAGATTTTTTTGATCTGAACTTATTTATTTTCCTCCAAAAAAGCCTACTAAACAATGGATTTTTTTCTGAATTATTTATGAACTCGAGCCAGTTATTGCTCCAAAATTCTTTTAGACTAACACGTAGCTCGGATTTAAGCTACGTGATAGAAGCATCCTCAAGGGAAGGAAATCTAGGTTTTTGGAAAGATCTTCTTACTTTTCTTCGTTCCTTAATTAATGTTACAATATTTTTTGGTAAACTAGATTTAAAAAACTGAGATTTGTTTAATGAAAAATAAAACATACTTTGGTATGATATTAATTAAAATAAAGTATGATTATACTTTTGTCTGAGCTATAAAATTATCAATTTTTCAGTTTATTTGTTTACTGTACCGAGCTTAAGCTCCTTTAAAATAAATTAAAAAAAAATATATAAATAAAGTAAAAAAGGGAAAAATAAACAGAAATTAGAAAGAAATATTGAAATTAAATGTAGTGTGCTTTAAAATAAAAATTGAATTAAAAATTCAATAAATAGATTCTTAAATTAGCAAAATCAATTTTTATTTTCGAAATGGAAAAAAATAATAAAATAAATTATTAAATTTAGTCAAATTTAAAAATAATTAAAACCAAACAAATAATTGATAAATTTGTCTCACTGTAAATAATTTTACCACTTGATATCGGTCCATCATAAAGTAATCTTATTTCTTTAATATCTGTTTCAGATAGATAATCTTGCTTATATTTGTCAATCAATTCAATTCCGCTCTGCAATGGTTCAATGGTAGGTGACTTATTGTCAATGGAAAAAGCAATTGAATCATAGTGCATTATTGAATCAAAATCGTATTTTAAACCAAAAGTATCACCATCATCATATTTTTGAAAGTTAAATATTTGATCTTCAATTATATTATCCCAATTAATCTTAATATATTTGTCTCTGTCTGGTCTGCTTTGTTCGTGGAGAAAGCCCAATGCGTGAATGAGCTCATGTGCAACAGTTCCACTATATAAACAGCCACGACTATTTAATGATAGCTGTTGAGGTTGTCGGTCTTCAGTTAGCATGCCGACATAGGACCAGCAGCCATTACCATTAAAAATTTGAAGATATGATCTTTCAGTTGTTCGTTCCACAAATTTTACATAATTTCTGTCATTTAATTTAGTCGAGTCTTCAACAAGCTTAATGCCTGATATTATGACGAACCTTTCCTGGGCAGAATATGTTGGATCAATGGTGTATGGCACAATTCCATTTGGCCATTTTTTTGCTAACCTATCTGAGTAGCCTTTCGAAGATATATCAAGTCCCACATAAATATCGTCAGGAGCATTGTAGTCGAATGGAAATGGATTGGAGAAAATAAAATTTGCTGAAATTAAAGTCATAAAAAGACTTAATAAAGTCATTTTTTTTTATTTCAATATGTTGAAAATTCATCACAAATGATATGGTTAAATAGTGAATTTGATGAGCCCTTGAAAAAAAATTGGATGTAAAAAAACATTAATGAAATTGCTCATTGATTGCTAAAGAATTTTAGTAATGCTTTGTGATTTTTAATGAATAATAAACCATCATTATTGATCAAATAAAAAGTAAATTAGCAATCACAAAATAATTAAATGAATAACCAGATTTAAATCAAATACACATTCTAAATTTTTGTGATAAAAAAATTTAAATAAGTAATTGATTTGAAAAAAATTTTACTTAGCTAAATTATTATTGTAAATGTGTGTAAATATGCGTAAAATAAAATAAAACTTCAATATTTTGCGTAAAATCTTGTTAAAACAAAATTGTCCAAAATGTAGAAGAATTTAAGAATTAAGACGTTTTTTTTTAATTGAACATCTAATTTCAATTAAGTAATTCTTAAAGTTACCTAAATTTTAGTACAATTCAATTTTGGTCCAACATTACGTAAACATAAAGATAAACCTGATTTAAATAAATAAAAAATAACTTTTTATAGAATAAAAATGATCCATAGAAAAAAATGTTTGATGCCTCCAAAAATATGATCCAATAATAAATACCTTTCTCTTCATTAAAATGTGGGAGCGATTCATTTTTTTTTTTTTTTATTTAAAAATATAATTTAGGCAGAGCCTTGGCAGGTTGGAATGGAGACTTAGTCCTTCCTTTCAGCCACATGAAAATATTTTTGAATAACAAAACTTGTTTTGAAAGAATGTTAAGTAGGATTCATTTTAGCAGTGATCAAATTAGCATTTAAAAGTTTTTTTTTACCTGGAATTTATTTGATAATCTAAAATATGTTCCAAAGTTGTCCATTGAATAAATTTTCTGAATTTCTCTGATTCGCTCATCCATTAAAACGTAATTTGGTTTTCTTTTGTATTGAATTCCAGGACTCAATTGAATAATAGTATCTTCTGTTTTTTTCTGTTCCTCAATAAACTTTTCGATCAAAGTAAAAACGCATGGATGGTTGCCGAACATGTTGCTAATCGCATGATGCCACGCTACAACGAAATTGTTGGTTCATGACAAGCAATCGCTGATTCTACTATTAATATTCCATAACTCGATATCAATCCAAGTTTTATCTAAATATTTAAATAAATTAATAATGCTTTCATAACTATAAATTGATTTTTCTATCTTGCTTTTGATTCTATTAAATGAGCACTTAAAATCAATCAAAGGAACGAAAGCCAATACTTTAGCAAGTTTTAGTAGTTTTCTATGAGTAGCAGATTTTGAATACAACACACTAGGGCTGGTAGACCGGTTTCCTTTCTAAAACCGGTTTGGCCGCTAGTTCCATGGTCAGACTAGTTTCTCCTAAACGGTTTTAGACTAGAACAGGTTCCTAAAACCGCTTCCATAACCAAACTGGTTTTTAAAACCGGTTTTAAAATGGAACCGGATAAAAAAACCGATTAAACAGTTTCTTCAAATTTTTTAGCCTAAAAAAATTGTGTTTTGATCTGAAAATGTATTTAACTTTATTCTAAGTATTGAATGTTTTTCATCAAATAATTTTAAAAAAATAAAGGGAGGTTTTAAAAGTTTATTACAAAAAAGTGAAAAAATCAAATTTAATACAAAAATTAATTAATAATAAATTTTATAAATTTTTTAATTTATTTCCCCAAAAATTTAAGCAAAGCAGATTTTTTACACTTTTAGGATTTAAAGATGTCCTATCTTTAGTCACTGTTAATCCAGCCGCCGAAAAAGTAGAACGCTAGACGGACTTACGCATAAATAATCTCTTGCTATTTTTTTAAAATATTTAAAATTAGCATTAGATCACCAAGATACAGTATCAAAGCCAGAAATATTATCTACTCTTGGAGCGTTCAAATATTGTAATAGTTCAGTTGACGAATGAGTGTCTGAAACGCAGTTTTTATTTTGTAACAGTCTCTCTATCATAGACAAAGACTTTTCTAAAATAAATAAAAACAATTCACTGTATGAAAGTTAAGTTTAATCGAATTAATTTTTTCAAGGTGGTCTATAATCGCAGAGGTCCCAGAAATCGCCTTCCAAGTTTGTGAACAAAATTCAACGTTACATTTTCTATCACTATTTGGTAAAATTACAGAGTACTCCCAAATCGGGCTTTCATTGCGACGTCTTTTCATTGGAGACATTACAATAGAACTAACTTGAGAGTAAGAAGAGATTTGTTCGGCTCGTTCATTTAGTAGTATAGAATCAGATGACGATCCAAACTAAATTGAAAATTGGATTGCATTTTAATTTTTAAAATATTACATTTTCAAGGAAAGTTTAAAAATTGAGGAATTTGGTTTGAAAAATAAAGAGTTTTTTCCTTTTTTTTTCTTAAGACGTTCTTAGGCTTGTATTAACTTAATTTGAATTTTGCTTCAAAAAATTAAAGTTTATTTATAAAAAGGGGAATACAAACCGGTTTAACCGGTTTTTAAAACTGGTTCCGTCATAAAACCGTTTCTTAAAACCGGTACCAAAATTAAACCGTTTCTATAAACCGGTTTAATCATCAAACCGTTTCCATGGAACCGGTTTCATTTTTGAACCGGTTTTTCGAAACGCCGATTTTAAACCGGTTTTATGGAACCGGTTTACCATCGCTACAACACAATTCTTGGATTTTTCTCCAAATAGCTTGTTTGAAGTGAAAAAAGCAACCATAAACTTGAGACACTAAATATGAATGCAATTGTATTCAAAACTTTGCCATATATCCCTTGATTTTTCCTTGGTAATAGACAATATACTAGAGGTACACAGCGTCCATTTAATAAAGCGTGAATGGTATAAACATGCTCGAAAAGTTTTGGAGCTATACTGAATGTACCGTCAGCATAAATATGGTTGTTTACTAAAAGCTTCAAATTTTCGCACGTTGAAAAATCTATCAGCGTCATCAGCACTAGAATTATGAAGCAAAAAAGCATTTTTCTCGCCTCTTAAGTCTTCTAAAGTTTGAGTTAAAAATTCTGATATAATAATCTCTTTGAGTGTTTGTGGCGTAGAGGGTAATTCGGGTCAATTTCGTTTTTTGCATCGGTTAACAACTTGGCGATCGGCATCATATGATGACATAATTGCCACCGCGTCACTAGATTTTACTACGTTGACCACACTAGCTAAAATTTGTCGAGGAGCAACGTTTGAGATTCTTTTAGAGCATGCTTAAGTCACCTCATTTAATTACCTACTTTTTCTTTATTTATTTCTAATTTCTTTCTAATCTTTGAAATAACATTCTAAAAAAATATCCATCATAGCATATCTGAGGTTGATTTCTTTGTGATGCTGTTATCAGTCCCACTTTCAAATCAATATTATTTATTTTATTAGTTAAATCAATTAAATTACATATTCTAACGTAAATATTTTTTGCTAATTTAATCTTGCTATTTTTTGGCTTAGCAAAATTGCAAATTTGTTCTTTCTATATTTATAATTAAAATTGCTAAATATATTATATTACCAAATAAATCTTGCTAAAATAAACTTGCTAATTTAATGTCTGCTAAAATGAAACATAGCCAAAAATGTGAATTTATTATTAAAATCAAGTAAATGATTTTTTTAATTTTTGAAATAAATAAAAAAAAATTTGCCTTACATTTCAAGGCTTTTATTAATTTGTAATTAGTGATGGGTCTTAACTAATTTAGTTTTATCGACTAAAAATTTAATTAGTATATCGATTCGATTTATGGGTTTAGTTGATTATGTTATTGAGCTTTCTATTTTAATAACAAAATCTCTTTTCTATTGGAGTTAGCTTTAATTAGTGTTTTAATTAATTTTACTTGTGTGATATTGGCTCCAGTACAACGAATATGCTCTATTATTAGTTGATAGTTCTCCAATAAAAAAGTTTTTTGTAAAAATAGTTTTGTAACTATATTTGTAAATACATTAAACTCACTCTATCAGAGATTCTTTGATTTTACAAGCTTAAAAATTAAAAAATATATTTTTCAAAAAACTTTTAAAAAATAATTTAAATAATTTAAAATTTAATTTTTAGATCATTTATTAAATTTTAGCAACAAAAATTAATAAATGTCACAATTCATACAAATCGGAAAGTTTTTTTTTTAAATTTAGATCTAAGTGTCCATTATACAAATAGGTGGGGGTTTGTTGATATCACTTTCAGTTTTTGAAATATTTAGATTTAAGCTATACTCACTTTTTTTTGAAAAATGGGAAGATTAAAGCTAAGAACACTTGCTTATCGAACAATTACTTAAAGGAGGGTTGTAAAATTAGCATTAACACCTGTTGCTGAGTCTATTGATGATCCCGAAAACCATATGGGCATTCAACATGAGGAACCGGTCGAAAATTTTGACGATTTTAGCAAAATAAATTACGGAAATAACAAAGCAACTTTTGATGTTCAAACAGAAATCGAAAAAAAAGATGCTTGGACTCAGGCAAGTGAATATGGTAATGGGAGCCGGCTTGGTATTATCTCAAAGAACTTTACAATCGATACTATTTCAAATTTGATTAGCATATTTATCGATAGTATTACCGATTTCGATTCGATTAGCTTGAGAGTCTTTAGTTTGATAATATTTCTTTTAATGAGATTGTTTAATTTATCTTATGATTATTCGAGAAATTGCTTGATAAAGTAACGTTTGTTTAGTATTCAGCAATGTCATTTATGGGTCAATACATATGTTGAAGAAGATGATTTATGTGTAATTTTGAAAGACAACAGAGGATTTTACAAAAGAATCATATTTTACGAAGAATTCCCAGAATTACTTCAAGAAGCAAAATCATTTGCAATATCTGAAGCTTGTAAAAAAGAGTGTACATTTAATGCTCAAGCCTTATCTGTATTTGTTGATAAAAGATTTCGTGAAATTTTCCCAGAAATCGAATTAGATTCAGAAGAACTTGTACGATCAGTTGAAAGTTGTCGAGTTGATTTGTTAAAATGGGGTGCTAAATACGACGAAATTTAAAACTGTCCTTATTTTGAAGGACATGAGCGAGAAGATGTAATAGAGGCTCGAAAATGTTTCGTCGAACATATGCACGAAATTAAAGACTTTTGTTATGTTCCTAAGAAAGATCATGGTTATAGTTGGATACAGCCAACGAGAAAAAAGAAAACATTGATCTCACATGATGAGTCTACCTTTAGATCTGGAGAGGTATCAAGGTTTAGATGGATTTTTCCAGACAAAGCTCCTTTTTTTTATAAAGGACGAGGAAGAAGCATAATGACCTCATTGTTATGGTCTCACATAATGAATTCTCAATTTTAGAATTAGACGAAGATGAGTTTAAACAAGCTGTAGAAACACATCCAGAGCTAAATGAAATTGATCAGTTAAATTACTTTTCACGATCGGCAAATGCATGGATTGAGCCAAGAAAAGATAAATAAATAGACAACGAACAAATATTGAAACAATTTGATAGGCTTTTTATTTTGTTACGGTTCAAAAAAGCGTTTGAAAATCATGAAGTCGAGGTAATTGTTGACAATGCTCGAACGCATTCAGCAAAAATTTATGATGTAAACATGTTCAACAAGTTTCTTGGTACTTGTTGCATTTATAATGAAATTAAGTGGACTGTAGGTGATACTATTAAAAGATAAAAATTTACTTTTTTAATTTGCTAAGAAAGTCTCTTACAAATCTTTCTTTTAGTATTAGTTGCTTTAATATGAAAGGTGTTTACAAAGGATAACAGTAAAGTACGGTTATAACGAAGTCGCTGGGGGAAT
The DNA here is from genome assembly GCA_016802215.1 of Brachionus paranguensis. NCBI lineage: Eukaryota > Metazoa > Rotifera > Eurotatoria > Ploima > Brachionidae > Brachionus > Brachionus paranguensis. The sequence goes on along the minus strand of JAESIX010000019.1, from coordinate 1,312,565 downwards.
CAAAAAACGGTTCGTTATAACCGAACTTCGTTACATCCGAATAAGACAAAAAAATTTTTATTTAATTAAAACCTGTTAAAAAAGAAATAATAATGATAAATATGAAAAAAAATTATATTTTATTTTTTAAAATAATCGGAGATGGTTTTTTGTTTAACCATTAGACCCAAGATTTCATTCTCAATTGAACCCAAGCTATCAATTGATGACTCAAAATTATGTTTATGTATGTATTTTACTTTTTCATGCAAGGTAAAAACCTTACGTTTAGTTGGTTTTGTTTTTTCTAACATTTTTTTAACATAATATTTTTCCTGTTTTTTTTTTATTTTATAAAGGTAAATGTGTGATTTTTCAAAATATTAATTGATCATAAAGTAGGGATAAGTTTTAAGATTTCGGTATTCAAGAAAATTCATACTTATTTGCTGATTTGTATTATTAAAAATTAAGAAACCAATATTTCTCAAATGTATTTTTTAATATTTTCGTTATAAGCGAATAAAATTTCATTGAAAATTATCAAAAAATGCTTCGTTATAACCGAATTTTCGCTATAAGCGTACTTCGTTATAACCGTAAGAAAATGTATTAAAAGTATTATTGTTCTGAACAACAGTGTTTTATTTTTCGTTATAAACGAATTTTCGTTATATCCGTGTTCGTTATAACCGTACTTTACTGTAGTGAAGATCTTAAGTGATTTAAATTTAATAGAAGATGTTGGTGAGGCTAAAAAGTTAAAACTTCAGCAATTAAGGAAAAAGCTACTTGAACATTTGGCTTTCAATAACTCTAATACTCGACTTGAAAGTTTGACCTCTAAATATCGATATATTGTCACATTTTGTCCGAAATATCACTGTGAATTGAATCCTATCGAAGGCGTATGGTGTTTTTTAAAAGGATATGTGAGAAGACGAAATGATCATAATTTCTCTAAATTGTTAGGTTTAATTATTGAGTCTATCGATGCGTATAAAAAGAAAAATCTAAATGTAAAGCTTTGGCATAGGTTTTGGAGAGCTTTAGAAATGTATCAAAATGATTCAAGTTATCAAGAAGTATTAGAAACTTTGTTCGGGGCAAAATCTAGTGCAAGTGTAATTTCCAATAAATAAAAATAAATTTTAACACATTGATTGAACATTAAAAAAAACTTTGATAAAATTAAACCCTTTTTGATTAAGATTGAAAGAAAACTAAAAAAGAAATAAAAAAAACTTTTTTTCTTCTGGTTTAAACATGTTTTGATATTTAAGAATATTTTTAACTTAATACCAAAGTCTAAAAACAATTTCTCAAAGAAAAATATTGATAAAATTTTTTTATATTGGTCACTTTAATTATTTGTCGCAGGATATTAATTGAAAAAATATTATAAGATTATAAAAGAGATTTTTCTACGTAAGCAGTGACTTCGGTTTTAATTAATTTTGTTTTTGTTTAATTAAATATTCTTACTGAAATTATCTTTCCTTTATTTAGCGCCGTTCGATGATTTTCTGTTTAAATAAAAACGTTAGTAATACTTAAAGTAACAATAATACAGAAATCTAAGAGCAGCAATATGTAAATAAACAAGTGATTGGCTAAAAAGAAGCAATCATTAGAATAATTGAACTGAAGCAATTTTTTTTAACTAAGAAAGATGATAACTCTTATACAATTAATTTATTATTTAATATTGAAAATTTTATTATTGATAGGAGATTTACCAAACAACCATCTATTATCGGTTTTTTTTCTTTTAAAATTAACTTTTTGTTTTTTTTTCGCATTTTTATTTTAATTGTTCTTAATTAATAAAATTTGGTTTAAATTTTTTTATTTTTATCTATTTATTTGTTTATCTGGACCGAGCAAATGCTCCCTCAGGTTTAAATTTTTTGTTTTCCCTATCGTTTTTTATGGGAATTTCAGTATAACGAATATCCAATTTTTCGCACAAGTAGTTCGTTAAAGCGAGGATTGACTGTATAGGTAAATTTTTTAACATTAAGCTGTATATCCGATCTGGACTAGACCCCGCTAGTTCTTTGAGTTTTTTAAGGCTTTTGTAATTTTTAAGAGAGTGGTTTAAATTATTTCATACCTTTTTTAGATTTTTTGATTTAGCTCGTCAGGATGACTTTTATGCTGACTAGAAGACTTAAGTAAATCTTGGGAAATTCCCATTTTGTCTTTTTAAAATTAAAATTTGAACAATTAAATGTTATAGCATGCTCAACTGAAATATGTGCTTGAATAGGAAAATGATCACTCAACATATCATTATCTAGCATCTTCGTTCTTATCGTTATTTAAATAACTTTTTTTTTCTTATTTAATGGCAAAAACTTCTTGGTCGGCTACCTCAGCTTCTGAATCTGATTCGAAATTTAACTTTGTTGTTAATTTTTAATCTCTGTTTTGAATTTATTTTTTAAATCTTGATATTTTATCGTCATATCTTTTTGACTTAAATAACTTAATTAAATAATTTTTTGCTAATTTTAAATAGCTTTTTCTGTTTGATGCATCTTATATAAATTGAAATTTTTTGTAAAATTTATTTATCCTTTTTTTAATTTTTATTTATTTTTTTATCTTATTTAACTTTATTTTAATTAATTTATTAATTTTTTTTTCTATATATTTTTTTTCTGAAGGAGCATTAGCTCAGTACAGATAAACAAATAAATAAATAAAATGGATGTAAAAATGTAGCTGATAATAAAAAAATCATTAAGTTCTAAATCAGAGTTGTCTTTAAGTCACAAGTCTTAAGTCAAGTCAAGTCAATGACTTATTTCTGTGACTTATAAACAAGTCTGATTTGAACAAGAGATATTTGGGCTTTGGGGGCTCTCGTCAAAAAGTACAGTAGTACTGCTAAGTGCTAACCTTGCCTCAAAATTTTAATTATTTAATTCAATTTACCTTTTTTTTGCTCAAAAATTGGCTTTTATTCTTAGACTTTAAAAAAAAATTTTAAGTAATTGACTTGACTTTAAAAAAAAAATTTTTTGAGTCAAGTCAAAATTTTGAATTAAATTTTTGTGACTTAGACTTAAAACTGTAACTCAAAAACAAGTCTGTTCTAAATCATAATTATCTAAATATTCCTCATAATAGCATTTTAAGACATCTTTTATAATTTTTCGAAAACTGAGTTTTCAGTATTTATTTTTTACTTCATTTCTATATACTTAAAATCGGGAACAAATGGCCAGGACGTTTATTCTTCAAGAAATTAAATTCAGTCGTTGAAACTTTTTTTTTTTTTAATTTTGACTTTCGGTTTGTGATATGATGAGTCTTAAAATAATATTTGTAGTCTAAAAAAATATCTACGCTCTCTTTTACATTTTTTATAAATTGAGTTTTTGTTAAAATGCATCAAACGAGCGCTATTTTTTGACATTAAATTATTTTTCAATAAATTCAAAATAATTTCTGTGAATGCAACATGAAGCATTTTATATGAAATAGTCATAAAAAGATTTAGTCTTTGTGTTCTAAAATTCTCAAGAGAACAACATAGAAGCTGATGCTTCAACTTAATTATGTAAAATACTTCCTGTTGCATTAACAGGAATGATTTTGAATTTATAGAAAAAAAAGTTATTCAATTTTTTATCATTTTGTTCTTTTTGATCATTTGTACTAAATTTCACAAAAACCTTAAGAATTCTAAAAGAAAAAATGTCAGTTGGCAACTTGAAGTTATGATCAATATTTTGATTCTCGAAATGATTCAAAATCGAGAATCAAAAAATTCTAGTCAAAATTTTGACTTGACTCAAAAAATTTTTTTTTTAAAGTCAAGTCATTTACTTAAAATTTTTTTTTAAAGTCTAAGAATAAAAGCCAATTTTTGAGCAAAAAAAAGGTAAATTGAATTAAATAATTAAAATTTTGAGGCAAGGTTAGCACTTAGCAGTACTACTGTACTTTTTGACGAGAGCCCCCAAAGCCCAAATATCTCTTGTTCAAATCAGACTTGTTTATAAGTCACAGAAATAAGTCATTGACTTGACTTGACTTGACTTAAGACTTGTGACTTAAAAACAACTCTGATTTAGAACTTAATGATTTTTTTATTATCAGCTACATTTTTACATCCATGTTGTTTAGTTTTAACATACTTTGTTAAATTTAAAGATAAAATCTATAAAAGTCTGCAAAAAATTATCTATCCAAAATAGTATAATTTCTATGTCCAACAATTTTTGTACTATTTTTCAGTGATATAATAAAAGAGTTACCCGAAAATATAAGTGTCACTTTTCGCTGACGACTTATGCATCTGGATAACCTGCGTAATAAAAGAAATTGAACATTATTTACGAATTGCTATTGACAAGAAAAACCAACTCTGCAGCAAATGGGGCTTTACCATCAACAAATCCAAAACATTTCACACTATGTTTACAACTGCGGGTGAAAGAAAAAACTATTGTGTCAAATGCAAGCTCAGCTTGAAAGTCGAAAACCAGGATATTCCACTAGAACCAGACCCGATCTTCCTCGGTATCAAGCTTGACCAAAAATTATCGTTTAAGCCGCATCTAGAACAGTTGGAAAAAAATTAGTTCCAAAAACAAACCTTATCAGAAGAATTAAAAATTTTTAATGGTCAAACTCAATCAAGTTGAACTTAACGCTATACAAATCATTGATAAGATCGCTATTCGACTTGCTTTATCATAATAAGCGTCGGATCATCAAGAATTGAAGCATCCCTCCAAACAATCCAAAACAAGTTGTTTAAAAATAATTAAATATTTTCCAATAAAAACCTTAATTAAATCAATTCACAAAGTCCTAAAGCTAGAAACGATCGAGGATAGATCAAATAGCTTATTTTTTAAATTCTTGACAAACAACTCCAAACAAGAGTTGATAGCAAAGGAGATTCACGCGTTTATGTTAACACAACAAGCAAATTCAAAAAAGATTTTGAGACACCTATGGATAAATTCACCAGACTCACAAATTGTACTTAAACTAATTTTTTTTCTATAAAATATAAAATTTAAATATATAAAATTTTATATTCAATTTTACGTAGCATCTGGGTTTAAACGAAGGAGCAAGCCATTCGGACGAACCTGGACATCCCCCCTAAATTATATTTTTAATAAAATAAAAAAAATAAAATAGCATAATTTCGATAGTGTGCACTCTGCAATGTGCAATTTAATATTGCAGAGTTTATCGTTTTATTTAATAAAGAATGTATAATTCAAAAATGTATCTCTCCGTTAATTTAAGGCCCATAATTTTTCTCACCGCTAAATTTAATAAAAACACCGCTATTTTAATAAAAATAAACCCTTTAATTAAAGTTAAGACTAATTTAATAAAAATAACCTTCAATTTTACTTAGAAATAGTATTTATTTTATATTTTAAGCTTGATTAGACCATTTTGAGCATCAAAAATTTATCACAAAACTTCAAATTGCCTGTAAGTCGTAATAATTTGGCCTGAATACTTAAGAATATCTTCCGAAATAATTAGTAGTAGACTTGATTATGTTTTAATAAACGTTTATGGGGATTAATTAAATTATTAAAATTTTTATTGAATGATCGGTACATAAAAATAAAAATAAACAAGAAAAAGCGAATAGTAAATTACAGATAAAACACCTGTCTTTTCAGATATTCAGTAAAAAATAAATAAATGAACAGTGTCAATCATTTTTATTTAATTAGATTTATTTAAAATATTATGCACGTAAAAATAGAAAAGTATAAAAATAATTTCCAATAAATATGGTTTAATTTTTGTATTTGCATAACAAATTGTATCACTGTTGAAATTACATTGAAAAAGAGTGATGTTTCAAGTACTTTTTCAGTTACAAATAAAAAGATAATTTAAATTTTTTTTTAAATTTTAAATAATTCATTTAAATTTAATCGTTGAAAAACTTTTTTTTATTTCAATTTTGACTTTAGTGATAATTAACGTTCGTTGGATGTATTTTAACAAAAACTCAATTTATATAAAATGTAAAAGAGAGCGTAGATATTTTTTTAGACTACAAATATTATTTTAAGACTCATCATATCACAAACCGAAAGTCAAAATTAAGAAAAAAACAAAGTTTCAACGACTGAATTTAATTTCTTGAAGAATAAACGTCCTGGCCATTTGTTCCCGATTTTAAGTATATAGAAATGAAGTAAAAAATAAATACTGAAAACTCAGTTTTCGAAAAATTATAAAAGATGTCTTAAAATGCTATTATGAGGAATATTTAGATAATTATGATTTAGAACAGACTTGTTTTTAAGTCACAGTTTTAAGTCTAAGTCACAAAAATTTAAGTCAAAATTTTGACTTGACTCAAAAAAATTTTTTTTTTAAAGTCAAGTCAATTACTTAAAATTTTTTAACTTTGAAACGATTGAATTTAAATTTAAATCTAAATGAAGAACTTAAAAGTTGAATTTTCAAAATTTTTTTCAAATTTTTAAATAAAAATAAAGCTCATTTTATTTGACTAAAGAGTTTAATTTCAAATATAAATGCTTGCAATATTAAATTAAAATTATTTTTTTATTAGAACCATCTCACTTTTTCAATTTTATTCCAAAAGTGGATATATTTTGTAATTCAATCACAAAAAATTAAAGCATACTTTTTTTTCATTTTTTTTTCAAACACAATTTTAAAAGCATGAAAAAATCTTTAACCCAATAATAAGAATATGATATTCTTGGTCTGCATCTTTTACTTTTTTTTCCAACTGTCACTTGTTTGACAGCAGGAGATGGTTTGACAAAGCTAAGACGAATTGATGAGTCAATCACACGCTTACACATATATTTTTTTAGGAAGCACCGGCATCTACAATTAAAATCATTCCATTTCACCATCATATCATCATCATTTGGTTGATTGAAAATCCAAACAGCGAAAGTTCTTTTCTTTGGGCATTGTGAAATTTCATACAAAACTTCCAATATAAAAATAAAAAAATTTTATATCTTTTGTTCTAAAAGTCAAAAACTTGTTCTGTAAATGAAACAAAGTGAAACAACTGTTGTTTCACCTTCTGTGAAATTCTGCAAAATCTGTGCAAATTATTTGCTTTTTATCTATTAAAAATACAATTTGGGTTATACCCTGGCAGTTTGGAATGGAACTTAGTCCTTCCTTTCAGCCAAATGTTCATAGTTCATAATAAAAAAAAAAAATTAAATAAGATATAAATAAATGCTATATAAAAAAAGGATTAAATTCGACATCTGATTTTTTTTTTTTTTTTTTAAATAGAATTATTATAATTATTCTTTTTTTAAAGGCTAAAAATAAATGGTTTAGAAAGAAAGACAGTTAGAAGGAAAATGTTTGTTTTGATTATCATAAGTTTTTATAAAAAGGTCGAATAATGTTTCAAATTTTTTTTGGTGTTGGTCTGGAATAAAGTGGATTACGTCTTCAATAATTTGTTGATGGCTAGATCTTGTGGATACAAAATTTTCAAATAGTCTTTTGTAACGTGTTCCAAGTAATTCAATTTTTAAGTTGGAATGGATGTGCGATATTCGAGTTTTCAGTGGGTAAATAGGAAATAGTACCCGTTTATTTATACCCGAAAAAAATATGATGAAGAAATCATACCCGAATTTTTTGTACCCGAATTAAATTAAAAAATATTATTTTATTGGATGTTGAAAAATATTTCATCATTAATTAAAAAAATAGAAAAAAAAAATTAAGTTAGATGACGGTTTCTATCTAAAAAGTCCAAATGATTGACTTGTCGTCGTTCCGGATTGTAATAGTGGCAAAAAATTTATTTTTCGTTTTTTCGCAGCAATCGCTACGGCTAGTGTTTGACTTTGTGTTGGCTTCTTTGAACCAATATTGGTTATTTTGGTACACCAAAATGTCTTTCGATTCATTTTTACCACGAACGGACAAATTGTTTTTGATGAATCAATTATATAATTATTTAATTGGTTAGATTAACTTATTTTTAGATTATTTTTAAGGTTCTCACCGGTCAAAACAACAGCACTATCTGAATTTGAGTATTTCGACCTCAAATAATCAAAATTAATTAATAATAAATATTAAAATTTATAAAACTTTTAAAAATTACTTAAAATTATGTGATTATGTAATAAAAATATAATAAAAAATCATGTGACTAAATTCGTTTTTTAAATAAAATAATAAAAATTAAAAATTACATTTTTTTTAAAAAATGGATACTTTTTGGTCAAAATTTATGGGCTTAAAAATCAAAAAAAAAAAAGTGAGCTCAAGCGTTTTCAGAATTTTTTCTAGTTTCAGAATCTGCATAAAAAAGTAGGGTTCAGGGGGCAATCCACCGACTAGATCCAAAAATACTGAAAAAACCTTAAAAAATTCTCTTTTTTGATCCATTATCTTGGTCATAAAAAAATTAAAACCGCAAGATAAATTCACCATTTTGTAGTTGAGACTGTTAGCTTTCAGAATATATGTAAATAATTGGAAATATTAATATCAGATCATGAGATATTTTGATCCAAAGACAGGCAACTCTTGGGCTAATACCTAATCTTTGAGAGGGGTAGTAAAAGAAAATTTTTTTTTGACCCCCCCTAAAAAGTTGAATTTCCTAGGTTTTCATATATGCAGATAACGAATTTGAGGTCGAAATACTCAAATTCAGATAGTGCTGTAGTGTTGACCGGTGGGAACCTTATAAGCAATTTTTTCTTATTTTCGGGTACAATTTCAACGGGGACAATTTCTTTTTTTTTTAAACGCATACAAATTATTTCGGGTACTATTTCCTGTCAATCTTTTCAGTGGATAAAACTTTATTTGTTTTAAAATGCGGTTTTGAACTTTTTGACATTCTCCTAGGATCTTTTGAGTTGATGTGTCCCTATTTGCTTTTTATTTTTAATACTTTTAAATAGGGTGCAATATTGCAGAATTCACATAGATTTTGCAGACTTTCACAGAAGGTGAAACAACAGTTGTTTCATTTACAGAACAAGTTTTTGACATTTAGAACAAAAGATAGAAAAAAAAATTTTATTTTTGTATTGGAAGTTTTGTATGAAATTTCACAATGCCTTTTCTTGGGTCGATCAAATGTACGATTTTTAGAATTAAAATTATTTACTGATCAAAATAATTTTTGCTAAACAACCATAATTAAAATACTGATCATTTATTTTCAAATGTGTGTTTTTAAAAATGAATTACATAAAGATCCCTCTCCTCTCTGAAAAACATCATTAAGGAGTTGGATATTCGATAAATCTTGACTCAAATAAAAAAATTAAATTCAATGTTCAATTTAAATTAAATATGAAAATAAATAAAAATTTATTAATTACATCCAAATGTGATTTTATTGCCAAGATTTTTGTTGATCAAAATTAGCCTTGTTGTTAAGGCACTAAATGAAGCAATATTTCATTAGTTTTCAATTCAAAGCATCAATCCTAGTTACCCGACTTAGAACAGGTAGAATTTCAATAAATTAGACTAAACAATATGCGTCATAAACAATTAAATGTTGTAACGCTTAAATTGAATGTTGTAACACGATTCTCAATCTAGCCCGCACCATTCTCATACATTCTCGTATTGATTTTTTTTCATAATTAAATAACGCATTTGTCAATACATTGCTTATCTGTCTAGTATCAAAACAACAAAAAAAACTATCGAATATTGTTGAAATGTTCAAGGCGTTCACATTAGAAGCCAGCAAAAAAAAGCATAAAATATTTCAATTTTGTTATCTAAACTAAAAAATGATTCATAATTTAATTTCGTATGAAAGTTTGTTCAAGTTTGCTCAATGATTAATTTAACATGTTACCTGCATTCTAAAAATTAATCACTAAATTTCCTAGCGACTATGAATCACATTTTCATCTTGATGCTACTAAATTTATTTCCATTTAGAACACAATAAAGAAAAATATTTAGCCAACAATGATCTCATCGTCCCCGCAGCTCGACTCTGCGTCGAGCAACAACGACTTAAGCTTGAACTTCAGCCAGACCAATTTGTTCAGAACGCTGAAGACCAAGTCACTAAAGACGGGACTGGCAGCGTCAACGGCAGGCAGCGAGTCGGGCGACCAGCGAACCATGGACGCGGCCGACACGCTCGTCTCGCTAGCCCACTCGGCCAGCTCGACGCCCACCGTCGAGTGCAAGCCGTTTCGACCGGCCGACGACGTCATCGAAAAAACCATCAGACTAGACGAAGTGTCCACCGAGCACAACTCGAGCCTGGTCGAGTCGGCATGCAAGCTGCTGATCGAACAGGTGCTCAAGTCGTGTCCCACAGTCGACCTCTCGTCCATAACCATAAAGGCGTCGACCAAGCACAGAAGCAAGGAGGACGGCGAGCCGGAGGCCAAGAAGAGCCGCGCGGCCTCCGGCTCCGAGTCGGACTGCGACTCGTTGCGCTCGCGACCCGCGCCCACTCTGGCGACCGGGCGGCGCCCACGCAACCTCGAGCTGCCGCCGGACGAGGCGCGCAAGCGACAGGAGCGGCGCGAGCGCAACAAACAGGCGGCGGCGCGCTGCAGACACCGCCGCGAACAACTCGCCGAGACCCTAAGCCTAAAGACCAACCAGCTGAATAAGGAGCAGGAGAACTTGAAGAGAAATTACGATGAATTGCTCAAAGAGAAGAGTAGGTGGCAGAAGGTGTTAAGTGATCATTTGAAGGAGTGCAAGAGACAAGAGTGTGATTCGGTGGCGTTGACGCCGACCAGCGCCGGCTTCAGCCAAAAGGAGAATATTTTAAATTTTTTGGAGACAAAGAGCGGCAATGGTTTGACTAGGCCGAGCAATTTGAATTTGAAGAGCACGACGTCGGCGGCGTTGAGCTCGATGGGGACGCCGTCCTCGGCCACACTCAACTCGGTGCTGCAGGGCATAGCGCTCGCCTTCGGCCAGTCGACAACGCCGGCCTCTTTTTCGCTCGGCTCAAACAACAACATTAGTTTTGTGATGACGCCCACTTTTAACATGAACACACCGACCGCTTTTTTGTCTTTGACGCCGATTGAGTCTCAGCTCGGCACTCTCAATACGCCCATGTTGATCCAGTCCAATCCGCTGCTCGGCCCACATCACTCGGACACCAAAAACAATGCGGCCAACAATGCATCCAAGACTTAGTGGGGTCTAGACTCACAATGCTTGCTTAGTTAATGTTGTTAATTGTTTGTTTATTTTTTTTTGCTTTTTTTCTGCTTTCTATTTGGTGATGGATACGGTGATGACAACTGGTTTGAACGAGTTTGAGGCTGATGATTTTTGTTTTGTTATATGTGAACCTGGTGGCTTTTTTCTGGAGTGAATTGAATATTTGTTGATATTTTAAAATTTTTTGTCTTCCGAAAATTACTGTTGTATCCGCTTACATTAAATGAACAGTTTTTAAAAAATAATCATGTTTTTATTTTTTTATTTATTTTTATTTATTTTTTAAAGGAAAATTTAAAAAATTTCTGACATGACCAAACTATCAAACGCGGCCAAATTAGCGTCCAAAGTATTGGACCGCGAAGTTACGCAAATTACGTAGAATTATTAATTTACGTAAAGTGCAGGAAATTCAAAACTTCCGTGCTAGCTAAATTTCTAATTTTTGACTTCATATTCGTAATCTACGACCTTTAAAACCCTAAATTTGATTTTTTTTTTGGGGGGGTCTAAAAACAGTCGACCGAATATCGAGTTGTTGGTCTTTGAGACCCTAAATCTATATGATAGAACATATATATATAGACAAGTTATATCATTTCTGAAAGAGCATAAAATTTTCTAAAAACTCGATTGTTTTAAAATAAAAAAAAGAAGGTGTGCCGATTTTTATAGCTTAAAAATATCAAAAAAATGCACTCTTTTCCATTTTAATCGAATCTCGTCCCAGGGGTCACTTTTAACCACTTTTTTTTTTACATAATATAAAACTAGACAAAATTTGGAACAAATCTATGGTTTTACTTTTTTCATTTATTTCTTTATTTTTTGCATATAAAGCAACCAAATCACGTGATAAATTGTTTCCGCGGTTTAGGGACTTTTTTAAAATTTACGGAAATTTAATTAAATGCGGAAAATTTTTGCGGAGTCCATTTAAATTAGATACTAAAACAAAAATATTTCCAATTTTTTTTATTTAAATTTATTTAGTAATGACATAATTTTTAAATCATTGTGGATTATTTATATGCTGTGTACAAATTATTAAATAAAACTTTATCATGTTTAAAATATAAAAATCTTAACCAAACCGTACATTTAAACCAAAAATTGCAAAATGATTGTTTATTCCTGTGATACAAATAAAATTGTAACTTGTCATCTAAAGGAATTGATATCAAGTGATTTTCATGTTTCGTTAGAAAATATATTACAAAAGAAATTTTTAATTAAATCGAATATGCTTATTAGTTCACAAACACTTTTAAGCGATTTATTTCTTAGACAATTTAACTTTGATTTACTTGTTGATTATTTTAATAAGAGTACATGGAAAATTACTAAGGTTTTAATTGATCAAAAAATCAAACATTGTCATTGCCCAATTTGTTTATTAGTTTGTTTAGAAAATTCAATCGAATGTGACAAATGTTCCTACTTTAAAATAATTGAATGTAATTGCCAAGGAAAAAAATTATTTTTAATGAAATTTTTATTTTTTATAATCTTTTTGTCTTGATCTCTAACTTCAACTTGCCAAAAAATATTAATATTATATGCGTTTCTTATAAATCCTTAGTGTTGTAAATAAATAGCATCTGAATTTACTTTTGAATAATTAAATTAATTTTTTAATTTAAGTTTAAATTTAAGCCTAAAAGATTATTTATATGATCATTCAAATCAAAATAATTGAACTCTGTGCCAAAGTAATAGTCCTCATCTAATGAAAGTACGATATATGTAATGCAAATGTGTAAATATATGTCAAATGCGTTAGCTTATCAAAATATGTATGGTAACAGACTTGATTAAACTTCATGGTTTAAATATTCATAGTTCTAAGCCACCAGAAAATCAAAAACAGTTATTTAGAGGAATTCCGAACTGTTTCAAAGTAGATCTAGAAAATTATTTATTGCAAGGTATCAAAAAACCATTCCATTTATGGCAAAAAATAATCCTTGATAACAAAAATAAACCAGTTTTTTTCTTTTTATATGTTTCGTTATACCTCTATCATTATTATTGTATCTTTAAAATATGAATCAAATTAATCTTTTTATTAAAATTTAAGTTTTCAAATTTTCATGTCTTTGGTTTGTAACAAATGGAAACCATGTACAAGGATTACATTAAATAAACTACAAAGAGAAGCTTACAAAACCTTAAACTCGGTTTTGGTGCAAAGTATATATCACTCACAGTAGATATTTGGTCTGATAGAAGATGAAGATCTTTTCTGGGAGTGACTGCCCATTTTATTGACAACGATTTCATATTCAAAACGTTAGTAATTGCATGTAAAAATATCAAAGATTGCACTGGCTTTATTATTAAAATATTTTAATATAAAAGCCTGAAGCCTGTATGCCTGAATTTTTCCTTTATTTTCTTTCGTTTTTTCTAATGTTGGCAATTTGACCATTTTTTGACAAAATTAATCCAATATAAATAGCATATACTAAGTTAATTTTTTTCTTATATAGCATTAAATGATGAAAAAATAATTTTATTAAAAAAAAATTTCACATGTTTGGTGCATGTTTTTTAGTTCATTAAAATAAAAGTAAAAAATAAAATTCAATTAGAACAAATTAAATCAATGAATGTTCTTTTGACTTAATATTCCCTTTATCCAAAACAACTTATTTAATATTTAATAGGTGAATAAAAAAGCATTAAAATTTGAATTTTTTAGAGGAATAGTAAAAGCTAAAATTATTAGGAATGACTGGCTTTTGATCTCATGAAAAACGATTTGCTTTTCCCAATTGTTGATTACAATTTGGACAAGAATGATAAACATCTTTAAGACCATCAATACAAAATGGTATGCACTGGCAGCCAAACAGCGGAACTATACAAGGTCCAAATATACAAAGTATTTCACCACACATTATCCAATTCATCAAACCAGATCTGTATTCTATCTTTGTAATTATTGGAACTCTACACTGAGAACTTTGAGAAATAGAAATTAAAAAATTTATTTTAAATTTATTGCATTTGAAAAAATATTTTTTTACCTAATATCTTAATTTTAAATTAAACAAATTAAAATATTTACCAAGTATCAGGCTGAGGATTTCGACAATATTTTCTCGCTTGAGGATGTTATTCATGAATTCATAAATTTTCAAAGATTTTTAAAAATTCAATTAAAAAATGCCCAAATTTATTACGCAATGGATACCGCATCTTGGCAGATTCGTTGATGGAAGCAAGTTATTCCTAAAATATTAACATTTTTGTGAGAGTCGAGTCTTCTGGGCAAAATGTAAAAATTTTTACATTTTCATAATTTTAGATTTTTTGTTCAATATTTCATAAAATTTTTATTCTTAATTTTGATAATTAAATAAATAGGAAGATTTTTTTTTCTGAATCAAAATTTTTATTGCAAAATGTAAAATCTGTCTTCCGTCAAATTAAAAAAAAAAAATAAAGTGATTTTTCAGTCCTTTCTTTTTCCAAGTTTTCTATTTTTGTAAAACTTTGGACAAAATTTTTCTTAGTTCAATTTTTGTTAGAAAAGCAAAAGTTCTAAAATAAAAAGACTTTAATTTGCTAAAAATCAATTTATAAGTTAAAAAAATTTGATTATTATTCAAGAGGATAACAACTGAGCAATTATTATGGGATTAAAATGTTTAATTTTTTAATTAATAATACCCAAATGAAATTAAATTAAAATTGGGGTTGTGAAGTTCGTTTCAATTCGATCTTTTCAATTCAGAAAAATTTGAATAAATTTTATACTAAAATAGATAATTTAGTTCTGTAAAATGCTTAATGTTTAAGCAATTTTGCTTAAACCGAAAATATATGTCTGCAAAAACTCTGCAATGTAATTGCACAGTTGATTAGAATGCTTTTTAATGGCGTGCAAAATGCAGAAAATTGCAGAGTACTTTGCAGACTTATTTTACTGCATTAAGCAAATTTGCTCATAATTAAGCATTTTACAGAACTAAATTATCTATTTTAGTATAAAATTTATTCAAATATTTCTGAATTGAAAAGATCGAATTGAAACGAACTTCACAACCATATTAAAATTAAATTATACTAACAAAAATAAAATCTCAATATTTAATGGTCATATAATCAACATGAATATTTTTCAAGTGTATTTTTTCGGGTGATTTGTAGCTGTAGGCGGCTGATGGAATTGTTTTAATTAATTTATTAAATTAATTACATTAAATTTGTCACTTAAATATTAAGACACCAAAATTTAAATAGTTCAAAATTATAAAAAACAAAAATTTTAAATTTCTCTTTTTTAGCTAAAATAGCTAATAAAAATTATTCAAAAAATGATGCAGTAAATTTGAAATCTTTTCACAATTTTTTTAAAAGAACTATTCAATTTGTGAATAATTAATATAATGGAAAACAAAAATAGCGAATTATGTGATTATTTAAACTTGCCCAAATGATTCTTGCTTGAAAAAGGTTTCGTTTTAAAGATTTAAGAGGAACCAAACTCAGAGAGATACAAATTAACTAAGAGGAATTTATTTGGCGTTTTAATAATTCAATTGAAAAAAAACCGAGTTGAGTGATGCAACTTAAAATATTTCAAATTATTTTGCATCTGGTTTAAGGTAAATTTTATTATTTTAATTCAAACTATATTTTTCCAGTTTAAAAGAGTTTGAAGAAAAGTTTAAATATGCAAACGGTGATCCTAATAAAGGAGGTATAGTCTATTCTTTATTTTAAAAAAAAGACTTGGATAATGATAATGGTAAAATAATCAAAATTTTAAAAAATTTATATTTTTTTTAATTTTATTTTGAAAATCGATATATTTCTTTTTAAGTTTTAAAATCAAAAATCTTTAATTTTTAATTTTTAATTTTTTTAGACATACCATTAAGAAATTTTAAGGGTATAAATCGTATAGTGAGTCCGTAATGTTTCATAGCTAATTTTTTATTTTCATAGCACAAAAAATCATTGCATTTAAAATTTGATTGCTAAAAAAATATTAGAATTAGAATTTGATAACACAAATAGTGTCGAATCTTGGCACAATGCTTTTACAACTAATGAAAAAAAACATCTAAATATCAATGCTCTGGTAGAGAAGATGAGACTTGAGCAATCAAATACCGAAAATAATTATACGCGAATTAGAAGTGGACATTTATTTGATAGAGATGTTGATCAAATAAAAACCGACAAGCGTATATTCAATGTTGTATCTAATTATTCAAAAGTCGATTGCTTGGAATATTTAAAGAATATTAGTTTAAACACAATTAACTAATTTTTTATTTTTTAATTAATCTTAATTGACATGTATCTCATTTTCATATGAACTATATTTGAATAAATAAATTTTTTTGTGCTATGTATAATATGCTATGAATTTTAATTCTATGATAATTTACCTGTATGCTATAAAAAAAATAATGCTATGAAATAAGTCAGTCCCATCGTATAATAATGTAAAAATGAGGAAAACAGTAAGAAAATTATAAATCAGTCAGCTAAGAAGAATTATATACTCTACTAGCCGAAAGATATAAAGCTGATTTGTCTAATAATTCTGGAAATTTAACTACACATGAAGCTGATAACTATTGTAAATCCTTAAATAAGTGAAATGATGTTCTTCATAAATCAAAAGTGTAGATAAATTTTGGATTGTAATTGTAAAAATTTAAATTAATTGATAAAAAATATTTTTACTTATAGTTATCTTCTTAAAAATTATTTTAAAAATTAAAAATATTATTTAATAATTAAATAAATTATGATGCATTAAAATATTTCATCTTCGATTATTTTCGATCAAATATGAAACTTCAATCAAAAATTGGTTTAAAATTAAAAACAAAAAGAAATTTTTTTCATATAATGTGTGACCCGAAAAAAAATTTCCGGTCACTTACTCAAATTTCTTAATATTTCAAAATTCTTAATTTTAAGCAAAATGCAATAAAATAAGTCTGCAAAGATTTCTGCAATTTTATGCATTTTGCGTATTCTAAAAAAACCTAAATTGACCAAAAAGTATTCTAAAAAACTATGCAATAACTTTGCAGATTTTTTGCAGACAGAAATTTTCGGATTTAGAAAAATTGCTTAAACATTAAGCATTTTATGATATTAATAAAATTTAAATAAACAACATTTTTAAACTGTTACAAGATAAACAAAAAATAAATTTTTGTAATAAATTTTCATCTAGATTATATTAAATAAAATTAATAAGTTATGATGTTGTTTTATATTATAAGCGATATAAATAGTAGTAGTTGTATGAATCAGATTTAGCTGTCAAATGTCAACAGAGTAATAAAACAAAATTGTTTGAAACATTTACGTTTAATATTTTAAATTACTTTTTATTTAAATTTTAATATGTTTTTTATAATTTATACATACACAATACACATGTATAACAAAATTAATTATTAATTGAACATTTTGAAAATATTAATTTTATTATTTTAGTGACATTTATTTTATTCTTGAACAATGAATATTTATTTCAATTGTTTAGTATATAAAAATGATTAAAAAATTTTTACTTCTTCTCTTAGCATACATTTTTTGTGCCTCCTAAAATTGGACGAAAAGTTTTATGCCAAATAATTGTGTTCTTAGATATTAATTTTTTCACACAGCTTAATTAAGACGTTTCTCATACATCTTATTTTAAGATTCTTAGGTTAATCTTTGCCAAATTGAAGTTGACGATCATTTTCAAATTAAAAAAAAATTCGTCTATTTTAGACATTTTTTTATTTGATTATTGGATATTACAATTTTATGGATAAAAATGGTAAAAAATTAGAGCCAAAAAAACGTTTTTAAGCATATTTTTTTTTAATAAAAATAAATTTCGAATATGATACAAGTAAAATAAAAAAATAAAAAAAATAATTTTTTTAATCAATCTGATTTTTTTTTAGAAAAATTAAAGAAAAATTTTTTTTAATTTGTGCAGCGAACTAAAGGTATTTACGAGGAAAGGAAACATTCAAAGTGAATCAGAAGCAAAATAAGCCTCTTCAGCATTTCTTTAGTAATTAGTCATTGATTTCAGAAAATATTATCACTCACCTATAAATAGTAAAATCATTAAAAAAAAATTCGTGTTAGTCGAAATAGAAGAAAAATTAATTTTTTGTTTTTTTAAGTCTGTTTATTTGCACTTTTTTCAACAATACAACATTTTGAAAAATATTCGTTGTATCGAAATTGATTCTATCGAAAATCCCATTCAAAAGCATTGAAAAAAATTTGAGATTTTTATTTTGAATTTTTATTAAAATAAATGAAAAAAGTAAAAAAATTTATTAAAAATAAAATGAAAAGAAAAAAATGTCGTTTTTTTGGGACAGGATCAGATAAATTTTCACTCATTTAAAAAAAAAGATTAACAGATATTTATTTATTTTATTTATTTGTTTCAGATTAAAAATATATATAAAAAAAAACAGAATATAAAGATTAATTGGTTTGTTAGAAGAACCTTGTTTATCGGGTTTCGTTACATCGAAATTCGTTCTATGGGGTTTCGTTGTACGGAAGATTGACTGTAATCAAAAGTAAAATGATCATGCTCATATTCTCATTTAAAGAAGATTTTTAAGTAATTTTTTATTTTAAATTTTACGCAGAAATATATTTTCGAAATAAAAATTTAATTTTAAACTTAATTTTATATGTCTGCAAGTCTCTGCAAAGATTTTAGGCTTGTAGAATTCTGCACAATACTTTGATTTGGTTTAACAAAGTTTGCTACACATGAAAACATGTCTCTGAATTTAATTTTATTTAATTTTTTTATCGTAAACTTCAATTTGCCAAAATTTTGGAAAATTTTTACCATTTTTCAAAAATTGAATTTTAAGGAAAATTAAAATAAATTAATTTAAAGACCAATTTTTTTAATTTTTTTTCTTGTATATTAATTATGTTAGAAATTCAGAAAAAAAATTTTTTTATTATTTTTTCAAGGCATTGATGTCTCAAAAATGACTCAAATTAAAGACTAAAATTGATTTTATTTGTAAAATACAATTTAAAATATACAATAATAGACATTATAAAATTAATTCTAATAATATTTCATTCCAATTCATTTTTTACTTCTACATTATTTTGAAAAAAAAATAAAATAATAAATGGTGTATTATTTCGTCTGTCGATGAAAATTTTCATACAACTTGAAAAAGCATGAAAAAAGTGCGATGTTACAATTTTTTTTTTTAAATAAATGGGAGTTAGTTTTGCAATTTTATTACATTGAAATTAAATAGATTAAAGCATATTTGGTTTTTACTTTTTTATTTAAAAAATTTATTTTATTTATACTAATAAGAAAATAAATTTCTTTAAAAAAAGATGATTTTTTTTTAAATATAAAATATTTATGAATATAGTAAATTAGAATTATTTTTACTTTAAAAATATTAAACAGTCTTTAAAAAAAATATTCAAAATTAATTTAAAAACTTTAGGCTCTTAATTTTTTAAGTAGGTGAATGGCTTTTTATAATGCTGAAAATAAGTTCTATTTTTGAACTAAAGTATTTTTTTTACTAAATAAACGATGAGATAAAATTTTTCAAAAAAAAATCTTTATCCTAAAATTTAAAAACCCCCTAGCAATATTTAAATAAATCATTACCTACTTGAAGAGGTATCTTTTATAAACAACATCAATCTGTATTTTGATTTTTTTTTCTTATTATTATTATAATCAATTTAGGAAATAAGTAAATTGGATAAAATATTAATCGTATTTTAAGGAAAGTTATTTTCTCATTTGTACAAAAAAATAAATAAAATTTAAAGATTTCAAAATTGTATGAAAATTTTCATTAAAAGACGAAAAAATACACCAAATTTAAATTGAAATATTCTTAATCAACTAAATAATTTTGAAATCTAATTTTTCAATCTAACATTATTATTTTGAAACTGAAAATTAGATTACCTTATAGTTGGTTTTCCAGAAGAACGAACAGTAACTAAATTTTAATTTTTAGATAAAGTAATTTATTTTGTTTTAACTCAAAATTATCGGCAATTTTATCAGGACGACTTTGTAATATTAAGTCTTTAATCATTTTAATTGTAGTTAAAATTAAGATTTTTATTATTCATTTTTTATAGATATTAAAAGAAATTTTCTAATTGAAACAAAAAAGCATATCCAAACCCTGAGATGAATAACAACTATGAAAAGAATCCTCGAATTAGAAAATATGGTCGAAACCCAGAAAGAAGTGCTTGGTAAATATTAAAATTTAACTAATTTGAAAAAAAGAAAAGAATTATTCAAAAAATTTTAAAATATTTAGATATTTTTTTACTTTGACAAATCTGTTCTAAATTTGATCTTTTCAAAGCCCTTATTGTTTAGCTGAAATAATTACAAAGATAGAATACAAATCTGGTCTGACTAACTGGTTAGCATGTGGAGGAATATGCCTATCTGGATTATTTTTTTTATTTCCATGGTTTGGCTGTCAATTTATACCATTTTGTATCAATGATCTAAAAGATGTTGTGCATTCTTGTCCAAATTGTAAAAAAGAATTGGGAATCGCAAGTCGTTTGTCATGAGATCAAAGACCTTGGAATTGTTTCAATTAAAGCTAAATTTAATTTTATTATTCCTTGATAATTTTTAAATTTTTGTGTTTTTTTATAATCAATTTATTTTGAAATTATTTTGACTAAAAAATAAAAAAAAAAATTATGTCTACAAAACATTCATTGCTTTAATGAATGATTTAATGTCAAAATAAATAAATAAAATTTAAAAAATTTTGAAATATTCTTAAGTTCGAATTTTTATTTGAATAGGCAGAAGTTAGCAAAAGCAGTTGAATGATTTATTTTTAGTTTTAGAATCTTTAATAAATTCTTAATTGTTTCAAAATTCTTCTAATTTATCAATTTTATATACACAATAATTTAATGGCATACAAAACTTTCAAAACAAAAAGAAAAGGATTTTATAATTTTTGTTCTAATGATCAAAAAATAGTTCTTCAGATGAAACAAAGTGAAACAACTTTTGTTTCACCTTGCGCGGAAATCTGCAAAATCTGTGCGAATTCTGCAAAATTGCACCCTATTTAAAAGTGTTAATAAAACGTAATTAATTTGTACAGATTTTGCAGACTTCCGCACAAGGTGAAACAAAAGTTGTTTCACTTTGTTTCATCTGAAGAACTATTTTTTGATCATTAGAACAAAAATTATAAAATCTTTTTCTCTTTGTATTGAAAGTTTTGTATGAAATTTCACAATGCCTAATTTCATGATGTTTTAGCTAATTTAATAATTAAAAACTTGATGAAAATATTATTAATTTTTTTTAATTTTTTAATTATTGACATGATTTTCTCTTTGTCTCTTTGTTGAGAGAAAATCATGTTTGATAAATCTTCTCGAAACAATTGACATAATTACTGAAGCCTCAAACCGAGGATTTGCCTCTGCAGTAGTATTTTTTGATTTTGCTAAGGTCTTAGATAAAGTTTCACACCGAGCATTAAAAAAAAATTAGAAGCTTACGGATTCAGAGATAAGATCATTAACTTGCTCTCCGATTTTCTGATTGGCAGGAAGCAGCAGTTTGTACTGGGCGAAAACTTTTCAGAATAAAGGGATGTCCCAAGTGGAGTCCCTCAAGAATCTTTACTTGGCCCTCTCCTTTTCGTTATTTTTATAAACGACATTCCAAACATTGCAACCAGCTAAATCAAACTTTTTGCAGATGACACCAAATTGCTTAACACCATTAGAAACCGTCTCGACGTTCAACAACTGCAGACAGACATTGACAGGATTGTTAAATGGCCGGATGATTGGCAATTGAAATTCAACGACGACAAATGCAAATTTATGTTCTTCAAAAGTAATACTATTAATGGAATCGAATTATCTATGAACAACCTACCAATGATCCAAATTAGCGCTGAAAAATATCTTGGAATCTATCTAACAGATGACCTAAAATGGACTCACCAAGCGACACAGGCGGCAAACAAAGCTAACGCAGTTTTAGGTCAACTAAAGCAAGCCTTCAATTGCTGGTCCATAAGTACATTCAAACAGTTGGATGTTTCGTTTGTTAGCCCTCATAAAGAGTATGCAGCAAAAGCCTGGAACCCCTATACCAAAAGGGACTCAAACATTCTAGAACGAGTACAAAGACGAGCTACAAAATTAGTATTTAACTTAAGAAATCTAGAATATGGTGAAAGACTTACCAGTCAGATAGACTACCAATGAGATTTATAATGTGTTCAAATAAACAAAGTTATTCAATTAAAACCACTACAAAAACCGTATCTTTTAAATTTCAAACAAAATATTAAAAAAACATTTTTTTTTTAAATAAACAAGGATTTAAAAAAAAAAATTTTAAATTGAAAAATTTAAATAATGGATGAAAATATTGATTAAAAAATTTTCAGACAAGTCTCTGAAATTGTTTAATTGGCTCTAGATCAAATTCTGAAGTCGATCTTAATGTGATTTATGGTGAGAATTAATGAAAAACATCAAAGTTGCATATGGCTAAAAGAGATAAAAATTTAAAAAAAATTGCATTTGAATTTATGTGATTTTATTTTTATTTGAATTTAAAACTTTTATTCTAAAATTAATGTTCACCAAAAATAAAAACTGGTCACGAATAATTTATTTATTTTTTAATTTATAAATTTTGGTCACCAAATTTGTGACCAGAGATTATATGAACAAAATGCTCAAATTTTAAACTTGATATCCATGGCCCACTTTTTTCGTGAACAATTGTTCACATTTTCCATTAGATAAATTTTTGATAGAAAAATACTCATAGAATTTTTTTTCATAGAAAATGTTTAGCAACTTTATAGAAAAATATTTAAAAAAAAACAAAATTTGATTAGATTTTATTCATTTAAAGTTGTATTTTAGAACAAATTTTAAATTTATTCGCAAGATTAATGACTTTCAAAATTTATAAAATAAAAAAGTTCTTCCTAAAATTAATTTTTTTCAATTGAAATTTTCTTTTTTAGTAGATTTTTGAAAAATTTTAATAATTTTTTTTGGAAAGATCAGTATTAATATGTTTCTAAACAAGAATAAAACGAATCTTTAATTTCAAAAATTATCTCCAAAAGTAAAAAATTATATCAATTATTTTCTTGCAATCATTTTAATTATTGCTTTTGTAATAAATGATTAAATTGAGCTGAGATTTCTTTAAAAAAATTAAAATTTAATTTGTTCTAGAAAAATTTTTTTTTTAAATTGGTTCCTAAAAACAAAATTATTTTTCTTAAAGGTTCAATATTTTATTCGCTATTTTAAGCATAAAAACTGTTTTTGAATGATTTTTTAGGTAAAAAAGGTGCAACAAAGTATGTTGCACAATGTTGCAGTATTTTTTCTAATATTTTTTATTAACTCTAATTTTAATTTATCAAAAAATGAAGAATTTTTGTTCAATTTGTATTTGATATTCACAGTACCGATTTTCACTATTGGCGATTTTAATTTTTACGTAATTTTACGTAAAATTTGATAAATTTTTGAAGTATTTTTTCGTGAATTTACCTAAAAAACATTTATCATAGCAGAACTGTAAATAAAATATTGTGCATAGATCTCTTAGCAAGGCTTCCATTAATTTAAGGTATTTTGTTCTTTTATGCAAAAGTATCAAATATTAAAAACATTCAAATGATAAAAAATCGGCCTTTAAATTGTTATTTAAAAAAAAATTCAAAATCGACTTTTTAGGTTAAAATAATTAAAATTCATGACTGATACTGAACATGACTGGCATGACATTAGAATACTTATGTCTTTGAGTATAACTGTTCCAAAATGCTTCTGGCCTAAAAAATTGGGTTTTTAGTACAAAAAAAAACAAAAATTGAATTTTTTCCTAAGTTTTTAATAAATTTTATTATGAAAAAATAAAAAAATTTCAATTGATTTTTTCTTACATAATTTTACGCAAAATTACACATGCTTAGTAAACTTTTTAATGAAAATAAAACTGATCAAAGTAAAATTCAAAGTTATTTAAATAGACGCAAAATTAAGAAATTTTTAAGAGACTTTGTTTACAACCAGATTTCTCACAAAGCATTTAATATCATGCTTAAGCATTAAAATTGAAAAAATAGCCTGATTAGTAATAAATATTTATCAATTATAAAAATATATAAATATCAAAATTTTTCTCTAAAATTTTTTCTATTTCAAGTCTATTTAAATAACTTTGAATTTTACTTTGATCATTTTTTATTATTAAATTTTACCAAAAAATGTGTAATTTCACAACTTTTAAAATTGGAAAAGACTAAAAATAGACTTTGTAATTTATTTCTTAATAAATTTAATTCTTAATAATTTTTAATTTAATAAAAAAATTTCAAATTCAAAAAAATAATGTACTTGAATAGCGATTATTTCTTATATCAAAACTCTATTAAACCTTCCAATTTCAATGTCGAATTTTACACCTTAAAAGCGGTTAAGTCAATTTAACAATTAAAATTATTTTTTTATTAATTTTTTTTAATTTATTTATTTCAAAATTAAGATTATATAATAAGTAAAAAGCTCCAGGAAGCATGCTTGCAGAGAAGTCTTACAAAAAAACTTCTATGGTAGCAAAATGCGCATGATACCAGGGACATGCACAGCCTTAAATTTGTTTTTTTAGTATTTAAATTTGTAATAAAACAAATGCTTTATTTTAACGGACGTAATCAAGAAATAGATCACACTCGAAAAGATGTGATTGAAAATGGTTATTATTTTAAAAATCTAAGTTTACTTGATTAGTTGTATTTTTTAAATAAAAAAATCAAAAAAGTAAAATTTTCAAGAGTTTTTTTTTCGCATTGAAACATTGAATACCATTGGAATTAGCCCTTTAATGTCATCTAAAATGAGTATTTGGCCGGTTTATTTGACTTTAAATAAAGAAAGGTTCAAATTTTCAAACATGATTCTTGTTGGCATTTGGATAGTAGCTAAAATACCATTAATTAGTGCCTTCTTTGAACCGATATTAAAAATATTAAAAAGTTTTGAAAAGGGTGAAATTTTAGAGATAAATGGTCAAAAAGAATTGGTCAAATTTTTTCTGTTATTTTCTGTATTGGACAAACCAGCAAGAGCTTGTTTGTTAAACATGAAGCAATGTAAAGTTTTTTTTAGTTGTTCAAAATGTTACCAACCTGGCGTTACTTTCAAAACGAAAAATAATGGATCGATTCATGTTTACCCTTTCAAAAATTATAACTATGATGGTCCGCTTAGGAATCATCTAAGATACCACAAAGACTTGGTTGAGTGCCTAGAAAATGTGCATAATGTAAAAGGTGTGTTGGGGATGTGTTTTTTAAATGAACTGAAATATTATTTACCAATTGAGGGCACTATGATAGACTATATGCACACGCTATTTATAAAGTATAAAATTTTGGAAGGCTAAAGAATATTTAGCTTTTATATTATATTACGCACTTTCTGTTTTTAGGGGCAAAATGAAATTAGATCAATTAAATCACTTGATTAACTTGGCAGTAGTCGTTGAGAATTTATTTAAAAAGGATGTCGATATTCAAAAACTCAAACACATACAAATTCTTGCTAAAGATTTCTGTAAAGACATGTACTTTTTTATGGCCTTTGAGTTTTTAAGACATATAAATATCTTAAAAACAAAAACGCTTCAGACATCTTTTTTAAATTTGGGTATAAAAACGCTTCTTTTTTGAATAAAAAAAAATTCTATAAATTTAGAATAATTGAGGATTTCAATGTAAGCTTAGAAAAAAGGAAATAGTTTTTTTATTTATTTGCCCAATGTACAATACAAATTTATAACAATCAGTAAAAAGTCAATTAAAATTTTCTTAATTTGTAAATAATTAAAGCCTTATCTCGTATTCTTTTGATTTTTAAAATATATTGCCTTTCTTAATTTTTTAAAAATTAAAACGTCATTTTTAGAAAGATGTAATTAAAAAGATGCAAACAGACACTCATTGCGTAATATGCTGGATAAACGAGAAAAAGAACGAATTTAGTATCATTAGAAAAAAATGAAATTTTTCTTGACGATGAAGAAGACGAAGTAAATTCTTGAAAAAGCTTATGAATTTAATACTAAAAAAAAGTCTTAAATAGTGTATTGCAAAATAAATTGTTAGTAACTAGGGAAGTTTGTGAAAAAGAGTTAAAAAAAATGGCTTTCTATGAAATAACTTTTGCAGATAGGGTTGGTCGACCGGTTAGAAACCTAACAGGTTTTAAAAAATCGGTCGAAAAATTAAACCGGTTATTTTAACCGGTTTAAGTTGTTTTTAAGTCACAAGTCTTAAGTCAAGTCAAGTCATTGACTTGACTTAAAAAAAAAAAAAAAAATTTTAAGTCACTGACTTGACTTAAAAAAATAAAAAATTTAAGTCAAGTCATGACTTTGACTTAAAAAAAAAAAAAAAAATTTTTAAGTCATGACTTTGACTTAAAAAAATAAAAAATTTAAGTCAAGTCATGACTTTGACTTAAAAAAAAAAAAAATTTAAGTCAAGTCATTGACCTGACTTAAAAAAAAAAAAAAAAATTTTTAAGTCATGACTTTGACTTAAAAAAAAAAAAATTAAAGTCAAGTCATGACTTTGACTTAAATTTTTGTGACTTAGACTTAAAACTGTGACTTAAAAACAAGTCTGATTCTAACCGGTTTGAATTTATAACCGTTTATTCTAACCGGTTTGAATTTATAACCGATTATTCTAACCAGTTTGAATTTATAACCGTTTATTCTAACCGGCTTGAATTTATAACCGTTTATTCTAACCGGTTTGAAACTATAACAGGTTATTAAAACCTGTTAAAAAGTAAAATAGGATATCAAAATCGATTAGAATTTTTTTTGGATTTTAAATAACCGACATCATCGGCCTCTTTAAATTTTTGAAAATTTCGATTTTCAAAAAAAATTTAGGTAATGGAAATAACAGAAAAAATATTTTTTTTAAAATTTTTTATTTTTATCAAACATTTAATTTATTTTTCAACTCATCCAAGATTTTAAACATAGTAGTTCTTGTACTGTATTTGAGTGCAATTGTGTTCTATTTTTATCTATCGTGTGCCAATCGTAAAGCATTTTTAGGAACACTGGTAAGTGCACAAAAAACTCTTTAAAAGTGACTAAAGAATTTAACGCACTTTACTATTTTTAAAATGTAACTTAATATTGTTTTTTTTTAAAAGAATTTTTACTAACAAATAAGTTTAATTTGACCGAATCAAAATTTAACGGTGTTTTAGGAGCAATTTGCAGTGAATAAAAACAGCTGTTAAATACAAATTAGTTTTTCAATTTGAAAAACAATTCCTATTATTAATATACTTTTTTTTTTATTTCATAATACCGCTTTTATAAATGTTTTTAAAAGTATTATTGTATTGTTTAAATAAATTAATTTATATCCTTTTATTTCTTAGGATAAGGGAAAATTTTCTGAAAAAAAATTCTCAAAAATTCTGAAAAAAAAAAAAAAAATTCTTAAATATCTTCAGTTAAAATTTACTCTAAAAGAGTCAAATTTTCCAATTTTTTTAAATGTCCTGATACATAAAAGCCTTATAACGGAAATATAAAATAAAAAAACTCACCTTCAAAAACTTATTTTCTGATTGATTTTATTAACTTTTAGCTAATTACTTGAACTAAATATAAATATGACTAAAAATTATCTAAATTAATTAATGGAAAGCTCGGCGTTGGAATTTTAAGAATTGAGTCAAGCTGAATTCAAAGACCTGTCAATCATCAGACAATCTTCTAACAGCTGAAATGTGTATTAAAGAAACAGAATTCAAATAAATTACAGCAATTTACAACTTTTCTTCAAACAAAATATGGATTGTCAAATTTCAGCAAGCCTTTGCTGTTTCAAATGTTTTTGAACGCCCAATGGATGTAAATGGAGTCATGTTTAAACTCGAAGATGCGAACAAATTGCCAGATCAGAAAAAGTATTCAATTTTCAAATTCCCATTTCTCCCTGATGATTTTAATAAAGAATTATTACGAAATTATTTTGATGCTATCAAAATCAATGGTTTCAAAGTAGAAGAAATCTCAGAGGAAACATACAGAGAAGGTTTGTGAAGAATGGAGTAAAAAGAGTAAAGGTTTCTTATCCGAAAGAAGCAGCTCAAAATGTTCATAACCTTACTGGACCCACATTACTATATCGACTGAAATGTGTAATATCAATTGTTGGACAAAAACAAAATGCTATTTCTGCAAGGACGAAGGCCACAACATCGCAAAATGTCTCGTTAAGAACTAAGCATGCAAAAGCTGCAATCAAAAAGGACATTTAATTGAAAAATGTTCATTAGCTGAGAAACTTAAGGCTATTGAACGAGCAAAAATTGACTACAGCGATCTGGCAATCCCAGAAGATGAAGCTGAAATTTGCCAAATTGAATCGAATATACTAATACCAATTCCTAAAACCCCAACTTTTCAGGAAAATAAGTCAATGAATAGTCAATCTGTTCAGTCTTCAGAATCTAGTCCAAAAAGAATGCATACTCCGGTTCTACCGGTGGTACTTCGAAACAAATTGGAACAAATAAACTCTTCAAACGTAGAAAAGCCACAAACTCAAGCTAAGAAGTCACTAAAAATAACTCTTACTCACGTTCAAACAAGTATACAAATATAGCGACAATCAGAATCCGAAACCCAAGGATTAGAGGCAAAAAAACGTTTTAAAGACCAAGATGAAGATGAAGACCACAGTGAGTATAATGATGTCTTTCAGGACAGTACTTATGGGCCAACTTAAATCACAAAGAACATTTTCGAAAAAAACAAAAACTTATAATGAACACCATCTCTCTAAATAACTCCTTTTCTTTCAACAGGTTAGTAATTACACATTGGAACTGTTTTCATTTACCTAGTAGGATTTATTTATTAGAAGATTTTTTGGCTCAAAAATGCCCAGACATTGTCTTCTTAAATGAAATAAAAATTAATCAGAGTGACATAAATTTTTTCTTTAATTTTAAAAATTATAAAGCAATGGTTAAGGCTATAAATAGTAATGGTGGAGGAGTTAACGTTTTAGTAAAAGAAGGACTTGAGTTTAAACAACATTTTTCATTTGATCAGTATAATGCAGAACTTCTTTGTATCAAGATAAGCTTGAAAAACACAGAACTGTTTGTTTTTAGTATTTACAACCCATCTAATATTGTACTTCCTTTTGAACTTTTCTTAGATATCTCAAATAAATGTGAAAGATTTATCCTAGCCGGCGATAACGCAAAGGCCAAAAGCTTAGGTTGTTTTGGAGAAAACGAGAATGGTCTCATACTAGAAAAAATACTTAGCTCACTTAACCTCTCTATTATTAATGATAGGACGCCAACATTTAACAAATTTAAATCCGAGCACTATTTAAATCCTTGATCCTTTTGTGATTCCTTCAGATTATTAAATAATAATAGTGATACCGGACAAAAAAAAAAACAACATTTACCCTTAAGGAAGTCCTCATTGTTGACGGTCGGCTCATTTTGACTCCTTACTCGATTTGAATTGAACGCGGACGAAGTCGAAATCGAAGAAAAAGAAAAAAAAAGGAAAAAGAAAACTACAAAAAAATCAATGAAAAATTAAATAATAATCATCGTAAATAAAATAATTATGATTCAAATTAAACTTTCTTGCATAGAAACTTTTTTGTCTCTTAATTTCAACAAACTGTTTTTAATTTTCTTTTTATTCCTTGGACTTATTCGTCCTTTTTTAATATTTCAAATTTCGTAGCTCTGCGTTGAATCCTTTCAACATTCTCACAGTCAGACTTAGGAATTGGAGACCATACAGGCACCGCAAATTCCAAAAGAGGACGAACAAAAGTTAAATACAGAGATCCAAATAACTTACAATCAAAACGAGCGAATGATAGATGCGACCTGACATTTGATTTGCTTTGTTTGTAGCCTCTATCACTTGATTTTTCCATTTCAGATTTGTATTGAAAATAACTCCAAGATCTCTTTCGGTTTCTGACGTTGATAACTGCTTACCATTGATAAAATAAGGAAAATCTTTGTTTTTATGACCATAATGCATGACCACACATTTTGATGTGTTGAAGAGAAGAAGCCAATCTTGAGTCCACTTGAAAACTAAATCTAAATCTGATTGTAGTTTTGCTGCGCTTTTTTCTGATACCGTTTGCGGGAACATTTTAGTATCATCTGCACACCTTTTGAAAACATTCTATTGCAGCAATTCAAAGACGTCCAAAGTTTTGCTCATCCACATTAATTGTTTTTGTTGTTTTTTCTTTAATATAAAAGCTTTTGTAAAAAAATAAAACGAAGGATTCGAATAAAACACGAGTTTATTAATTCTTCACCTCATTTTGGGTCTTTAGTCCAAGTCGTTAGTAGTGATTAGGAACGATCAATTCCAATCACTATTGGGTCTAAGGATGTCTAGGACAGAGACGTATATCCCATACCATAAGTGATACCTGAATAAGAGAAGAATCGAAAATATACTATATTCCTTTTGGTAGATCATTGATATACAAAACGAGCAATAGTGGACCAATCACTGACCCTTGTGGTACAAGGCTAAAAATCTCAACCAAATCCGACAAAATTTCACCTTTAACAACTCGTTGTCTCCTATTATATATTAATACATAGATTGTTGATTTACTAAAAAATAAAATTTAAAATTAATTGAAAGCAAGTGATATTCGAAGATGTGTTAAATATAAAAAATACCATACTTAGGTAAAAAGATTCTCGAAATTTAATACATTAAATTTTCAACTAAAACTAATCCTCATTTTCATTTTTTAAAATTTTAACTTTTTTAAAAAAAAAATTTTTTAAATAATGTTTCTTCAGTTTTTATTAGCTGTATTTAGTCTGAGCAGTCTTACTTGCTCTGAAATAATCTACAACATGATTGATGACTTTGAAAATGGCAATCCAACACTTTACTATTTTAGTGTGGTTCAAGGATCCGCATTTTATGAATATAATCTACCCAACTCAATGCTAGAACTAAAATACAAATTTTTATCCCATGAACAGGCCGACTTTATTGAAGTATTACGAAGCTATGGACCAGTGTATCAGAATTTTGGATGTACCAACCCACTTGGAATATCAATTGATATTCAAATTGATGATTTAAATGAAGACACTTTTAAGTTTATGCTCTATGCAGAAAACAGTCCTGGAAAAACGGATGTTTTTGCTTATAGCTTTGACCTTTCAAGTGCAACCAGAAACCAATGGTTCAATTTGGTGATGCCTTTTGATAAATTCAAAATTTTCCATTCAACTTCATCAAACCCTGAGTTAAATTTGAATAGAATCAAAGCTTGGAGACTGACAATTTTTAATAAGTTAAACAATTTCTCGAAATTAATAAGATTTAAGAATGTAAAGCAGTTATGTCATGCTTCAATGCATACAAAGCCAAGCAATCTGGCAATTAGCTCAATTTTTGTTCAAATATGGAACACAGATGGCTGTGCCTGCGGCCAATGGTCTGAGACTAGATGGCATGAAGAATTTATGAAAATGGATTCCATAGGAATCAAGAGACTTATTGTTCAATACACTGTTTACGACAAGCATAGTTGGCTATCCAAAGACTGGACTGGAAGAAGCACTTTAGATAGAATACAAGACGCAGCTAATTTGGTTCAGAATTTTAAAATTGTCCTAGGTCTTTATTATGATGAGAAATGGAATACATTTAATAAATATGAGGAGAATTATTATGGTTTGCTTATGGCTGAGCATGAAAAATTAATTGATCAAATAGTGGATCTTTATGGCAAGAAGAGGTCTTTTAGCGGGTTCTATATTCCTCAGGAATGGAACAATGTCGAATGGGGCGATGATTTAAGTCTTGATTTATTTGTTGTATGGACAAGAAAATTAAGCGGTTATATTAAGCTAAAAGGAAATTTTAGTATTTTATTGTCACCTTTTTTTAGGAGTTATGTTGATTTGGAAAAAACTAGAAGTATTTATGAAAAGTTTTTAAATTCAAGCCGTGATTCAATGTCGTTCATAGATGAAATTTGCATTCAGGATAGTATTGGGGTTGATAAAGCTTATGCCAATAACTTTATTAGTTTATATAATACTTTGGAAGTGTTGAAAGTAATAGTCGAAAGAAATAGGATAAAATTTGGAGTGAATATTGAGCTTTTCGAGCAAGTGGGAATACATTTTGTGCC
Organism: Brachionus paranguensis; assembly: GCA_016802215.1. NCBI lineage: Eukaryota > Metazoa > Rotifera > Eurotatoria > Ploima > Brachionidae > Brachionus > Brachionus paranguensis. The sequence continues at coordinate 1,280,064 of JAESIX010000019.1, read as the reverse complement.
AGCTGATAAAAAACGCGTTCAGCAGCAATTGAGGGTTGCAAAATTTTTTACAAGCAATATATATGGCTTTGACTGGACATATATGATGGCCCACAATTACAGTCTCTTTAATCAATATAGTCAAATATTTTAATTTTAATATGTATAACTATGACTGAGTGATTTGACTTATAAAACAAATTATTTAATATTTATTTATTTTAATTATTTTATTATTCAATTAACACCAGTTCTGGCGAATTGATTTAAATTTTAAAATCAAATATAAGAAGTTCTTTGATAGTTTGATTCAAACTTGTATAAAAGCTAGGAAAAAAATTCGAAACATATCAAAAACAAGTCAAAGTGTGATTTGGACTTGAAAATTTTTTTTTCAAAATGACAAGTGTTGACTTTTTTCAAAAATTTAAAAATTAAAAGTCAAGATTTTGACTTATTTTAAAAGTAAAATTAAAAAATCTTAAAAAATTATAATTCATAAATTTTTTTACTCAGGAAAAAATGAAATTATTAGTCTAAATCCTTTTTCAATGTAAAATTAAAACATGAATTTTTAAACAATGCAAATTTCATTTTTTTAAGTGAATTTATGATTAAAAAGGATAAAATATTTTTGCTTAAAAGAAATTTTAGAAATCAAACACAATCATTTGGCATCCGTATTCAAAAAAGAAATTAGAATTTTGGAGAAAGTGCAAATGAGAGCAAAATTAGTAAAGTGCTTAAATAGCCTCCCATACGAAGAAAGGTTAACAAAATTGGGACTCACAACCCTACAGGCTAGAAGAGAGAGAGGCGATCTTATCGAATACTTCAAGATTAACAAAGAGTTTACTCGTGTAGATTGGCATAATCCGAGCAAACAAATGAATTCACTGTCCATTGAAGGTCCTGCTGGAAATATACGAGGTTAAAACCATAGACTTGTACAGCAGTTGACGAGAATTAACCAAAGAGAACAATTTCTTAGCAATTGAGTGGTTGAAAACTGGAACAAGCTACCAAATGATATAACTGAAGCCAAATCTAAAAATAGTTTCAAAAACAAGCTAGATCGATTTATTGCCAGCCAAAAACCTTAAATTTAAAAAAAAAGCAAACTATTTTTATGATATTTAGACTAAATTCAAATATATTATTATGTGTTATTTAGGAAGATTATATAATTTTAGTCGTATTAGCTGAAATCCTTGAGTCTCGCTCTACAGGTATACCTATTGTAAAATTTTCTGACTCTCAAGATCATTTCCATGTATTTTTTTCTTCTGATTCTCATATTATTTTATTCATTTATTTTGCCAACTCCTTTTATTGCCCAATTAAACAATTCTTTAATTATTAGTTTTATTTCTCATCTTAATAAATATTTCTCATTCAATAAATGAACAAAACTTACTTCAAATTTAAAATATTTTAAAACTGTTTAAAATATTTTATTTTATTTAATTTTATATTTTTTTTTATTTTTTTTACCTGAAGGAGCTTATGCTCGAACAGAAAAACAAATAAAATAATAATAAATATTAGTGTTTTGCCAAAGTCAGATGGGACACCAAGGCTAATCATCGATTATATGCGTTTTAGAGGGGTAATTAAATGTCCTAAGAATCTGCTATATGTGAAATTTTTAACAAACATTAATGCATGGCATAAAATTGGTTCATTAAGTTGGACCTCAGAATGTGTTCTTCATCATACCTCTACATTGACACACCGACCTCGCCACAATGATCAGCTACAAAAGAAAATTCTATAATTTAAGAAGGTTACCTATGGGAATCCAGAATGCTCCAGATCACTGCCACAAAATGATATCAGTCGCTCCAGATTGGTTAAGTAAAAAAGCCTTCTTTTGTTGGGTCCAAATGGATGACCTATTAATAACTTCAAATCATCTAAACAAATTGAGAAAATTCTAGCAAAATTATTAATATTTAACGTGGAACATTCAGCTCAACTGGATGGTGTGTAAACGACGCCAAGAGCCTTAAGTTCCAGAAATTCAAAAATTAAGTGCTATCTGAATTTCTAATTTTTGACTTGAAATTCGTAAACTTCGTCCTTTGAAACCCTTAATTTAATTTTTTTTTGGGGGGATAAAAAAAAAAAATTTGTATCCATGGGTCTTGAAAATAACTAACCTTTAAAAAGTTGTAGTTCTTTCAGACTTTTTTCTTGCCTTAAGAAGACATCGATTTTTCAAAAACCGACTGATCGAAATAATTAAAAAATTTGCAAAAAATATATAATTATTAAAATTACTTAAATATTAACAAAAACATTGTTATTCTCAAAAAAATATTAACCAGAAATTCTAAAAATAAATTTTTAAAATTTTTAATAGATTTCTGTTACCGATTTGATTATAACAAATAAATTGAGTGTTAATTGTCTAAATTATTTACCAAAAACCTCAAAAATTTTTTAATTTCATGTTTATAAAAAAACTTAAAATTACCTGAATTTTCTTCACTTTAATAATAAAAACTCAATTATCGAATCCTTAAAAATTGACTCGCTTTCAAACAATTTTGAAGTTAAAAATTAAAAAAAACTTCACCAAAAAAAATGAAAATCCAAGCATTAATAATTTTAATTTTAGGTAATCTCTAAAAATAATTTATTACTATTTAAATAAAAAATTTTATTAAGCCATTTATATCAAGAACATTGATGCAATTAGATGCTATGTGTGCAATGGTCAACCGGACTGCAATGACCCATTTCCAGAAAATGCCCTCTACAAGACCAATTGTGACAGCGCGATCAACTGCAAAAAGCTAGTTTACACAAAATCGGGTATAAATTACGCAATTAGATCATGTGAAACAGCTTGTCGTCAGACCACCACTGAATACTCTGGCAATCCAGCGACATCTTACTGCTGCCTAAGCGACTACTGCAACCATGCACCCCTAAAATTCACCAACCACTCTCTTCAAATTTTCATTTTCATATTTAACCTAAACTTTTTTCAATAAAAATTCTTGCATACATATAGAAAAATTTGAATTTTTTTGAATAAAATTTTTAAAAAAATGATAACTCGATTTAGTTCAATTTTAAGAAAAAATTTTGCCATCAGAAAAATGTCCTCAGAAGCAGAGAAACTAGTGGAAAAAGCAGAACGCGGCGATGACACTGAGCTGGCCCCTGCAAGCAAAAAAATCAAGATGGAAGAAGAAGAAGGACAGACAGAGACAAAAATTGGCCTGAAGCGCAAATACGCGCTGTGTGTAGGCTACTGCGGCGAGGGCTACTATGGACTACAGCGCAATCCGACCATCAAGGACAAATTTCGCACAATTGAGGACGAAATAGTGGACGCCTTGGTCAAGATAAACTCAATACCTCAGGCTCATGCGGACGAAATGTACAAGATGTCATTTCAGCGCGCTGCCCGCACAGACAAAGGCGTCTCAGCGGCCGAGAACCTAATCAGCCTTAAGATGGAATTTTCCCAAGAGCATTTGCAAAAATTAAACCAAGCATTACCAGAACAAATCAGAGCGTTTGGCTACAAAAAAGTGACCAAATCGTTTGATTCAAAGAACAGCTGTGACGGCCGCACTTATGTTTACATCTTGCCCACATTCGCTTTTTGTCCTATTGAAGAACTGTGCAATGAGAATTACCGTGTGAGTGAGCAAATAATTGACCAAGTGAATGAAACACTGAGATGTTTGTGTGGCACCCACAATTTTCATAATTTTACCGCGGGAAGAAAGTACACCGATCCAAGCTCAAAGCGCTACATTATTTCTTTTGAGTGCAGCAAGCCATTTATGAAAGAGGGATTTGAATACGCGGTCATCAAAGTTCGCGGACAAAGTTTTATGCTGCATCAGATTAGAAAAATGGTCGGAATGGTAATTGCGATTGTGCGAGGCTTTGCCAATGTGGAAACATTGAATTTGTGCTGGACAGCGAACAAGGTTGATGTTCCAACAGCGCCACCCCTGGGTCTAATGCTCGACAAGCTTCATTATGACAAGTATAACAAAAAATTTGGCACTGATGGACTTCATGAGCCGCTGGACTGGTCCAATTTGCAGGAGGAGATTGAAAATTTTAAGCATGAGCACATTTTTTCCAACATTATTCAAAAAGAAAGAGAACAAAAATCGTAAGAAAATCTTTATTTTTATTTTATTTTTTAAGAAAAGAAAATTTTAGGATGTTCAACTGGTTGTCCAGATTGCCCATTAGCCATTTTGGGGTCATGGATCCCAAGTACAGACGCGGCTTTTACACTGGTATTGGCAAGGCGTTGTTTAATATTGATGCCGTCAATAATGAGATCACTAAAATAGCCGAAGGCGACTATTTATCTGATTAAATTTTTAATTTAGCTTTATTTTTGAATGCAAAATAAATGTAATTTCAGCAGGCTTTTTATTCATTAAAAGTTCCATCGTGAAAAGACAAACAAAAAGGGTTTTACATTAAAAAATTTATTTTTTACAAAATTGACATTTTGAACTAGTATGCACCAGACTTGTTTTTAAGTCACAGTTATAAGTCTAAGTCACAAAAATTTAAGTCAAAGTTATGACTTGACTTAAAATTTTTTTTTTAAAGTCTAAGAATAAAAGCCAATTTTTCAGCAAAAAAAAAGGTAAATTTAATTAAATAATTAAAATTTTGAGGCAAGGTTCGCACTTAGCAGTACTACTGTACTTTTTGACGAGAGCCCCCAAAGACCAAATATCTCTTGTTCAAATCAGACTTGTTTATAAGTCTAAGTTATGACTTTACAAAAAAAAAAAAAATTTAAGTCATTGACCTGACTTGACTTAAAACTTGTGACTTAAAAACAACTCTGGTATGCACAATAGGTGACTGATCCTTTTTTTCACTAATATTCAATGACTGTCAAAATATCCTAAAAAATATATTCTCTAAAATATGCTACCAAATTCTTTATAATATGCTTTTCCTTTACTCCCAATATGCTTTTAGCCAAAGTATCAACAAATCCTTCTTTCCTTGGTTTGATTTCAGCTTTATCGTATGAGTTGATAATTGATTTGATAACTTCGTCGACATTACCTGAGCAAATTAAATACTTGCTTGTTAGAGTTTTAAGTCGTTCATTGATCGTTTAAAAAGACAAAATATATTTAAATTATAAAATTAGTAATTAAATCTTTAGATACAGATATTGCAATAAAATGATTGATTTGGTTTCAGTCCAAAAATTAATACTATAAAGTAAAAGAAAATTTAGAATTAAATTAAAAAATATATTTTGAAAAAAGAGATTACTAACAAATTATAAATATTAATAAATGGTATCTGAATTAGATAATAATTTTTCAAACACTGGTTCGGTTTAACATACTTTCAAAAAAAAATTTATTTTGAAAAAATTATTAGGAAAAGTCATTTACATTTGAATATGTAATGAAATTTAATTTTTTAAATTTAATAAAATTAATTGTTTTATTGATATACCCCTTTTTTGGAATAATGACATGTCACTAATGTCGAGACAAATATTTTGTAAAAAAGTGAATTTTGAGCTATTTTCGAAATTAGTGGCAATGTGAAATTTTAGTACAAAAATTACAGCACAAAACGTAAAAAGCTTAAAATTTTTTTTCTAATTGTGCAAAAATGGTTCTGTAAAGAGTACAATATTGTACAAATTTGTACAAATGAATTCCAAGCTCTGCAAAAACTCTGCAATCTTCTGTAAAATGCACAGCATCAAAAAATATTTCCCAAGAATGCGCCAGGACAATTGCAGAGTTTTTGCAGAGCTTGGAATTCGTTTGAACAAATTTGTACAATATTGTACTCTTTACAGAACCTTTTTTGCACAATTAGAAAAAAAAATTATAAACTTTTTACGTTTTGTACTGTAATTTTTGTACTAAAATTTCACATTGCCAAATTAGTGACATGTCATTATATTTTTATTAAACCAGTGTTTGATATTTTACGACTTGTCATTATAAATACAGTTACATGTCGTTAAAATCGAGATTATACGTTAATATAAATTAGAAGTGTTTGAAAGTTTAAGATTAAAAATAAAATTTGTCTAAATATACAATTTACATTTTTAATGATTAATTGTAGGGATGTCAGCAATTGCGTGTAAATGGTGTTACTTGTATTACTATAAACTTTAAGTGTAATTTTAAGCGCTTTGTTTTGAATATTTTGAAGCTTTTTTTTATTTTTGGCGGGTGATATGGTACAGTAACAAGCTATATTGGATAGTTGAGGGCATCTTTAATTGTGGAATCATTTCAAACGCTTGATGATATTGTTCTTAAGATGAAGGCTCGTTCGAGTCTTGTGAGTTTTAATGAATTATTGTTACTTTGGCATTTTCCCACATTCTTGTGACATTTTTTTTTATTTAAAAAAATAATTTTTCCAGGACAGTTCCGAAAGGCAGCCCCTTCTTTTCAGCCTTCATGGTTGCAATATGATTAAAGTATGTATTAATATGGGAACTGGACATAATCTCGAAAAAAAAAATTCTCAAAAGTGCTAATTCTCGAAAAAAAAATCTCGAATTGATGATTTGCCTAATTATCTCGAAAAATAAAATTCTCGAATACGAAAACTTAAAAAAAATTTTCTCGAAAAAAAAAATCTCGAATCCAATTAATTATTGAATCCGCCTTTTAAAATGACTCAGCCTCATTTAAGTTCTCATTTCCGGACTCCAGTAGACAAGGAAAGAAATAAATATTTAAATAATCTAATTATCATGCAAAATGCATTGAGAATTTAATTATTACCAATAAATTGCAATATACTTATAAGAATAAGTTATTTTACTTTGAAGATTCTGGTAAGCTAATCAAGGATAATTCGAGAATAATAATATTTACCACCGAAAATAACTTAAAATTATTAAATAGTTACCCAGAATGGTACGCTGATGGTACTTTTGATATTTCTCCTACTTTTTTCAGACAAGTTTATTCTATTCATTTAATTATTAATGGTACAACTTTACCAATGGTTTATGCCCTTTTACCAGATAAAACTCAAGCAACTTATTTGAAATTGTTTAGGCTTCTAAAAAAATATATTTTAAAAAATCCGAAATCAGTTAATTGCGATTTTGAGAAAGCGGCAATTAACGAAATTCATGGTTGCTTCTTTCATCTTTCACAGGCTTGGTACAAAAGAATTGAGTTAAAAATTAAAGAATTAATAAATTATTCGAGATTAATTAAAGATCACTTTTCGAGATTTTTCTGTCGAGATTTTTTTTCTTCGAGAATAAATATTTTCACACTTTTCGATAAAAATTTTTTCGAGATTTACCTTTCGAGAATATTTTTCTTTCGAGATTTTGTCACACCTCCATTAATATGTGTGTACAATTAGAGTAGAAAATAAATATTTATATTCAATTTACATTGCTAAATTAAATTGTTTCTGTTAAGTCCTGGATCTCGTGAGCTATTAATTCAGGATTTGCTTGGTGGTGATAAATTTAAAAAAAAACTTGTTTGCTCTGTCATCGATCAAGTCGATTCTTAGCTTTTTGTGGATTGAAGCGTTGAAAATTTTCAAAATAATTTCTAAACATGTGTAATGCGTAGCAATTATATGGCTCTGAAGAGTGAAAGAGGGCGCTGCAGTACTTTGCAATACTGACTTTTTGGACACTGCAGCGTCCGAAAAACTAAACGATATCTGACTCGGATCGTCTAGTCCCAACTTTCCTTTTATGGAATAGTTGGAATGTTACTTTTATGTATTCTAAGTAGGTCGTTAGGCTACTCAGATCGATAACTTTGCAGCTACCGTTACTCAAAACAAAATTAAAAGAAAAAGTTAATTTTATTTTGAGATTTTTTTATTTTTAAATAAATAATAATCAATTATATAATAAAGTTGTCATATTTTTAATAAAAGATTTATGTAATTTTTTAAAATTTTTTTTTATTAACTTTCTTTAATATATAAAGATGGTTTTTCCATCTTTACACATGCTTGATTAAAATTTTTGATTGTTTTTGTGCTGATTTTGTCTTAACCATTTGAATTTTTGCTATTGTTCGGCTTTTTGTGTTAATTAGTTCGGAATTGACAAGTCAGGATTTTGACTCGATTAAAAAATTATTTTTTTAAAAATAATTACCAGTAACAAAACTATTTTTTCTCTTTTAAAAAAAATATTTCATTATATATTTTGGTCTTTTTATCGTGATCAAAAACTTAAATTTGCCGATAATATGCATTGTTCAAAATATCATGTATCAATTTTTACATTGAAAAATAAATTATGACTAATAATTTTATATATTTTTTAATTCTATTTTTAAACAAGTCAAAGTCTTGTTTTGTGTCTTTTATACAAGTCTGGAAATAATAAAGATAAATAGAAATGTTTCGGATTTTTTTGACTTTTTCTTAATTTTCACATGAATTCGATGTTACGGTTTTCGATCATGCTGATTACGAATCTGAGGTTTGTTTTGGTCAAAAGTCGGTGCGTGTGAGCGTGGTACTTGGAATTAGCTGTTTTTGATAACTATTTGCCTTTCCTTCGAGTTAATTAGGCGGCCCCGTTCCAATCGTTTCGTTCTCACTTTTTTAGAGGTATGAATGATAACCTCTTGCTTTATTAGACGCCCAAGTATAAAGAAAGATTACCTCTCGATTTGAAAGACGTTCAAAAATAAAAAAAGTTGTCAATCACTATTTTTTGACGCTGATTAATCCTTAACATGCGGAAGCGGAACGGAATTCAGGGTCATAAAATGCTGCAGCGGAACATTTTTTAATTTTATTTTATCTATTAACAAAAAATTTAATTTATTAATTAATTAAAACAAGTAAATCTAATTAACGGCAAAATTTTAATTTGAAAAAAAAATTATTGTATGCACAAGTCCGAACAAAACTATGAAGCAAGATGATTAACAATTTTTTTTAATTTGGCTTTATTTTTTTCTTTGCTGGCATATCCATAAAAATTTGCGGTAATTTTTTTTTATATTTATTAAAAAAAATATTTTTTTTTTTTTAAAATAAAGATATTAAACGAGAAATTTATTAATAATGAGTTAAAAAATAAAGTAAACTTAATTTTCATATTGTAAATTTATTTATGCAAAATAATTTTTTTTAAAAAATTTCTAATTTTTTTTTTTTAATTAAAATCAAATGAAGCGATTGCAGGCAAATTCTACTAAAGGAGTCGGCAAGCTAACAAGTGACAAAGCCAAGTCAGTATTAAACGATGAAACAGTCAAGTCAAGCATCAAAAAGTCAGCTCCATTTCTAAGCCTTGAGAGTTCAATGAAAGATGAAAAGTTACAGGTTTTCAAAAATGATCGATTTATTTGCATCAAAGACAAGTATCCCAAGGCCAAAAAACATTTTTTGCTAATACCCCACGGCAATGAGCTTCCTAAGATGATTCGTGTTGCAGACTTAATTAAATCAAATCAGTGCCTTGATTTACTTAAAGAAATAAAGTCTTTATCAGAAAAAATAATAGCGGAAAATTTTCCCAATGAACTCAAATCAAAGGCTATGTGCGGATTTCACTCGATTCAATCCATGCAGCCATTGCACATGCACATCGTATCCAAAGACTTTGATTCTGACTGTTTAAAGAACAAAAAACACTGGAACTCGTTCAATACTAAATACTTCATCAATCTGGACGATTTAATCGAATGTCTAAAAAATGAAAAAGATTATTTTAAAAATGATTTTTTTAATTTGAATAATCAAAAAATTCTAAAAGACTATTTGGACTGTCCGCTCAAGTGTAACGTGTGCAATGCCGTACAAAAGAATATGCCCTCTCTAAAACGCCATTTAGTCACTCATAAATAATTTTTTTTTTCATTTTATTTTTAGATTTTTTTGTTGTATTTAAATTTAAAAATAAATTCAAATATTTCTCTTTTTTTGTAGAATTTAAATTTTAATAAAAATTAATTCAAATGAATAGTAATTTTTTTTATTTAATCAATTTTTTTTTAATTTTCTCAAGTTCAAAAAGTGAAACCATTAAGTTCAATGAGCAAATATTGGCCAGCAGTATCAATTGCGTCTTATTCATTAATAAGTTCATATTTATTGGCATCTTATTCGAATAAACACGAATACCGATTTCAAAAGGAATCGCTGATGTATCGTCTCTCGTTGGCAAATGGCGGCATGGGAGGCCTGTTTTTTTCCAAATATTTTGGCAAAACTTATCCACTTACGTTTGCCTATACAATATTTGGCTTTGTTCTGGGTGGTTCATATTATCAGTTCAGTAGTTTTATCAAAGAAAGGCAATTAGCAGCAATGAAAAAATCAAAAATTTTTTAAATCATGATATTTTTAAATTATCACTTAAAAAAATTCAGAAATTTTTTTTTCTAATTCTATTGCTATAAAAATAAATTAAAATTGTGTCTGCATATTCTTATAAAAATTTAGAAATCGAAATCATTTATTTGAAGACTTGGGAACAATTTTGCCATTCTATTGAATTTTGGCAAGATTTTTTTTCTATTATCTACATTTTTTAATAAATCTTAAAGAAAAAAAGCACAAAAAAGAATTGGATTTTTTAATAAAAAATCAAACAGGATAATATTCAAAATATCTCTCTTAATAACATAATTAAAAGAATAAATCAATTGTTACCCTTAAAATGCGGCAGTGGACATTTTTTAATTTTATTTTATCTACTAACACAAAAATTTTAAATTATTAATTAATTAAAACAAGAAAATCTAATTAACGGCAAAATTTTAATTTGAAAAAAAATTATTGTATGCACAAGTCCGAACAAAACTATGAAGCAAGATGATTAACAATTTTTTTAAATTTGGCTTAAGGCATTAAACAATGAATCTTCTGGGTTTATTTTTTCCTAACTGGCATATCCATAACAATTTGCGGTATTTTTTTTTATATTAATTTAATTCAATAAACGCCAAACGGTGATTTTCAATATAGTAAAATATAGTATCAAAAATATAATAAAAAAATGTATTGTAATTATTTATTAATTAAATTGAAAGAAACAGTTTGGTGTAATGGTTTAGATTGAAAAGCTTTGGTTAATTGAACAAAGTACAAGTCTCAGGCGGACCGCATTTCTCCCTGACAAGATTAAAATTTGAAAATGCCAAATGATAAAAAAAATTCAAAATTTTTTATGAAATCATCTTAATTATCGTTTTTGAAATTAATGGTTAAATTGAGTTGAATTTCAAATTGAACCAGTTTCATTTTTAGCTAGAATAAGTTTATTTTCCTTTAGATCAATTTTTTACTAATGCCATTTTTAAGCATAAGGAATGTTTTTAGATGTTTTTTATTGAGAATTTCTGTTTGATTTTACCATTTTCATATTTTTTTTAACTGAAGAATATTCAAAATATAATTGTTTTCAAAATAACTTTTTTTAATTTTTAACTTTGAGTAATTAATGCTTTTTAAATTTTAGTGAAAAAAAAGAATTTATAAGTAAATTATGAACAATTTCGAAAGACTGCTTGAAAATCTGGAATAAATGTTATTCGGTGTTATTTTGCCAATTGGCATTGTTAAATTTTATACAAAACTTCCAATACAAAAATAAAAAAAAATTATAACTATTGTTCTAAATGACAAAAACTTGTTCTGTAAATGAAAACAAGTGAAACAACTGTTGTTTAACCTTCTGTGAAAGTCTGCAAAATCTGTGTTAATACTGCAAAATTGCATCCTATTTAAAAGTATTAGAAACAAAACGCAATTAATTTAAGAATTTGAAAATTTTAATTTCTTTCTTTATTAATATTGTTTTACCAAAATACTTTAGATTTCCAAGAAGGGTTATAAACTTTTTTTAATTCTTGTTAATAAAGGAAAAAGAGTCAATATTTTCAATTAATAATTTTTTATTAATTTAGTAATAAATTTTATGTGTCACATAAATAAAATACAATATCAGATAAGTTCAATTTAGAACATCTTTATAATTTTTAAAATTTTACTTATTGATCAAGATAATTTACTAATGGTTTATTTATTAAAATTTCTTAAAAGATCACAATGCCTCGAAGATTTTTTTCTTGAATAATTAATAAATTAAAAAAATTTTATTCCCCACGTAATGTAAAAAAGCAAGAAGTTTTATCATTTTAAATTTAATTTAAAAGTAGCGTTAAATTAAGAATTTATTGCTTTAATATTGTCAAAAAATTTTAAATTTATTAAATATTCGACCAACAAATGTTTTGTTAAAATTTCCAATACCAATATTTGATCTTCCAGCTCCGAGCATTTGAATTGTAAAACAATTATTCAAGGCGTACTTTAAATCTTTATCATTTTCACTCACAATTTTTCTTGTCTTTCTTAGATGATAAAAGCAAATTAATTCACGTTGAGGTATAAAGTTGATTTTGTCAAAGTTATTTTTGATCAATTCCATCATCATTATTGCTCCAGCGGGCGCATAGCCTTGGTTTTCGGCCCACCATGTCTCATAATTTTCCACACAATCTTTCATAAAAGGATGATGCCTGTCAAAATGATAAACACTGTTCGATATGCATGTAAAGTTTTTAGCCTTTGGTGCATTGAACACTTTGTTGGAACACTTGTAACTAAAGTTGTCTGTAACACCAATACTGTTCTTTAGGTTCTCTAGATTTTTGATCACAAAACTATCTGTATCTATGTAAAAGCCTCCATACTTGTAAACTAGAAAATATCGCATAAAGTCAGACAAATGAACCCGTGTCAATTGAAGGCCTTGGTATTTTTTTCCATTTAGAATTTCATTTGCTTTGAGAATAAACTGATTTCCTGGTTCATTTTGGCCAAGTTTTGTAAGGTTAAATCGCACAATGTGAACATTGGTGTAATTTTTTTTCCAAAAAGGATCTAGCAAAGAGTCATTGAGGTCATTGGAAAATAAGAGAACATCTGCTTTTGGATGGTGATAGACCACTGTTTGAAGACATTTGAGATAAATATCCGGAAATGTGTTACCAATCCATATGAGGAAAATGTTAAAGCGGTCTGCTTTAGGAACATATGATATTCCTTGCTCTTCCAAAAGATTCTCTGGGCCATTCAACAGAGATAAATCTTTTAAATTATTTTGTACTAGCAAAGATATTTTATTCAGTGAAAAAAATTCATATTTTGAAAAATAAATGAATGACAAAAAACAACAAATAATTAACAGTAAAACAATTTTAAAATAATTCATCTTTTTTTTTAAATATTTTTTAAATAAAATTTAAGAGAAATAAAGAAAATTTTTTGAATTTTTTGCTCACAAATATTTGATTTTCTAATTTTCACGTATGGCTTCTATTCAAAAATTTAGACAAATGCTGCTTTAAAGTATGAAAATTCCCTAACCTTTTTTAATCTTTTGACAAATAAATTTTAAATTTACAATTTTTATTTTAACATCGTTTTATTTGAAATTTCTGGAATAAATATTGCATTGTTGTATCTTATTTTTTAATAAATATTGATTGAATTAAATTCATGGTCTGTTAATTTAATTTATAGATTTAGTGAATATTTCTAAGTTATTCAAATTTTGAAAATTTGTTTTTTTAATTTTTTTCTAATTTTAAAAAAATATACAGGAAGCATGCAAACATTTAGCCAATTATTTTGAGTGTTAAATTTAAAAAATACTTTCGAATTTCCTCACAAAAAAATATTTTGACTATCTTAATTATTTGTTGAAAAAAAAATAAAAATATTTTTTTATTTAATTTAAAAATTAAAAACTTAATTATTTTAATTTATAAAGTTTAGATTTTGTAAAAAAAAATTCAGTGAGAAATGATGTTGCTAATTTAAATAAATTTTTCGTAAACATTTTTTTATTTTTAAATAAAACTTTAATCATTTCAATATTTCTTTAGCAATTCCATTCACCTTTAACAAGTTTTTCAGATTTGTAGATAATATTTTTGTTGGAACATATTCTAATGATCCTTATCATTTAGAAAAAACAAAAATCATTTAAATATCTAAATTTAATTAATATCAATTAATTACATTTAATAGATATTGCGATATTAATTTAATTTTATAGAAAAATTGCATTGACAAAAGATTATCTAATGAAAATTGATAATTTTGTGTATAAGAACTAAAGCTGACCGATTATTAAATAAAAAGAGAATAAAATGAGAGGTAAGTGTTTTACAAGCAGGAAATTACTTTATGTTTTTACATTTAATAATTCAGTTGTTTTCACCAAATTAAATTTAATTCTAACTATTGGTTATATTTTATGTCAATTATATAACTTATCTAAGTAAATAATTTTTTTTCCTTATTCGATTAAATAACAATTTATCAAATAAATAAACTAACTAATGTTCAATGTAAATAAACTAATAATTAAATAAATAGGTGTTTATTCAAAAGAGTTATTGATGAAGTTACAAATGAAATCGAAAAAAATAAAAAAAATTCAATAAGTTTCTTTATTTTTTAAATAAATTCATGGATAAAAATAATGACAAATATAATTATTGAATTTTTAAGCTTTAAAATTTTAATTTAACAATTTTTATCCATCAAAATAAAGTTATTAAAAAGCCTTTTATTATTAGTTAAATAGGATTTTTTTAAAAACAAATTGTTGTTTTTTCGAAAATCAATAAATTAAGTCTATTAAACCTAGATAATTCTATTTATTTATTTGATTCAATAACCAAACGACACACGACGATGTTCAATATAGTAAAATAAAGTATCAAAAATATAATATAAAAAATGTATCATACATTAAACTTCTTATTAAGAAATTTTAGTTGATTTTTTTTCTCGAACAAAATTTTGAAAAATTTTAAATCAATTTAAAAATCAATAAATATGAATATATAATAGATAATAAATTACAAAAAAAAAATAAATTCTAAATTCTTTATAAATAATGTACATAAAAATCATCAATAAGAATTGGAAAAAAAATCTATTTAGTAAAATTAGGTAAAGCTAAATAGGGATATATTGGTAAAGTTTAGGTTAAAAGTTTTAATGCAAAATAGAAAGAATAGCCCTTATCCCCTTTAGAATAACTCATTTGAATTTCTCAAATAAGAAAATACATTATTAATCAATTTTTTGTAAATAGCATTTCATAGCTTGTTCTTCATTTAAACGACAAAAAATTCAACATACTGTAAACAATTTAGATCATTTTTTTAATTTAAAATTTAAAATTTTATCTAATTACTACTGTTCATCCAGAATTAATTTGCTAAAATTTTATGCCCATGATTGGACTTTTTATCAGAAATAATTTCATATATTAATTTAATTTAAAACAAATATGAAATATGTTATCATTTAGTAGTAGTAGTAATAGTGGCAGCTGTGATACATGGGCATGCATGTGCGGAGTGCAATTTTTAAGTCTGCAATATATCATCTGGTGCCTTATCTGACTTTGTTTAATTTAGGTTTGATACATCGATCTTCTCAATTGTATTTATTATTTATTTCATTTAAAATAATATGATTTTCATTCAAATAAAAAATGCTTTCTTTTTTCAACAATTGAAAACAATTAAGTTAACAAATAATTTTTTATCAGAAAAAAATTTTTTTTCAAATAAATAATCAAGTCAAATTTTAAAAAGGACATAAACAGTTTTTTCCTACAAATCCAGTAAAAATCTTCACTAATTCAGCTAAAAAAACGATTTAATTATTTAAAATTTTACTATTAAAAAAAAATTAAAAATGAAAAGACTCCACTAAAGCCACTTCGTTTACAAAAATTACCAAAAGTAAAAATTGTTAACTCACCGGAAATTATATAAATTAAAGTAAGGCTTACATAAAATCCCAGTTTCTTGCGATTTTGATACTGTTGATCAGTTTTTAAATTTTTGGCTAGAATTCATGAAAAAAAAACTCTTTTTCAAGTATTTGTATTTTTCTAAAAGTAAAAATACTTAAAGTATAAAAAGACGTAAATTAAACAAAAAGTTGTGTTGATTGTTTCATGTGAAGTGCAGTCAAAAATTATCAAATTATTCTACCTTTCCTAAATCTTGGTTTTGCGTAATAGTTTGGTTATTTAAGATTAATGAAAGAGATTAAAGCTTCAGATTTTTATGAAAAATAAAACTGATCTAGTGCTTCAAGAGATAAAAAATTTTTTTTTAAGCCGCATTTAGCTTAAAAAATTAATTCCAAAGCAATTCTAAGGTTTCAAACCTATCTTTGGATAATGCAATTTAAGTTAAGAATGCTCAAACAGCATCCTGAAATTCAAAATTAAGATAAATGATCAAAAAATTAAATTAATTAGGACTAATAAATTTTTTTTTATCTTTCTAATAAAAAAATCAAATCTTTATTCTATATTGGCCTTAAATTAATTCTTCTAAAATTTTTATCTGAAAACTTAACAGAAAAAGAAAAATAATTTCTATTAGTTACAATTTCAATTTATTTAAAGAAACTCTAATTTTATCTAAGAAATTTTTAAACTTTTTATTTTTCCACTATCTTATGAATGCATTTATACTTTTTATATTTTAAGTCGTAATGATTAATTTACTTTAAATACTAATTAAATCAAATTTTTTTAATGTATTTTTTTGTTTTAATTCGTACTTAATAGTTCTGTTTTTTTGAATATTTAATGACATTAATTGATTCTTCTAAAATATTTTTTTGAAAAGATTAAGGACAAATCTCAAACCAACATAAAAGAATAATGTTTTAAAGAACAAATTCAATAAATAAAAAATAAACCAATTTAAGAATTTCACATTGTTACATTAATTTTTTTTAAAAATTTGAAAATTTTTAATTTCTTTCTTTATTAATATTGTTTTACCAAAATACTTTAGATTTCCAAGAAGGTTTTTAAACTTTTTTTAATTCTTGTTAATAAAGGAAAAAGAGTCAATATTTTCAATTAATAATTTTTTATTAATTTAGTAATAAATTTTATGTGTCACATAAATAAAATACAATATCAGATAAGTTCAATTTAGAACATCTTTATAATTTTTAAAATTTTATTTGTTTATCAAGATAATTTACTAATGGTTTATTTATTAAAATTTCTTAAAAGATCACAATTCCTAGAAGATTTTTTTCTTGAATAATTAATAAATTAAAAAAATTTTATTCCCCACGTAATGTAAACAAGCAAGAAGTTTTATCATTTTAAATTTAATTTAAAAGTAGCGTTAAATTAAGAATTTATTGCTTTAATATTGTCAAAAAATTTTAAATTTATTAAATATTCGACCAACAAATGTTTTGTTAAAATTTCCAATACCAATATTTGATCTTCCAGCTCCGAGCATTTGAATTGTAAAACAATTATTCAAGGCGTACTTTAAATCTTTATCATTTTCACTCACAATTTTTCTTGTCTTTCTTAGATGATAAAAGCAAATTAATTCACGTTGAGGTATAAAGTTGATTTTTTCAAAGTTATTTTTGATCAATTCCATCATCATAATTGCTCCAGCGGGCGCATAGCCTTGGTTTTCGGCCCACCATGTCTCATAATTTTCCACACAATCTTTCAAAAAAGGATGATGCCTGTCAAAATGATAAACACTGTTCGATATGCATGTAAAGTTTTTAGCCTTTGGTGCATTGAACACTTTGTTGGAACACTTGTAACTAAAGTTGTCTGTAACACCAATACTGTTCTTTAGGTTCTCTAGATTTTTGATCACAAAACTATCTGTATCTATGTAAAAGCCTCCATACTTGTAAACAAGAAAGTATCGCATAAAGTCAGACAAATGAACCCGTGTCAATTGAAGGCCTTGGTATTTTTTTCCATTTAGAATTTCATTTGCTTTGAGAATAAACTGATTTCCTGGTTCATTTTGGCCAAGTTTTGTAAGGTTAAATCGCACAATGTGAACATTGGTGTAATTTTTTTTCCTAAAAGGATCTAGTAAAGAGTCACTGAGGTCATTGGAAAATAAGAGTACATCTGCTTTTGGGTGGTGATAGACCACTGTTTGAAGACATTTGAGATAAATATCCGGAAATGTGCTACCAATCCATATGAGGAAAATGTTAAAGCGGTCTGCTTTAGGAACATATGATATTCCTTGCTCTTCCAAAAGATTCTCTGGGCCATTCAACAGAGATAAATCTTTTAAATTATTTTGTACTAGCAAAGATATTTTATTCAGTGAAAAAAATTCATATTTTGAAAAATAAATGAATGACAAAAAACAATAAATAATTAGCAATAAAACAATTTTAAAATAATTCATCTTTTTTTTTAAATGTTTTTTAAATAAAATTTAAGAGAAATAAAGAAAATTTTTTTTTGAATTTTTTGCTCACAAATATTTGATTTTCTAATAATATATATTTGCTTTAAAGTAAGATAATGCCCTAACCTATTTTAATCTTACGACAAAAAAATTATTTTAACATCGTATTATTTGAAATTTCTGGAATAAATATTTAAAAAGTTAAAAAATTTATTTTATTAAAATTTTTTTTAAGTTACTTTTATTTCGAAAATTCAATTTATTATTTTTTGTTTTTCCAAAAAGAATACTCGTTAAAGAAGAGAGTGAAGTTGGGAGAAATTTTTATGTGAAGCAGAGAAGTTTATTTAAAATTTTTTAAATTCCGATTAAAAGTTGATAAATTAACCAAATTTTTTAATTTTTTTCCAAAAAAATTATATACCAATAGTTATTTTGAAAGAGTTTTAAATGTTTTATCTGACCCAAACTACTCTGCTTCGAAAAATTGCTCCCAACTTCATTTTTCCTCTATAAAGTTATTTTTAATTTAAGAAAAAACAAAATTTAAATCGTTATTCCGTTTCCTATAACAAAAATTCATTTTCCGGATTGTTTTTTATATACAACATTCATATTTTTTCATCTATTATCCATGGTCTATGTTTTCAGGCTAAACTTTTTGAATATCATTTTATAAACAAAAAGTTCCATCGTTACAGTTTTAATATTTTAAGGAAATTCTACTTTTATCTGAGAATTTCTTTGCATCATTTTTTTACTACTTACTCATGAATACTTTTTCATCTTCAGTTTTTAGTTGCAATGATTAATTTCTAATAAATTTCACTAATTTCACCTAATGTCATTAATCGATTTTTTTTATTTAAATCCCTTACTTTATATTCCTTTAAAAATTTTAAAAAAATTAAATTTAGATTAGAAAAAATTTTGCTTTGAATATTTTTAGATGAAAAAAGATTTGTACAAATTTATTTTTTATTTTTTAATTGTTGTCGCACTTTTATTATTATTTTTTCCGAATAAAGTAATACCAAATATGGAAAATATTAACCTTCAAAATTCTAGTTTACCAGCTGTAATTCTAGTAATAGGCACCCGACCAGAAGCGGTCAAATGTTCACCTCTCATTTCAGTGCTCAAAAGTGACCACTTTAAATCAAGACTTGACTTGGTTGTTTTAAGCACAGGACAGCATCGAGAGATACTCAAAGAAACTTTGAAATCATTAAATCAATCAATTGATATCGATTTGAATTTGATGACTGCCAACCAGGATTTGAGTCGATTTTTTCAATTAGCTTTCACAAAAACCACAGACCAGTTTAAAAAAATCAAAAATATAAAGCTAGTTGTTGTACAGGGCGACACTACTACAGCTTTGGCAGCCAGTCTTGCTGCTGCCTATCTTCATATACCAGTGGCTCATGTCGAAGCTGGTCTCAGATCATATGATATGGAAAATCCATTTCCGGAAGAAGAAAACCGTCACATTATTGACTCAATTTCAACTCTTTTGTTTGCACCAACTGCTTTTGCCAAAAAAGCACTGCAGAAAGAGTCCATTTGTGATTCAAATATTTTTGTGACAGGCAACACAGGCGTTGATGCTTTTCTGCTATTTCAATCAAAAAAGAAAACAGTTGTGTCACCAATTTTGACAGAGTTAAATATTTTGAAGAAAAATTCAAAATCAAAAAAAATAATCATCCTAGTTACGATGCATAGGAGAGAAAATTATAAAAATGTAGAGTCTATGTGTTCGGCCATTAAGAATATAGGTACTAGATATTTAAATGATGTTGTGCTCATATTGCCTGTTCATCCAAATCCTAATTTTAGGCACAAAATAAAATTTTTTTTGAAAGATTTGTCAAATATTTTGCTAGTTGAACCCATTGCTTATGATTCATTTCCTCAAATTTTGAATGCTTCTGACATTGTTCTAACTGACTCGGGTGGAATACAAGAGGAAGCGTCAACTCTGGGAAAACCTATCATTTTGATGCGGGACACCACCGAAAGACCTGAAGGTATTTATCATGGAACAATACAACTAATTGGATCAGATGCAACTAAGATTGAGTTGGCAGTTCAAAAATTAATCGAAAAAATTACAACTACTGGCTTGAGTCATTTGAAAAGAGATATTTTTGGTGATGGCAAAGCCTCGCAAAGAATAGCAGGTATAATTGAACAATTTTTGTACAAAAAATTACCACTTCAAAATCCACAATGTTCAACCAAAGCAAGGCAAAATTTAATTGCCAAAGAAGTTTTTGAAAAATTTTCAAATTCTTCAAAAAATGAACTGTCAAATGAAGAAAAAAATATTTTGTCAGAAAATAATTTCAAAAAAAATTTCCAACCTTACGAAATAAGAAAAAGCCAACTTAAAAGTGAAACCATGCCACAAAAGCGATTAACAATGGAGGAAATATTTTCATTGCCAAGCGAATATCACATTTCCAAAAGAGATGAGGAGCAATTTTCAGTAACAAGTGTAGTCAGTTTGTACAGAAGAAAAGGCTTGGCAAAAAGATGGATCAATTCATTGCTGAAGCAATCTCATCCTCCAAAAATAATTTGGCTTGTTTATTTCGCTTCGCCAATTTCAAATGATTTAGACCAAGAAATAGACACAATCAGAAAAGAGCTGAATGAGAGTGGTGTCAAAATTCCAATCTATACGAACAGAGGTGACATGCAACTGAAGTATTTTGGACGATTTCAACTGGCACTTCAAGCAAAGACTAGTTTTGTTGTTGTTTTTGACGATGACTCAATACCACAAAGTCGCTTCATAGAAGCATGCTTGCACACAATTAATACTCAAAGCTACAGAGGAATTCTGGGCACAAAAGGAACACCGTTCGAAGAGAACGCATTCTTTGGTCCCATTTCACAATCGAACACAATTGTGGAAGTGGACGTGGTTGGCGGAAGTTGGTTCATGAGAAACGAGTGGGTCAAATTGATGTTTAGAGACAAAATGTTCTCTTGGGACACTGGAGAAGATTGGCATTTGTGTGTGAATGCGAGAAAGTATGCAAATGTTAGATGCTTTGTGATGCCGGTGAACAAAGTAGACAAGGCTACAAATGGATTTTCAGATGATTATTTGCAAGTAAGTCACAGTGGAGACACGAATGGTTTTGTTCAAAATCAAAGAAGATTTATTCGCATGCAGCAAAATACCAGAGGAGATAGACACATGAATTCGTACAAAAATGATGAAAAAAATTTACTTTTTTTTATTGAAGACAAAAAGGATGCAATTAATTTAATTTTACTCTTGGACAAGTTGCTTGATAAATCTATCCAAATTGTGCTTGCTGTTCACAATAATGATGAGCTCAAGATCAAAGAAAGTGACTTGAAGAGAGTCAAAGTTGTGAAAGATTTTATGATTGCAAGAGACTACAACTCGAATGTGACACTTCTGTCGCGTTCAGCTGAGAGTTTTTATCATTTTGAAATGATTGTTCAACAAACACAAAGCACTGGTCTGGTAGTGGTTGGATCGTCTGGAAACGCAGCTACTGTTGGTGTTGCAACAGCTGCTCGTTTACTCCAATTTCCAATAATTAACTTTAGCTTCAACGATCAGGTCAAAAATATTTTCATTAATCAAATTATTAAAGATATATCATCTATTAATTTAGATTTAAGTGATGGATTTTATTTAGAGGAAAATGTTATAAAAAATTTTCAAGATTTTCTCAAAGCTATTTATTAATCTTAATAATTTAAAAAACAAAACTAAAAAATTTAATAAACACTTGAAATTGTTGCAGCAAATTTGTTGTTCATTAATTGCAATAAAAATACTTGATTCATTTATTTTTATTTATTATAAAAAATTTAGTTTGAGTTTATTATAAGCAATTTATTAACAGATATTAACTAATTAGAAAAGCGACACAAAGATATCGGCTACCATATTCTGTGAAAGTTTTGTCGAAAAAAGGTTACATAACATGAAGGCAAAGTGAAATGTTGTGGTCAAATTTTATTTTTCAAAATTTGATCAAAATATTTTAAATTTGCTTCAAAATTTTCGGGTCGAGTCTTTTGCATTATGTGTCCATTTGGTCACATAATAGGTGACCAAAGAATTCTACTGAAATATGTGACCAACAATTAATTGAATATGGTCTCAAAAATAATTAAAAATTTGGTCAGATTTAAAGCAAATTTTTTAATTGAAATTTAATAAAAAAATATTTTTTTAGGGTTGTATTTGATTAGATTTGTTCATTAGAGTCTTATCACTATTGATATTAGTTTGTTTAGCCTTTTTTATTTTAGGGATTTTGCTTTCTTGTAGCACTGAGTCATTTGATTTACTTGCGGTCACACCAATTGTAATAGACGCTGCATTAATCTTTTCAACAGCGATGCTTTTGTTTCGGATTTTAAGTGTCTTTTCGTTGCATTTTTTCCCTAATGCGTCTTAATCAGTTAAGACATTTTCATACTAAGAGACTTCATCGAAATCAATTATTTCTTCACTACATTCGTTTCTTTTTCCAATTAGTTAGTTTAAGAGCTAAGAAATTCGCTGTATTACGTTCTGCTCATCATGACCTCTCGCCGAACATTTCTTGCACAATTTCTTGAACGACTCACATCCTGAATGGATATGACCAAATTTTTGGCAGAAATTACATCGCCTGTAATATCCTCCTAGTTGAACATCGTTGGCTATTAGTAATATGGGTTCTAACTATATCAATAATGTCATCGTGCTTTCTAATTTGTTCGAATCTTTAAGTTGCGTGGCTTCAAGTCTGCGTTTAATTTCTTTCTTCCTTTGAAGATATTCGACGTAGTAGATATTTTTTTGCTCACCAGTCATTTTGATCTATGTTCCAATGTTGGGTGTCGCAAGATTTTCGCGACATTAATTATTTAATTTTATTTTTTAAAAACTTTTTCAAATTTTTAATTTATTTTGTCTAATAACCAAGAAATAACTAGAAAGAGGTCTAAAATTTCAAAATATTGCCTATTAAATTTATTAAAAGTTGGACTACTGTCCTTTATTTGAGAAGACTAGTGACTAGACTTCTTAATAATAAAACACAGAACACAAAAATTTGACTATTTTTTCTTAGATTAATCTTAGATTAATGAAAATGAGTTCGGAGAAAAGAAAACATAAACACAAATTTTTTAATGCAAGTTTTAATATTTTCTCTTAGAAACCAAAAATATTATAATCTAACAATTTTATTTTAATCATAAACAAATCTGAAAGTTAATCATAGAACCTTTACAGAAAATTTAATAATCATTCTGTAATTTTTTCTTAATTGTTATTTATAAAGGGTTTTAAATAGGACTGACTTGTAATAAGACTGACATTTATTTCAAAAAATTAATAATTAAATGATAACTATGTAATTCAGCGATTTAATCCAAATATTTAGCAATTAAAAAACCAAGGTTTCATTAAAGTATTTGCGCAAAATGAATCATCAGACTTTAAATGAAACAAAAGATTTTTAATCAAACCCTTGATATTCTCAATTTTACAATAAAAAAATTATTTTGTTTTTTTTATAGCCTAGTAATTGTATTTATTTAAATTTATGAATAAAACCTTATAATTTAAAAAACTTTTTTTATTTTAAAAATAAAACCATGAAATGCTTCTAGTTTATTAATCTTTATTTTGAGTTTTGAAATTCGAAAAAAGTTTTGCGTCAAATACTAAAATTTATTATAACTCTTGCTTTTTTTTTTGAGTTAAACATTTGAAATTTACCTAATTTAAAAAAAAAATGGACAAAATTCGAGATTTTAAAGACAACAATCCTATACTTTACTTGGGTAAATTGTAAATAAAAAATTGAAAAATTATTTATTTATTAATTTATTAATCATTTAAGTATCGGGCGTTTTGATAATTATTTTTTCGGTTATCTTCAGTGCTTACCCGATAGCAATGATTGTAGTTGGTGCTACTAGTTTGGATAAGTGTCCAATTGAGCCCTACATTCCTGTCTGGCTTGTAGTATCAGGTTCAATCGCAATTTTCCTCTTGATAGTGATAATCATGTCAATAATATTTCAAATTATTAAGTAACTATGGAAATTTGAGAAATTTAATTTTAAAATTATTTTTTAAAGACCTAATGCAGTTGTTATTGGATTATTTAGCTTAATTATTGGAATAATAGGACTTTTTCAATTCGCTTGGTTCATCACAGGTAGGACTGGTTTAAATTTAAAAAGTTTTATTAAAAATTTAAAATTATATTTAAAGGAAATGTATGGGTTTATTCAAAGAATGAAAAAATTGACTACATTGATCCTACGTCAGTCTTTTACTGCGACCAAACTCTTTATTTGTTCGCTTTTTGGTCAATCACCGTTTCTTATATTCTATTTGCCGTATCTATTATAGCCTCTATATTGATCAGTTGTTTGTGTTGTATTTGTGCATGTTGTATGGCAAAATAAAAGACAATTCTAAGTAATGATTAATAAAAATTTATCTTCGGTTAATTATTTTTTTTAAGTAATTTATTGCTTTATTCCATAAAATGTGAAAAAGATAAAAGAAAATTTAAGAAAAAATATTTGCGCTTTTATTTTTTCATTATGTATAAATTTTTAATTGTATTATAAATAATTTTTCTAATTGTATAAAATATCGGCGTTGTGAATTAATAAGTTTTTTTTATCTTTCAATAAATTAAAATTATAGTTAATAAAAAAACATTTAAAAAATACTGCTACATATTTTGCGCAGTTGAGTAAAAAATTACAGAACAAAATGATAAAAAATTGAATAAATTTTTTTCTAAAAGTTTAAAATTAGTTCTGTGAATGTAACATTGTGCAACATGCATAGTTGCATCAACTTTCAAAGTCTTCTAATGATGTTCATAATCTTTGCCAAATGCACTACGATCGAATATATTGAAACGTAATTTCTGCTAAATTTGCAGAATTTAGAAAAATTGAATGGAATGATAGATCTTTTCATTTTATTACTTATTTGGAATCAGATATTTGAATTTCATTTTTGAAAATATGGTCAACTTTTATGCGGGCGGTCAGATGGTCGGTTTTTTGACCGTATAAAAATACAGGTCATAAGGGGCGGTCAAAAATTACATAAAAAAAAAATTTTTTTTGTAATATTTATTTTGATAAAAAAAAACAAAAAAAAGACATTAAAATTAAAAACATTTATTTTTAAAAAATCAAAAAAGACTTACATAATGACCACCTTTTTAAAAAAAAATCTTGATTATCGTATAAAACTTTTATACGAAAATCAAAATTCCTTATCATCTAAATAATAGTGTTGTGATGAAATTACAAATTACCTAACATCACGTAAATTCTGGTACAAACAAAACATCGCGGTATAATTGGTCCAAGGCGATATCATTGATAGTGAACTTTAAGAAGTTATTTTAATTTAGAGGTTCTTTCTTTCAAGTTTTCTAAACAGTATTCTATCGTTTCATAAATTCTGTTTTGATTGTTTTTCCTATCTTTTAGCTGGATTTATCTAAGTTTCTTGTCCATTACTTCTCTTTCTAGCAGATTTGTTTAAAAGTCACAAGTCTCAAGCCAAGTGCGACTTTAAATTTTTTTTTTATATTCGTTAAAGTTGTACTCGTTAAAGTTAAATTCGATATGATTACTAAATTAAATGTTGTGTCATTTAAGTTGATTCAAAATTAAATTCGAATAATTTGTAACTACTTCATTCAAACAATTATTATTTTACTACATTTTATTTTTTTATTTTTAACAAAATTAACTTTCTTTAAAATATTCTGAAATTAAAAAATTAAAATGACAAGACATCAAAATTTATTTTTTTTAGAAAAAATTTTAAAGTGATATTAAATTGAAATAAAATTAAAGCTGAATTTAATTTTATTGGCAAACATTAATCTAAAATAAAAATCAATTGTAAAAACTGATTTTTTTGCTTGATAATTAGTTGATAAAATTCTTTTTTTGATAAAAATTTTAAAAATTAAAAAATAAATTTAAAGTCCGGACTTGGACTTTAATTTTGGACGTTTAAACAACTCTGCTTTCTAATGGCTCACAAAATTCTAATAAATATTTCATTTCTTTAATGAATTTATTGGATCGAATAGCTTTTTTTTCATTGTTTTTGAGTAGTTACCGTATTTTCTCGCGTAATATCCCACTGAGAACTTAAATGAGACATGATCTAATGTCTCTAGGAAATTATATGAAACTAAGCAATTTTTGCAATAATAATAATCTCTGTACATTATATGAAACATTAAGTGACATTAAGTGAAACAAGGTAATTTTACTCTGAAATTTTGAATAACATTGAACTTTATTTTCAGGCGTGGTTGAAGCTCAGTCATTTTGATTCAGTTAATCTTTTTAAATTTATCTCTTATAAAAGAATTTTATTTCTTATGATCATGCAGATGAGATTGATGGCTTTGTAGATGATGTTAATATTAATTTGGATGACTCCTCGGACTCTGATTAAGACCTTAATTCGGACTCAGAAAGTGATTCTGATATTGAATAATATCGTTTTTATTGTGCTGTATTATCTTGTCTTTAAATATTTTCGTGATTTGAAAATATCTTATTTTAATTTTATTTTAAATAGATAAGTCCATTTTTTTATAATTAATGTAAAACTTTTTGTAAATAAAAAATTTTCAAATATCAATTAAATAATTAAGAATATAATTTTTTAATAATCAAATAATAAATAAAAAATATCCGTTTCATCTAATGTTCGAGGGTTTTTAAAGTTTTAAAAAAGCAATAATTTCATCTAATTACCCATGGGCTTTAAAGACTTATCCTGCTTAATATCCCAAGGATATTACGCGAGAAAATACGGTAAGACCTAAATTCATTTTCAAGGAGAAGTTTATTTTTGAGTAAGTAGAGTGCTCACCATGTGCTAAGTCTTCATTCTCTTTGGTTTTCTCAAAATCGTGGCAGTACTGTAGATTATTTTGCTAAAAGAAAATAAGTACGGAACTAACTCTTAAATTTGAAATAAAGACTTACTCATAAAACGCCAATTGCCATTTTTAATTTTATGCAATAATTTTAGTTCGAAAGATAAAAATAGATAAAAAACGTTTATTAATATGATAGTGATTTAAAAATCGCTATTAAAAGCCTATCAGAAATTCGATATATTTTTATCATTAAAATATTTATTTTCAAATTCGTGAATATAATAGGCTCTTATTTTGTTTTTAATTTTAAATTTTTAATCATGAAAATTATTTTTAATAATAAATTATTTTTTTTTTCAATTTTTGTCAATTTCGGCTGACCACTCAAGAACAAACATAAAAAATTCATGTTATCTTTCAAACAAATTAATTGATTACAAAATCAAGTCTACTTATACTGAGATAGTGATGAAAAACTTCATCACATTTTTAAAATTATTGATTTGAGAAATAAATCGACGATGAATATTTTTCAACCACAAAAATTGTAAAATATACCACAAATTTAATAAAATAAGAACTGATTTATTAGAATAAGAACAATTTAAAGAAATAATGAACACATATCAAGAAAATAGAATTTTTATTAGAAAGAAGTAAAAATTCATTAAACTAATAATTTTTTTTAATTCTCATCACAAATTGAAGAAAAAAATAATAATTAGAGTACTAATTATCTTGTTTACATTTGTTAACACAATAAAAATATTTCCTTTTTTTAATTCACCGCCGCATGTTTTACATGTAACTTTTTCATGAGCAACGTTTTGTGAGCTAGCCCTATTAATTCTTTTAGTTGGTGGCTGAATTAATTCTTCTTCTTCGTCTTCTTCTTCAATACCAGCCTCGATTGTTTCGATTAAATCAGATGGTTGAGAAATCAATGCTGATTTATTTTTTAAAGAGCCATCAGCTTTTCTTTTATTTGTCAACCGTAAATCCATGCCAATTGATTTAAAATTTAGCAATTGAAGACGATATCCACAGCCAATAATATGAACACATTTGTAGTGCTTCAACCAAAACCAACAAGTACAATAACTCAATTTCCAGTTCTCTTTGTTCATTGTAATGATACGAATTCTATTGATTGCTACAAACATTTCATCAAAATTATTCCATTTATTATCTTCGAGCTCTTGCAAAAATTGTTAACACTCATTTCTTGTTAAAGTTTTCTCTTTATCGCCGCATTTCACTAAATAAATGTTGCTACGTAAATGTTGGATTGTTTTACCCTTGTCATTCCAAGTTTTTCCAAAGTGCATGTCTCTGTATGAATAGACTGGCTCATTGTGAAATGTAAGAGCAGGAAAACCACCATAAGTGAGCTTGTAAGTCGCATCAGACAGTGTATACGATGCCTCTAGTGCGATTTTTATTAAATTTTTTGTTGTCAAAAATACTCTGAATTTTTGTTCTGGGAATGACTTTAATTCGAATAACCCGACAAATACTTCGTTTTCATTCTCTGGAATTTCTTGATATTTTTCACACTATGTCAAAACGTCGTTCAAAGTTGGCTGAGCAGTTACTTTTTTTTCTTTACGAATTTTTCTTAAAATGTAATTAATTTTGTCTTTTTTTGGCGGATTGATTCCTTGCTTGATTAACTCATGAATAATACGCTCAGTCTTTTGTCCCATACTTTCTAAGTATTTTATTCGATTGATTACAGCGTCGTCAATTTTTTGTTTATTCTCTTCTTCTATGTGGTTCGTGTGTTCATCTTCTGAAACATAACATCTACCTGTTGTCCCATCGTTTACTTCCAGATAAAGTGCTGCCCGACAACCGTTATTCAGATATTTACAATAATATCTATATTAGTCTTCGTCTTGTTTTTTAAATATCCACGTGTCTCCATTCATTTTCCCGTCAAGTACATCTCGTTCCATGTCTTTGAAATTGTCGAATTAACAATGCATATCGTACATTATAGCTTTTCCTCTTTTCTTTTTTGACTTGTGGCTTTTTAAGATTTGGCCTAAAAATATGTCAACATCATCAAGAGTTTGGTCTGATGGATCTAACAAGACACTCTCGTGCGATTGAGTTTTTGGTTCTACGCTTTCTGAATTTCTGAAATATTATTTGTAATATTATAGCTAATGTTTAGTAGTTTATAAATATATATAGATTTGATCATCTGATAGTTTGCATTATCGGACAACTAAAAAAAAAACGAACAACTGATAAAATATTTTTTTGTTAATGACAAATATAGACTGAAAAAAAAATTATCTAAAAAAATGGAAAAAGAAAAAGAATTAATTTTAAAATTAGAAAAATTCGACATTTTTACATCAAAAATGTTTTTTAAAAGGAGTTTTCTCAGGAAAAAAGATGCTTTGAACAAACTATTGAGAACAAACAACACAATATTCACATGCATAAAAGGAAGAACAAAAATAATTATTTTAAGTCTTTAATTGAATAAATGTTAATTTTATATTTCTATCTACATGAACGTTTTCTATTTATTAAAAATATTATGATTTTTAAACTAAAAAGTTCAATTAATTGAAAAGAAAAAAAAATTTAGAAAATAAATAAATATTTTACTTAGATAAAAATTTAAAATTTAATCAAAAAAAAGCTTTTAAAAAACGTTATTAAATTATTTTAGCATTATATCTCGTATCATTTTGAGAGAAAATTAATAAAATAAAGAAAAATGGTCCAAAATTTCTGGACACCCTGAGATGCTGTTCTCAAAAAAGATTTGATCTATCGATTTATCGAGAAAATCTTTTTCATTTGACGAATATTTCGTATATCTTATAAACGGTGAGAATTTTCCATATTATATTATAACAGAAAGCTTTCCAAAGGTTAAAGTTCTATTTTGGAATTTTTATGTCAGGACAGGTCCATGAAAAGCTTTGTATGATGATAGCCTTTGTATCTATCTTTCCAGTTAAGGAAATATTTAGAAATAAAATGAACTTGACGAGACGGAAATTCCAATTAATTAGAAATTAGAAATTTTTTTTTATTTTCTTAGACTTTTAAACAAAATGATAAAAATCTTTAATATTTTTTAGTAGTAGTAGTAGTAGTAGTTTCGAGTGTAGCTGGCTAGCCAGCGAGTGTGCTGACAAGGCACACTAAGACAGCTGATGTGATTGATTGCTGCTCATCCAGCAATCAATGCCTGCTTTAATACTGTTAACATTGGGGGCTTCAACTAATTGATTAGGCAGCGAGTTCCATATGCTAGCGGTTCTGTTGAAAAAAAAGTTATCTCTATGTTGGAGCCTTGAAATTTCTTTGTGATATTTAAAGCAGTGACCTCTTCCTTGGTTTTTAGTGACATTAAAATTGTTGCTTTTTTCAACCAATTCTATTCCATGCATGAACTTGTATAATTGAGTTAGATCAACTCTTTTTCTTCTTTCCATCAGATTTGGAATGTTCAAAGCCTTCAATCTGCTTTCATACGGTTTGTTTCTAATTGCAGAAACAAATTTCGTAGCTCTGCGTTGAATCCTTTCAACATTCTCACAGTCATACTTAAGAATTGGAGACCATACAGGCACCGCAAATTCCAAAAGAGGACGAACAAAAGTTAAATATAGAGATCTAAATAACTTACAATCAAAACGAGCAAATGATTTCCTGATGCGACCTAACATTTGATTTACTTTGTTTGTAGCCTCTAACACTTGATTTTTCCATTTCAGATTTGTATTAAAAATAACTCCAAGATCTCTTTCGGTTTCTGACGTTGGTAGCTGCTTACCATTGATAAAATAAGGAAAATATTTGTTCTTATGACCATAATGCATGACCACACATGTTGATGTGTTGAAGAGAAGAAGCCAATCTTGAGTCCACTTGAAAACTAAATCTAGATCTAATTGTAGTTTTGCTGCGCTTTTTTTCTGATACCGTTTGCGAGAACATTTTAGTATCATCTGTGTAAACAATAGTGGACCAATCACTGAGCCTTGTGGTACATCGCTAAAAATATCAACCCAATCCTACAAAATTTCTCCTTGAACAACTCGTTGCCTTCTATTTTTCAAGAAAGCTTCAATCCATTTTATTGTCAGACCGCCAAAGCCATACGCTTTCAATTTAGCTGTTAGTCTTCTGTGCGGAACAGTATCAAATGCTTTCGCAAAATCCAGCAGAATCACATCAACAGGGATACTTTTATCTAGACTTATTGAGATGAAATCTAGATTTTCCAGAAGATTAGTGGTACATGACTTTTTCTTGACAAATGAATGCTGTTCTTTAGATATAATATTATTCTTATAAAGATAATCTTCCATTTTGGTTCTTATTATGCTTTCCATAATTTTGCACGGAATTGAAGTTAAAGACACAGGACGATAATTGCTCGGCATTGATTTATCACCTTTTTTAAACTATGGAGTTATATTTGCTGATCTGAATTGGATTGGAAGCTGTGTATTGGATAAAGATTCTCTAAAAATTAAATTTAAAGGAACAGTAAAGGCTCCTGCACAATTTTTAAGTAATGATGGATGATGCTTGTCTACACCACATGATTTATTTTGATTTAGGTCTTGTAATTTTTTAAATACCATTTCATAACTAATATCATTTGGATCAATGTCACTATATTTTGACATGTTTTCATTAAATTCAACTTCAAAAGGTGGAAGCTCACCATCTTGTTCAATAACAAAACCATCTTGAAAACATTTATTAAGAAGATTTGATTTCTCTTTCGGTTCGTACGTTAATTCATTGTTTGACTTTTTTAATGCTTTGATTGATTCTTTGACTACTTGTTGATCATTTAAGTATTAATACAATATTTTTGGATTCTTCCTAGCTTTTCCACTAAATTTTGTTCATAAGTTAGTCTGGCTTTTTTAATTTCTGATAAAACTAATTTACAGGTACGTTTGTAATCTTTATAAAGATTTTGAAATAAGGGATTTTTAAAATTAAATAAAATTTTAACCTATTGAGTAACTCTAAGTTACATTTTAAAAATCCGCTATTTTTTCAAACTCGTCTGATATATTTCCAGCTCTTGCATCTACACAAACACTGAAAAGTCTCTCTATAAATTCCGAAATGTTGTATGAATTGAACATCTGAATACAAACAGACAGACTTTTTTAATTTTTATAATTTTTTTTTTAAATAGATTATTTTTAATTCGATATCTTTTTTTAATCATTTTTTTTCAGTATATTCAGTTTCTTGAGATCGCTTGTTTTATTTCTTGTATTTTTAAAAAGATTTTAATGTGAAAACTTTCAAAATTTATAGAAAAAAATTATTAAAGGTTTTATTGAAAACATTTTTTCAAATATTTGAACTATTATAATTATCACAATTTAAAAATAAAAATTTTTCATATTCCTCATAATTGTTTGAATTATTTCCGTTTTCACTCTCAAGTCTAATGAAATTTTTTGTCAAATATAATGCTTCTTCTTTAATAAAAATCTGCAATTAATTTTCGAAAATTAAATATGTTTAAGTCTTGTAATAGCATCTTCTATTATTTCGTCAAAAGCTAAGTAAATTTCAAATATTGTTTCAGGATTCATCATTTATAAAAGGTAACTTTTTTCCTTAACAAAAAATAAATAAATTTGGTTTATTTTATAAAAAGGGCTAATGGATGAAATAAAGCAATAATCATCTATCCTTTACATTTATTATATTCTTATAATTAGAATAAATTAAAATTCTGTACTCATAAAAATTTTTAACAGATATAAATTGAAGAAAATGAATAATGATATTGATTGGAGAAAAATGAATAGTCCGAATAACGAAATTAATATTTGCCTATTCTTATTATAGCTTATGTTAATATTAGCTTTATTTATATAATAATTTTTAAATTAAACATTTAACAATCTGAATGCAATAAAGGAAGAACGTCTGATTGAAGGACCGTCGCCATTACCTCAACTGATAACGATACCAAACTTTTTTTCGCTGCATATGACTGTTGCTGACATAAATTTTGGGATTTAACAACGATGCTTTAAGATAAAGCATTTTACAGATCTAAATTGTCTCTTTTAGTAAAAAAGTTATTTAAGTTTTTCTGAATTAAAATGATCGAAGTAGAAAAAACTTCATGTACCTTCATTCCTTTTTTAAAAAGATTTATATTTTACCATTTAATTACGTTTAAAATAAAAATTAAAAAAAATATATTTAAAACTATCACGAAAATGGCTGTTGAGAGAATAGTAAATAAAAAATGAGAATATTGATGTCATCAAAAAGATAAAATTAGCTATCAAATAATAATTACTACAAATTTTGTTTTCACGATCACAAATGCCATTTTGGTAGTGAATTTCAAAGACCATAAAATTTAGAGAGCACTCAATAGCCCGGAAAGCAATCAGCACACTTGAATGAATGAGTATAATAAATAAAGTTTTGGATAAGATTTTGTTGTTTAGTTTTATTTTTTTAATGCTTTTGTCAGTCACTTTAGCTAGAATCAAATTTTTGCGATTAATAGTTGATCGAAAACTTATCAGTAGTAGAATATCGGCTATCAACAAAACAAAAAGTAAAATGATATCATTAATGACAAAATTAATGGAAAATAGGATAAAATAGAGAGAATTTTTTGATTTAAAATGCAAACTTCTATCTTGATGTGGCAAATCGGTATCAAAAATGCCTTTGAATGTATTTCTGTACGGAAATTCTTGATATACTTCGGAACTGTCAATATCAAATACGTCTCTGTTTACTTCACTTGTCAAAATTTTATCTACATTAATTACAAAGGCTGAACACAAAACAACTAAAAATAAATTTTTGTTACCTATTTTGCCAAAAAGATTTTTTTTGCTTGACACCAAATTTGAATAGCGCCGAAATGCCACATTTATGGACAAAAAATTCGACACTGTTTTTAAAACGCCGCCAAAAAAGTCATACACGTAAATTTCGTAGTACTGGATGGCAATGCTTCGGCTAAAAAACGGACAATAAATGCCATTCTGGAATATACAAATGCTAATTGGATGAAACAAACTTATCATTGAGTACAAAATGTATATTGAAGAATTTAATAAAATCCATTGATAAAATGATTTTTTAATTTCTTTTAAATTTTTTGCTTTTTCATTTAGAACTTTAAGTACCGCTGCAATGCTACAGCTATTTAAAACAATGCTCAAAATACCAATGACTGGAATCAGGTAAACTGTCAAGAGGACTATTACTTCCGACTCGTAAACATAGTCGACCAAAATTTTTTGTTTTTTTTTCCTAAAATTTTCAAGTTGACAAGAAACAATTTTATTTTCAAAGTGACATAAATGCTTTTTTTCCAGATTGAGACAGTAGGAATTGTTTTCCAAGAACTTGAAGCCATGACCATAGAAATAGGAGTCTAGTAGCCAAAATAGAAGACATGAACAGTTTGAATTTGGACTTAATGGAACCACTAGTAAAAGCTGATTAGCTGGAAAATCTTTGAACAGACAAAAATCTTCATCTGGAAAATGATAAACGCCAAAACGCATTCGAATTGTATGATTTGGTAAAAAAATTGAGTTGTTTTTAAATTTTATGTTTAAACTTTGCAAAAATTTGACTCCTGTTGATTTAAATACATCATACTCAAGTTTTATAAGCTTAATTCTTTCCAAATTCTTGAATGCTTCCATTGATATGTGTTTTACATAGCCGGACATGAAAATTGACTTGGTGTTTTTGAAAATTTTCTTGTACAGAAATTTACCAGTGATGTTGGTACTATAAAAATGAATTTCCAATGACTCAATATTGACTTCCAATTGACTGTCAGTCGATTTAAAGCCTAAGGTGTTTTTTTTTAAAAAAACATCACTCATTCCATAAATAAGAAGATAGTAAATTGAGCTGTTATGAAAAATGAATGGACTTGTATTTTGCATGTATCTGCAATTGCTGTAAAATGTGATCTCAAAAAAATTTTCAAATATTGAAATTGTCAGATTCTGGCTTGAATTGTCTTTTAGTTTTAAGTTTGAGTATGAAAAGCCCAGTCTTAATCTATTGTTGTGATAAATTAATTCTTTGAAAATTTTCAAGTCATTATCTAAGTAGATTATATTCAAAAACTTGATGGAAAGAAATGAATATTCTAATCCAGTTGACGACAAATCTAGATTGTTGGTCAGTGGAATTTTATGAGTTGGAGAAAAAAACATTCCGCTATAGAAAATGTTTTTTTCAATTAAACAGCTCAATTTTATTTGACTAAATGATGAAAAACCAGTTATTTGCAAACTAAAAAATTGAAATTCATTATTAAAAGTAAAAAATTTTTCAAAATGTCTACATAATTTGGAATCTACAGAACTATTATATTCACCTAAAATATTCCGAAATAAAAAAAAAATTAAATTCAAATTCAAATTCATTTTTTTTATAAACTGAAACATTTTTAAGAGCTATTTTTATAGCAGAATTTAATCATGAAATTCTTTAAATTGAAATTAGAAACTTTACAGTGGCTTTTAAGGATTCAATAATTCTTAGTAAATTTGGTAAATTAATCTTCTTTTAAATTTTTGTCTACGGTCAAGTCTTTAAAAAATTAAATTATTGATTTTTTTTAGAATTGATATAATTGATATAAACACCTTAATGATCGTATTTCTTAAAAATTAAAACACCAAGCATGTCTTAAATATTCTCATAAAAACAATTTTTGATAAGAAATACGATCATTAAGGTGTTTATATCAATTTTTAATTAAAAATTTTTAAAACAAACATTTAACGATTGAGGGATATTTGTTACATTATTAATATTCTATAATTTATTTAAAAAAATATCCCTCAATCGCTAAATGTTTGTTTTAAATATTTTTAATTAAAAATTGATATAAACACCTTAATGATCGTATTTCTTATCAAAAATTGTTTTTATGAGAATATTTAAGACATGCTTGGTGTTTAAATTTTTAGTTATTTTATCTTTTTACTTGATATTTTGATTATTTATGATATTGATTTTTTTCATTTAACTTTGAAATTGTTGGTTTATTGTGAAATTTTTTTAAAAAAAATATGGTCCCACTGAGACTTGTACTGTGGTCAAATAACCAAAGTTTTTCAAATTTAATTTTGCATTTTTGTTGTACAAGGTAGGTTTTGGTATTTGCTGGTAGGACAATGCAAATATTGCTAGGTTAATTTTTAACTTTGAGTAATTAATGCTTTTTAAATTTTAGTGAAAAAAAAGAATTTATAAGTAAATTATGAACAATTTCGAAAGACTGCTTGAAAATCTGGAATAAATGGAACAGTTATTCGGTGTTATTTTGCCAATTGACATTGTGAAATTTCATACAAAGCTTCCAATGCAAAAATAAAAAAATTTTATAACTATTGTTCTAAATGACAAAAACTTGTTCTGTAAATGAAAAAAAGTTCATTTAATTACATTACGTTTTCATTTAATTTAAAGTTAAATGAAAAAAATCAATATCAGAAATAATCAAAATATCAAGTAAAAAGATAAAATAACTAAAAATTAAAACACCAAGCATGTCTTAAATATTCTTTGTTCTTAAACACTCGGAACGAGATTCGTCTTTCGTCATTCGTCAATAATTTCTAATTTTTATTTTTAGGAAAAATTTTTAATTTTTAAAATGTTTTTATGTATATTAAATTTTTGAGATTTTCAAAAAAAGTTATTTTGAACACAATTAAATTTTGAATATTCTTCAGTTAAAAAAAAAATTATGAAAATGGTAAAATCAAACAGAAATTCTCAATAAAAAACATCCAAAAACAGTCCTTATGCTTAAAAATGGCATTAGTAAAAAATTGATAAATATTAACTCTTAGTCGCAAGATTTTTGCGACAATAATTTTTTTACTTTATGCTTATTTTATTTTTTCAAAATTTTTTCAAATTTTCAATTTTTTTTGTCTAATAACCATACTATGGAAATTTGAGAAATTTAATTTGAAGATTTTTTTTTAAATTTTTTTTTGTTATTGGATTATTTAGCTTAATTATTGGAATAATAGGATTTTTCCAATTCGCTTGGTTCATCACAGGTAGGACTGGTTTAAGTTTAAAAAGGTTTTTTAAATATTTAAAATTATATTTAAAGGAAATGTATGGGTTTATTCAATGAATGAAATAATTGACTACATTGATCCTACATCAGTCTTTTACAGCGACCAAACTCTCTATTTGTTTGCTTTTTGGTCAATCACCGTTTCTTATATTCTATTTGCCGTATCTATTCAATATAGAGGCTATAGATATAACCTCTATATTGAAATAGGTCTGCATTAGGTCTTTAAAAAAAAATTTTCAAATTAAATTTCTCAAATTTCCATAGTTACTTAATAATTTGAAATATTATTGACATGATTATCACTATCAAGAGGAAAATTGCGATTGAACCTGATACTACAAGCCAGACAGGAATGTAGGGCTCAATTGGACACTTATCCAAACTAGTAGCACCAACTACAATCATTGCTATCGGGTAAGCACTGAAGATAACCGAAAAAATAATTATCAAAACGCCCGATACTTAAATGATTAATAAATTAATAAATAAATAATTTTTCAATTTTTTATTTACAATTTACCCAAGTAAAGTATAGGATTGTTGTCTTTAAAATCTCGAATTTTGTCCATTTTTTTTTTAAATTAGGTAAATTTCAAATGTTTAACTCAAAAAAAAAGCAAGAGTTATAATAAATTTTAGTATTTGACGCAAAACTTTTTTCGAATTTCAAAACTCAAAATAAAGATTAATAAACTAGAAGCATTTCATGGTTTTATTTTTAAAATAAAAAAAGTTTTTTAAATTATAAGGTTTTATTCATAAATTTAAATAAATACAATTACTAGGCTATAAAAAAAACAAAATAATTTTTTTATTGTAAAATTGAGAATATCAAGGGTTTGATTAAAAATCTTTTGTTTCATTTAAAGTCTGATGATTCATTTTGCGCAAATACTTTAATGAAACCTTGGTTTTTTAATTGCTAAATATTTGGATTAAATCGCTGAATTACATAGTTATCATTTAATTATTTTTTTGAAATAAATGATTCATACAAGTCTGTCTTATTTAAAACGCTTTATTGATAACATTTAAGAAAAAATTCCAGAATGATTTTTGAATTTTCTGTAAAAGTGCTATAATTAACTTTCAGATTTGTTTATGATTCAAATAAAATTGTTAGATTTTAATATTGTTGGTTTCTCAGAGAAAATATTAAAACTTCGATTAAAAAATTTTGTGTGTTTATGATTCCTTTTCTCCGAACTCATTTGCATTAAGATTAATCTAGGAAAAAATAGTCAAATTTTTGTGTTTTGTGTTTTATTATTAAGAAGTCTAGTCACTAGACTTCTCAATAAGACAATATAAATATGGTTATTAGGCAAAATTATTTTTTTTGTCTTTCATTTTCAACAAATCATTTTTAAATTCCTCTTTATTTTATTTTATCTACTTTTTACATTAAATTTTTATTTATTATATATTTTTTATATTCTGAAGGAGCATTAGCTCGATACAGATTAAACAAATAAAAAAAAAAAAAAATTGAAAATTTGAAAAAGTTTTAAAAAAATAAAATAAAATTAATGTCGCGAAAATCTTGCGACACCCAACATTGGAACATAAACGAATGTAGTGAATAAATAATTGATTTAATTGAAGTCCCTGATGATGAAAATGCCTTAACTGATCAAGACGAAATAGGAAAAAAAAATGCACCAAATGTGCATATTAGTGAAAAGAAACTTACTAAAAAATCCCAAACAAATATCGCTGTTGAAAAGATTAATGCAGCGTCAATTACAACAGGTGTGACCGCAAGTAGATCAAATGATTCAGTGCTACAAGAAATCAAAATCCTTAAAATAAAAAAGGCTCAACTAACTAAAGTAATGACTCTAATGAACAAATCTAATCTAAAAACAACTCTAAATAAAGAGAATAAGAAAATAAAAATTGCTTCTGATTGGAAGGCTATGAATAGAACTGCATTTGACGTCTCTCGGTAAAATAATCATAAAAGACGCACGAATATCTTAAATAGTGATTCGCATTAGCAAACTTCCAGAGAAGTAGAAGAAGGCGAAATTAAAGACTAAAAATCATGTAAACCAACAAGGAAAAGAAAACAATTAAAAATACTTTTTAAATTAACCTACTTCTAAGATTAGGCTAGTAATTACACACTGGAATTGTTTTCATTTACCTAGTAGGATTCAACTTCTTGAAGAGTTTTTAGCTCAAAATTGTCTCGGCATTGTTCTCCTTAATGAAATGAAACAAAGCTTCTTTATATCAAAATAAGTTTAAAAAATACACAATTTTTTGTTTTTAGTCTCTACAATCCACCAAATATTCAACTCCCTTTCGAACTTTACTTAGATATCTCAAGGAAATATGGAAATTTATAATGGGAAGTGAACTGAATTCGAAAACTAAACTGTTCTAGTCGAAATGAGAATGGCATTATTTTAGAAAAAATAATTAACAATCTTAAACTCTATCTATTGTCAAAACTTTCCTTCATAAACACAATTAAACACAATTATCTATCTTCTCAAATTTTTAAATCGATGCTCAATGAATCCCCGACTAAGAAATCACTCTCATCCGACATAAAGCTAATAACAGACTATTTTAATATTGAGGCCCACTATATTACCAGTAATATAAATAAACTAAAAGAGAAATTAAAAAATAATCACAAGACTAATACTGGTATCTCGGATCTGGCTGTGTCTAAACAATTTAAGACTCAAACATTACAGATAACTTTTGAAGGAGTTATTAAAATATGATTAAAATCCATGTCAAACGTAATAATTTCTGTCCTTATCTTTTTTTTCTGAACATAAATGAATTTTTTATTATTTTTATCTTTTTTTTATTTTTTTTATGTAATATTTTTTTTTTTCCAAAAACAAATTTTACTTTTAGTTCTCGTTAAAGGAGGTTAATTTAATATTAATAAATAAATAAATTAACAAGCTTAACATCTTAGTTTTAAATGATAAAATAAAAGCATATTATTAATTTAAGACAAAATATTATGATTGCCTAGATATTTTTTTTAATTCCATTATTACTCACAGATAGAGTTGTTGACTTTAAAGTTCTGACAGATAATGAGATATTGAGTGATCATTTTCCTATTCAAGCACATATTTCAGTTGAGCATGCTATAACAGTTAATTGTTCAAATTTTAATTTTAATTTTAAAAAGGCAAATTGGGGACTCTACCTATCCAATCAATTCATCAAAACTTTTCCAATCATATTTATCATTTAAATCTCTTACTATTTTTATGAGTTCATTGTTTAGAACAAGTTTTGTATCAGTTGATTTAAAATAAAATGTACCATTATTGATTTTTAAAACGGTCGTTTTTGATTTTAATAAATCGTTAGCTTTTGTCCAAAGCGGAAGTTCAATTAAAGGTTTATTAGAAAACTCTTTTTAATTATTGCTTTCAGGAATACGACCATTTGACCAAGATTCAATTGCTTTCTGCATAATTTAAAAAAACGACCAAGAGGCCATCTTTTATGAAACGTAAATTATTCTTTAATTAAAGCGTTGTCAGTTCGATTCCATTATTAGTAACTGGACAATCACGTACATAAGAACCGCACCAACCGTTATTCCTATTTATCCAATATGCTTTGAAATAGTCTGTAAAATCTCTAATTTGATTTCTTGTCATTTCAACTCCATCATCAAGTGATTCCCATTTTTTTTATAGCTAAATCAGCAGCTTTAAAAAAAAAAATTGACCGT
Source organism: Brachionus paranguensis (assembly GCA_016802215.1). NCBI lineage: Eukaryota > Metazoa > Rotifera > Eurotatoria > Ploima > Brachionidae > Brachionus > Brachionus paranguensis. The sequence goes on along the minus strand of JAESIX010000019.1, from coordinate 1,239,042 downwards.
TAAGTGCTTGAATTTCTTTGATATCAGCCTTTATAATTGCGCTAAATCTCAAATTATTAATTCGATTACGGTATTTATCTATGGCGCGCTGAACATGAGCCCAACAGTTCACTCGTTTATAATTTTCTTCTACCTCAAAAGCAATTAGAAAACCATTTGTAATAGCATCCGATGAGTCTGCAATTAAAACTCTCGGAACATATTCATAACCAAAAAGTAGATAAGCACTTTGTTGTACACATTTAAAAATAAAAGCAAAATCATCACTTTGTTCATTAATACATATCGATAAACAAATGGATGAAATTTTCGTTCAAAATCTGAGGTACCAATTAGTAGCAGAGGAAATCCGTTCCAGTTTAACTTAAATGTAGCATCAGCTGAGTCAAATTTGAATATTTTACATGTTCTATTAATCTTTTTATTTAAAAATAAATTTCAAAATTTATTTTGTATTGTAGCTTATTTTTCTCATTCTCTCATTTTTTCAATTCAGAGTTATTGAGAGAATAAATGTGATAAAATGTCAAAAATCGTTATATTTTTAAAAAAAAATATTATTACCTAGGTGTACTAATTAAAACCCGGAATAAATTTTTAGAATCGTCTTCGTCTTCAATTATGATCTTACTTAACATAAAAACTTGATTTGGTTCTAAATCTTCTCTTAACTCATGTTTTTCCACCATTGGTCTGATTTAAGCTAGACATAAAATAGCTGGACCTTCTGTATCGTCTTTGTATTTATTAATAAATGAACTTATCTAATTAGAAAGCTTAAATTTACATTTTTTTTTTTTTTAAATTAGTGTTGGGATCCGTACAAGCGGAAACTTAACCTGCTAATTTTTTTAGTAACCGTGACCGTGTCCGCATTGATCGGTCAACTTTTCGGGCGGTCACATGGCCGGTTAGCTTTGCGGTCAAATTTTTGGCCCGTCAAAAAATCCGGTCAACAAAAAACGGGCGGTCAAAAAAACGGTCAACTTTTATGCGGGCTGTCATTTGGACGGTTAGCTTAGCGGTCAAAATTTTGGACCGTCAAAAAACACGGTCAGACCAAAACGGACGGTCAAAAATTACATTAAAAAAAACATTAAAATTAAGAACATTTTTTTTCAAAAATGTGCCTATTATAAAGTATTTTTTGTTTTTAAAAAAAAATTTTTTTAATTTTGATGATTTTTTTTGTTTTTTTATCAAAATAAATATTTCAAAAAATTTAATGTTATTTTTGACCGCCCGTTTTGGTCTGACCGTATTTTTATACGGTCCAAAATTTTGACCGCCCAGCTGAGCGTATTTCTCACTGCCCGTATATTGTTGACCGTATTTTTGACCGCCAAGCTTACAGGCCAAATGACCGCAAAAAACCGTCCGTGAAATGTACCGGTTTGCTCTGACCGCATGCAACACTATTTTAAATAACATGTTTTTACCGTTTTTAAACAAAGTGTTTCAATATCGTTATTTTCTAGAGCTAATTTTATTTAATTTGGTTGTTTAAAGCCTGAATTATACAGCTTTTTTATCTCTTCTATTATCTCTAATGAAATGCTTTCATTTGTTTCTACAGTATGTTTCAAAAGTTTAGAAATTAATTATTTTATTTATTTAAATTTTTTTATATATTGAATTTTACAAATATTATCAATCATTACTACCTTTTTTCACACCTTTATGATTAATTCTTAAATATCTTCTAATTTTGAGTAAATTTTGCTCTTAAACTGCTTAATTTAAAAACTCTCCAACTCCTCATTTGGTCTATAAATAACATTACCAAAAAATCTTTAATTTGGCAAAAAATGGGTAAAAAAAATATGTCCAACCACAAAAATGGCAGATCGTGGATTTGCTAAAAAGTGGAGATTAAAAAGCAAAATGAGAACGCCAAGCTGTTAGGTGTATCTCCAAAATGTGTCTCTTCAGCTAAAAAACGATATGAATAGACTGGTACTGTGTCTGATCGAAGCCGTTCTGGTAGACCTCGAAAGCTAACTTTTAGGGATGAAAATTATATTTTTAGAGAGATTAGAAAAGATCCTACATCTAGCTATCAAAAACTCGCCACTGATTTTAATTCTAAGACTCAAGAGGTTAGGATAAGTAGATATACTATAATGAGATATCTCCAAAAAAAAGTTTTAGAGTCTCATACAGCGTTCTGAAGAGCCCTTCTAAGCATAAAAGATAGGCAAAAAGACATAAGTGGTGTAAACAGAGACTTAATTGGACAGTAAGTGATTAGTCCAGAGTCATTTTCAGTGACGAGTCCAATTTTGAGGTCTTTAATCGTAAATCAAGAGTAATAGTAAAAAGGTTTAAAAATGAAAAGTTTCACCCGAAGTTCTGTATACCAAGGTTACAAAACGGTGGAGGGTCAGCCGGTATCTGGGGATGCATTACCTACAAAGGCACTGGTATATGCAACATTTATACAGGACGAATTAATCAATTTGTCTACATTTACACCTTGGAAAACAATCTTTTACCATCTGTTGAACTCCTATTTGATCCAAATGACCCTTGGGTTTTTCAACAAGATGGGGCTTCAGCACATACCGCTCACTCAGTGAGCGACTGTTTCAAACAACAGAACATTGAGGTTCTACCATGGTGTGCCCGTTCACCAGATCTCAACCCAATCGAGAACTTATGGTCATACATGGATGCCAAAATGTTAAACACTATAGTAAAATTAAAAACATTGACTTTTTTTTTTAGATTCGTTTAGACTGTTTTTTATTATTTTCCCGCCTTTTATACACATAAAAACAATCTTTGTGTTAACAAATAAAAAAATTTCTAAACTTTTGCAACATACTGTATATGTTGGTGTTTTCCAAACTTCCATAATTCAACTTCGTCCGTTTGATTATCGTATAACAAATAAATTTCTGCTTTACAATTTTTTCGATCAACTGAACAATAAAAATATTGTTTTTGACCATTTTTTACATTATGTAAATAATTTTTTCTTCTTGACTCTTCTATTTCGATTGATTTTTCATCAGAAAAGCTTTTGGCATAAGTGAATAGTTTGGCTTTACCGCGCGATCTTTTTGCGGGTCGAGTCATATTAGGAGTGTCGTCCTCTTCACTTGAAGAATCATAGTCACTTAACGCCATTGCACCAGCATCAATATTTTACATATTGTAAATTTGTTGCAATTTTTATTTTTTTAAAGTTAAAATGTTTTTTTTTTGTTGTAAGATTGAATTAGTAGTAGTAGTAGTAGTTTAGACTGTAGCTGGCTAGCCAGCGAGTGTGCTGACAAGGCACACTAAGACAGCTGATGTGATTGATTGCTGCTCATCCAGCAATCAATGCCTGCTTTAAAGCTGCTAACATTGGGGGCTTCAACTAATTGATTAGGCAGCGAGTTCCATATGCTAGCGGTTCTATGTTGGAGCCTTGAAATTTCTTTGTGATATTTAAAGCAGTGACCCCTTCCTTGGTTTTTAGTGACATTAAAATTGTTGCTTTTTTCAACCAATTCTATTCCATGCATGATCTTGTATAATTGAATTAGATCACCTCTTTTTCTTCTTTCCATCAGATTTGGAATGTTCAAAGCCTTCAATCTGCTTTCATACGGTTTGTTTCTAATTGCAGAAACAAATTTCGTAGCTCTGCGTTGAATCCTTTCAACATTCTCACAGTCAGACTTAAGAATTGGAGACCATACAGGCACCGCAAATTCCAAAAGAGGACGAACAAAAGTTAAATATAGAGATCTAAATAACTTACAATCAAAACGAGCAAATGATTTCCTGATGCGACCTAGCATTTGATTTGCTTTGTTTGTAGCCTCTAACACTTGATTTTTCCATTTCAGATTTGTATTAAAAATAACTCCAAGATTTCTTTCGGTTTCTGACGTTGATAGCTGCTTACCATTGATAAAATTAGGAAAATATTTGTTTTTATGACCATAATGCATGACCACACATTTTGATGTGTTGAAGAGAAGAAGCCAATCTTGAGTCCACTTGAAAACTAAATCTAAATCTAATTGTTGTTTCGCTGCGCTTATTTCTGATACCGTTTGCGAGAACATTTTAGTATCATCTGCATACAATTTGACAACATTTTCTAATCCTTTTGGTAGATCATTGATATACAAAACAAACAATAGTGGACCAATCACTGAGCCTTGTGGTACACCGCTAAAAATATCAACCCAATCCGATAAAATTTCCCCTTGAACAACTCGTTGCCTTCTATTTTTCAAGAAAGCTTCAATCCATTTTAGTGTCAGACCGCCAAAGCCATACGCTTTCAATTTAGCTGTTAGTCTTCTGTGCGGAACAGTATCAAATGCTTTCGCAAAATCCAGTAGAATCACATCAACAGGGATACTTTTATCAAGACTCATTGAGATGAAATCTAGAGTTTCCAGAAGATTAGTGGTACATGACTTTTTCTTGACAAATGAATGCTGTTCTTTAGATATAATATTATGCTTATAAAGATAATCTTCCATTTTGGTTCTAATTATGCTTTCCATAATTTTGCACGGAATTGAAGTTAAAGACACAGGACGATAATTGCTCGGCATTGATTTATCACCTTTTTTAAACAATGGAGTAATATTTGCTGATCTGAATTGGATTGGAAGCTGACTATTGGATAAAGATTCTCTGAAAATCAATTATTTGAATTGAGTGTTTATTTTTTGCTGCTTTATTTTTTTAAATGATGCAAAATAAACTAATTTGCTTCAATTGTTAATTTTTTGCTAAGTTGTTTTTTTTTTTGCTTCAAATAAGATTTATTTGCTGATAAAATGAAATATTTGCTGATAAAAATTAAATGATATTTTCTTATAATTTTTAATTTATTCGCTGATGAAAAAAATACCACCCAATTTTTATCCCTGTTCTAAAATCTGAATTTCAATTTTAAGTTTTTTCTTGTTTTAAACAAAAAAGTGGCTTTTGATTTTAGATTTTGAATTTTAGCCATTACTTTATTTTCGAATTTCTTTTTTTAACTCTTCATTGAAACCCAAATTTAAGAATATGTTCGATGAATTTGAGTCTCTATAACATGGAATCGATGGTAATTAGTCCTAAGAACAAGGCCCGAATTTTAGATTTTAGCACGGTAGGTGTCGAAAGATACTAAAAAATAAAATTTTATCAAACAAAATTCTTTTTTTTTATTTAAATTAATCCAAAGGATACAAGGACACCTGTGGTTAATGTAAAAACTGTTTCTTATTTACCGTTTTTTTTCTTACTAATTAATTAGAAATTAATTGTTTTATTTTTTCTTCGATAAGATTTTTCAGGTGAGGCACACAAATTTCTCAGGTGAGAGAAGACAAACAAGCCTTTTTTAACAATTTAAAATTGAATCAAGGTTTGTATACCTTTAAAGTTTGCATGCATAAAATTAAAGCTATTTTTTCTATTCTAAAAAAAAACAACTTAAAAAATATGTTATAAAAAAAGATTTTAAAAGTAATACCCAGATAAAATTTGAATTAATTGACAGTGCTCAAAAATACTTGAAAAATAATTTTGACAATAAATTATCGAAAGATATTCAAAATAAATCTTGCTTTATTATTTCTATAAAAACCTTGCAAAAAAAATAATTTATAAACTTTATTCTTAAATCTACAATTGAATTTTCATAAATAAATATCTGATGGCCTATGATCTACCAAATAAACATATAGAGCAAACGCATGAACAGCATGCTGCCATAATGCTGATAATAAACGAAACACCCATCATTATGTATGAAGCAGTAATTGTCCAAAATGTGAATAAATAGAGGGTTTTGTCACAGTACAAACTCGAGTCCGGATCATCATAAACAACTGTACTGTGTTTGGAATAAACCCATACGTTACCTTAAGGAATTAATTAAAGACTTGCCAGAGGTTATTGATAAAAATCGATACCTGTGATGAACCATGCAAATTGAAACATTCCTAAAAGACCTCCCAAAATTCCAAATAACACCATCAAGACTAGTTTAACCCTTTAAGATTTTAGACTAGAAAAAAATAACGCAATTAAAAATTAATAATTTTTACTTTAAAGAAGGTACAGCAAGAGTTATGAATGAGATTAATGCTAAAACTATTGAGACTGAGCCAGCGACTATGAGCCAAATTGGAATTTTTGGTTCGATTGGACATTTATCCATATTTGTGGCTCCGATTACGATCATTGAAATTGGAAATATTGTCATTAATATTAGTATAACCACGCTGAATATCAGCATAGCTAAAATGTAAATAAAATTTTAACTGTTAATTTTTTTAGACTAAAATGATAGTACCAAGATAAAGTTTTGGTTTTGTATTTTTGAACTCATTTATTTTTTCCATTTTGGTTTTTGTTTCAAATAAAAATTTTATTCAGTCTTTTTTAAACTTAAAAAATTGAAAAGCGTTTTAAACAGGTAAATAACGTATATAGGTAAATGACAAAAATAAAATTTAAATTATTTTCTTGATTTAAAATTTGATAATTTAATTACAAAAAATCACAATCTAAATCGAAAAAATGAAAATTAAGTCTAAATATTAAATAGATCAACACATCTAATTAAAACATCTAATATTTTTAATTTGTTATGTTCATTTGTTTATTTTTTTTGATAAATAGAATATTAAAATAATATTTTTTTTTTTAAATTAAGACAATTCAAATCTTCATTATTCAAATTTTTTTAAACTTTTTATTTAAGTTAGTCAATTTCTAGTCAATTTTTAGGTATACTCATAAAAAATCCAAGAAAAAAAAGACTAGAAGACCATACCCACCGTTATTCCAAACAATTATTTCTTTGGTTTCAAAATTAAAGTTAATAATGACGGTGTCGTAAATTTTTTTATAGATTAAAGACTATATATGACTTAATATCAATTTTAAATGATTTTTTGATTTAATTTTTAATCAGGATTTCTTAAAAAGGTATTTTTTTGAGATTAGGATTAACTTGCTTGAAAGATAATTTTTCGTTAATCAAAGATCAATTTTATCTATTTGTTTTATTTTATTAAAAAATTTATTGCGTAAATTAGCCCTTTGGAAATGACAGATCATGTGTCAAAGTTTAAGAATCGCACCTTTCAAAAGGGTTTCAAATTAAATAAATAATTAAATCAATGAATTAATGTTATTGTTCTCTTTTAAACATATCACTTAATTTTAATAAAATTTTTAGGATCTGAGTTCAAATAATTTTTCATTTAGTAGTAGTAGTAGATTTAACTGCGAGTCACGGGATCATTGATCCCGCGAAATAGATTCACTGCTGTGATCCACTGTAGTAGTCCCTGCAATGTTTGTCGAAGCGATTCTTGAACTGGTTGACGTTTGAAGCATTTACAACTGAGTCTGGTAGCTTGTTCCACGCATTTGCTGTTCTATTGTTAAATGCTTCAAATCTTTGCCTGCAATTTCGAACTATTTCTCTCACATAATAGCTTCTGTGATTGGCTCTTGGCTTGTTTAATTGTGGTTGGTGGTGCCATTCGACTTTGTCCAGATTATTTATTATTTTGTATTTTTGCAGCATTTCGCCTCTTGCTCGTCTAAGCTCGTGCGTTTCTAGACTTAATCTTTTGCAGCGCTTTGCGTAGTCGTATGAAACTTTCGTTGCACTTCTTTGTACTTTCTCAAGGACTTTTATGTTTCCTTGCTGATATGGATTCCAAGCTGAGACAGCAAATTCCAATAAGAAAATATTAAAATAAAATTTAAATAAGAAATAATTAATTTTTAACCAAAAAATTTAAATTTTACCAAAAAAAAAAGTTTTTGAAAAATTTTAACAGATAATGTGAAGGAAATGTCCTTTGCAGCTCATAACTATGGTCAAAATAACTTATGATTGTCGATTGAATATAATGATTTTTTTATTAAATTCAGCATAATTTAAATTTGGACAAATTTGGCTAAAGTGCATTTTGAAGAGACTTTGCACATCATTAGCAGACTTTGACTTTTGATGCAACTAAGTATGTTGCACTTTGTTGCGCCTACAGAACTAATTAAAAGCCTTCAGAAAAAAAGTTATAAGCTTTTTTAGCATTAATTTTTGTTCTATTATTTTATTTTGTACCAAATTTCACAAAACCATATGATCATTGAACGATTAATTTTTAGAGAAAAATTTAAGGAATCTGGAGGAGCCATTTCCAAAAGATATATTGTAAAATAATCAAATGAAAAGATTCTCATAAAAGCAATTTTTGGTAAAGACATACGATCATTAAGGTGTTTATATCAATTTTTAAAAATTTTTATAACAAACATTTAACAATTGAGGCAAATTTTTTTTTAAATTATTAATATTCTATTATTAATTTTAAAAAAAATATATTTGAAATCTTTTGCATTTAATTTTTAAAATAATGGAATTCTAAAAAAAATCAAGATTTTTTTTTCAAAAATTTCATTTTTTAAAGACTTGACCGTAGATAAAAATCTAAAAATCTAAAAGGAGATTAATTTACCAAATTTGCTAAGAATTATTGTATCCTTAAAAGCCACTTTATAGTTTCTAATTTCAATTTAAAAAATTTCATGATTTAATTCTGCTATAAAAATAGCTCTCAAAAATGTTTCAGTTTATAAAAAAAATGAATTTATTCTTCTATTTAATTTTTGTCTTATTTCAATTTATTTCGTGTCGAAATAACGAGTCAGCTAACTCTGATTTATGTAAAAAATTTGAAAAATTATTTATCATTAAGTTCAGATATCGCTATAGCAGTTTGGAAATTAAAAGATTTTCATCATTTAGTCAAATAAAATTGAGCTGTTTAATTGAAAAAAACATTTTCTATAGCGGAATTTATTTTTCTCCAACTCATAAAATTCCACTGACCAACAATCTAGATTTGTCGTCAACTGGATTAGAATTTTCATTTCTTTCCATCAAATTTTTGGATATAATCTACTTAGATAATGACTTGAAAATTTTCAAAGAATTAATTTATCACAACAATAGATTAAGACTGGGCTTTTCATACTCAAACTTAAAACTAAAAGACAATTCAAGCCAGAATCTGACAATTTCAATATTTGAAAATTTTTTTGAGATCACATTTTACAGCAATTGCAGATACATGCAAAATACAAGTCCATTAATATTTCATAACAGCTCAATTGACAATCTTCTTATTTATGGAATGAGCGATGTTTTTTTAAAAAAAAACACCTTAGGCTTTAAATCGACTGACAGTCAATTGGAAGCCAATATTGAGTCATTGGAAATTCATTTTTATAGTACCAACATCACTGGTAAATTTCTGTACAAGAAAATTTTCAAAAACACCAAGTCAATTTTCATGTCCGGATATGTAAAACACATATCACTGGAAGCATTCAAGTATTTGGAAAGTATTAAGCTTATAAACATTGAGTATGATGTATTTAAATCAACAGGAGTCAAATTTTTGCAAAGTTTAAACATGAAATTTAAAAACAACTCAATTTTTTTACCAAATCATACAATTCGAATATGTTTTGGCGTTTATTTTTTTCCAGATGAAGATTTTTGTCTGTTCAAAGATTTTCCAGCTAATCAGCTTTTACTAGTGGTTCCATTAAGTCCAAATTCAAATTGTTCATGTCTTCTATTTTGGCTCCTAGACTCCTATTTCTATGGTCATGGCTTCAAATTCTTGGAAAACAATTCCTATTGTCTCAATCTGGAAAAAATGCATTTATGTCACTTTGAAAATAAAATTGTTTCTTGTCAACTTGAAAATTTTAGGAAAAAAAAACAAAAAATTTTGGTCGACTATGTTTACGAGTCGGAAGTAATGGTCCTCTTGACAGTTTACCTGATTCCAGTCATTGGTATTTTGAGCATTGTTTTAAATAGCTCTAGCATTGCAGCGGTACTAAAAGTTCTAAATGAAAAAGCAAAAAATTTAAAGGAAATTAAAAAATCATTTTATCAATGGATTTTATTAAATTCTTCAATATACATTTTGTACTCAATGATAAGTTTGTTTCATCCAATTAGCATTTGTATATTCCAGAATGGCATTTATTGTCCATTTTTTAGCCGAAGCATTGCCATCCAGTACTACGAAATTTACGTGTATGACTTTTTTGGCGGCGTTTTAAAAACAGTGTCGAATTTTTTGTCCATAAATGTGGCATTTCGGCGCTATTCAAATTTGGTGTCAAGCAAAAAAAATCTTTTTGGCAAAATAAGTAACAAAAATTTATTTTTAGTTGTTTTGTGTTCAGCCTTAGTAATTAATGTAGATAAAATTTTGACAAGTGAAGTGAACAGAGACATATTTGATATTGGCAATTCCGAATTATATCCAGAATTTCCGTACAGAAATACATTCAAAGGCATTTTTGATACCGATTTGCCACATCAAGATAGAAGTTTGCATTTTAAATCAAAAAATTCTCTCTATTTTATCTTATTTTCCATTAATTTTGTCATTAATGATATCCTTTTACTTTTTGTTTTGTTGATAGCCGATATTCTCCTACTGGTAAGTTTTCGATCAAATATTAAACATAAAAATTCGATTATAGCTAGAATTACTGGCAAGAGCGGGAAAAAAATTATTCAAAATAAAAAAATTTTGTCAAAAACTTTTTCTATTATACTCATTCATTCAAGTGTGTTGATTGCTTTCCGGGCTATTGAGTGCACTCTAAATTTTATGGTTTTTGAAATTCATTACCAAAATGGTATCTGTAATCAAGAAAATAGAGTTTGTACTAATTATTATCTCATCGCAAATTTCATCTTTATGATAACATCAATATTCTCATTTTTTATTTACTATTCTCTCAACAGCCATTTTCGTGATAGTTTAAAATATTTTTTTTTTAATTTTAATTTTAAACGTAATTAAATGGTAAAATATAAATCTTTTTAAAAAAGGAACATTAATGGACAATTTGAATACTAATACAAATTTGAAAAATCATTTTATAAAGAGAAGAATTTTCTTATTTTTCAATTTGCTTCAACTTTTTCAACTTTTATTATTAACAGATTTTAATTATTTCAATTATTTCAATATATCAATTTTTTTTTTTCATTTTGGTTCTCCTTTTTCATTTTTTAATTTTAGAAGATTTCAATTATTCAATTTTTCAAATTTTCTATTTTTTAAATTTTGTTCAACTTTTTCAAATTTTATTATTAAAAGGCTTCGATTTTTTCAATTATTCAAACTTTCTTTTTTGAAATCTTATTCTACTTTTATTATAGAAAGATTTCAATTATTCAATTTTAAAAATTTTCTTTTCTTTAATTTGGTTAAACTTTTTCAACTTTTGTAAATAAAATATTCTTTGTATATTCAAAATTTTTATTTTTATTTAAGTACATTCATTCAATTTTAAAGAAAGCCTGCTTAAAGCTACAACAAAATAAATTAGGAAAATACGATTTCAAGTTTTATAAGTCAGATGGAGATTAAAAAAAGTGCTCAAAACCAAGCAAAGTTTTTATTAAATGTGATTTTAATAAGCTAAATGAAGACGAGAAAATTGACTTTATTAATTCATTAATTTTTTACGAAATATCTATCCAACAATATCTAGAAAAATTTAAATTTCTTAGATCAAATTATTCTGGTGATGAATTTTAATGTGCTATGCTTTACATTTTATGTAAATTTAAAAAAAAAATAATTAAAAAAAATTTTTTCAACTCATTAATAAAATCGATTTTTAAATTTAAATTTATAAACTGATTGTATAAACTGTTGTAAATGATATTTTGAATTGATTATCAACTCAATGATGCCGATGTTTTCGGAATTTTTAACAATCTTGTTAATTTTATTTCATCAGCAAATAATTTACAAATATTCTTTACTCCATCTGGAAGATCATTTATAAATATAACAAAAAAATTTTATTAATTTATTAATTAAAAAAGAAAAATTTAAATAACTAGCATATAAGATAGTCAGATATATCAACCTTACCAATTTTTTAAATTCTTTAATTTTTGGCGACATATTTCCTGGTCACGTATTAGGTGATATATTTATTTATTTATTTATTAAATGTGAACAAAAGTTAAAAAAGACAATCGTCTATCTGGTATATTGTTTACCAGTTTTATCTATTCATTTATTGAATAGACCATTTTCCAATTTGACTAGACCATTTCCAAAGAATAAAATAAACCTGTCTAAATAATTAGATAAAAGTTAGTGCTTAATATTGTTAAAATAATAATTATTCAAGATAAGTCTTTTGAATTGGCAAAAATTTAAACAATAGTCTGCGAACCATTCAATTTAATGATACAAGTAGGATATAATGAAATATGCCTGATTCAAATTATCTTGAGTTTTTGGCAAAATATGTTTTTTCTCTTCCAAAGCTGATCTAAATAAATGTTTAAACAGATTTAATTTCATTGTTCGAGTCTTGATGCCAAAATCGATTTTGACAGAAAACACTTTGGTTATGTTTTATATTTTCTAAATAAAATTATTTTTTTTTATTTACCATTTTATTTTAAACATGTTGTCTGCATTACTCATTTATTTTAACAAAAACATTAAATATGTTTTTTTATAACTCAACCAAAGCAAAAATAAAAATAAAAATTTCTAATTCTCATAAAATCAGTGCATACCAGTGCATGATTTTGCTGTGAATTATTGCACACAGACACACAGTTCAAATTTAGGGAATAAATAAAAGAGCGATCTATTTATCTAATTTATTTTTTATTTATAATTAAAATTAAACTCAGTTAAGTAAAATAACTTAAAATTTTTTAAATGAATTTGATAGTCAATTTTTTTGTAGCTTTTTTAACTTATTCTTTAATTTTTGTCTTTCTATTAAAATAAAATTGGAAAAGAGAAAAATTATTTTATTTTTTAAATTCTGTAATAGTTGATTGTCTTGCAAAAAATATCACACAAATTCAGATCTAAAATACAAATAAAAGGTCTGAAATAGATAAAAAATTGTTAAATTTAAGTAGCAAAAAAACACAATACACACAAACCATACCAAAATCGTCAAATCGTAAGTTTTTGTCTTACTTTCGATTTCTGAACATGAATTCCCATATTTTTGGGAAGGTTTTTTATTTTCGATTAAATTTTTTTCAAAAGTCGAGTAGAATTCTATATTAAAAATAATTCTATTTCTTATTTATTAAATTGTTTTTAGTTTTTAAAGATTTTTAATTTATTTATTGACAAATTTAAAGACAAATAAAAAGCTTTTCTTATCCAAAATAATAATAATTTAATGACAAAATTTAGTTTCGTTTTTCAGTAGAACAATAATAATTATTTTTGGTACCGTAAACCTTTGCCCAGCATACTAGGAATAAACCTGAAATTTAACCGGAATTCTATATGGAATAGTTCCCATCGAAACCATGTTAAAGTAATTTTTTTGAATTTTTTGAGAATTCCGGTTAAAATTAAGAAATGTTCTATTAATAAAAGCTAAATTTAACTAATGTTCTAATAAATTTCTGACTTTTATTCCAGAATTAAAAAAAAAAAATTAAAAAAATGTAGAATTAAATTCGAATTCGTTTATAAGTCAAAATTAAGGATTCTTCCAATTTTTAAGTTTATTCTATATGTAAAAAATGAAAAAAATCGGAACTAAATTTAATAAATATATGTATATAATTGAAATTTTATTTGCTTGGTCGGATAATTTTTCCATTTTCATCTCTAGGAAGTCTCTTACGACCCCTTTTTTTTACTGCTGTATTTTCTTGAGAATCTGTATTGTTTACAACAGGCTGTGGCCGAGGCCGAGTATTTTGAACTAAGGCCTGGGGTCGGGGCTGAGATTGAAGTTGGCTATTTAAATCATTTAAAACATAACGCCCTGATAACTGGAATATCTGGAATACTGGAATATTTGAAAAAGTATCAAACTTAAGATGCTTCAAAGCAGTTTTAAAATTTTTTTTCATTTTTTACACATAGAATAAACTCAAAAATTGGAAGAATCCTTAATTTTGACTTATAAACGAATTCGAATTTAATTCTACATTTTTTTAATTTTTTTTTTTTAATTCTGGAATAAAAGTCAGAAATTTATTAGAACATTAGTTAAATTTAGCTTTTATTAATAGAACATTTCTTAATTTTAACCGGAATTCTCAAAAAATTCAAAAAAATTACTTTAACATGGTTTCGATGGGAACTATTCCATATAGAATTCCGGTTAAATTTCAGGTTTATTCCTAGTATGCTGGGCAAAGGTTTACGGTATTTTATTGAAGCTTTTCGGTTTTTAATAAAATAAAATAAAACTTTTTTTACTCATTTTTTTTTTATTTTAAATTTTTTCAATGATGTTCTCTCAAACATTTATATTTTATTATGTTTTTTACTTATCAAAATAATAATAATTTAATAACAAAATTTGGTTTGATTTTTCAGTAGAAAAATAATAATTATTCTGGTATTTAATTATATATATATATATATTCAATTCATTCGAACGGCTTACGCCAAAAACTCTTGCGAGCCGAATGAACCCATTTATTCAAATATTTCAAAAAATAAAAAAAAACATTAAAGGAAATAAAAATTAATAAATTCTATATTTAATGTCAAATTTTTCAAATTCTTCTAAAAACCTTTCAAAATATAAATTTAGGTTGTTCTTCACTCTAATTCTGAACGTACTTTCTTTCAAACTAAGGTCTTGGAGTAAAAATCTGTTTATAAATATCGAGAAGAAATATTGAAACGAGTCTTTGTAGTAGTAATTGTACTTTCCGATTGACGGTACGACTAAGCTATTCCGATTTCGCAGCTCATACCTCATATTCAGATCGTAATTGTACTTAAAACTTGTTTTCAACTCAAGGATTGTTTGTTTATTGGTAAATATTGTAAATAAATGTTGATAGTCGATAAAATAAACGGTGAATAAGTGTATTTAAGTTATGAATTTCTAATTTGTGGTTAAACGAATTAATGTCGGTAATGTTTTGAACAACTGGATTTATTTTGAAGAGCTTGAACAAGCATAGGTTGTAGCAGTTCGTAATTTTTTGTATCGCTTCTTTTGGGAAATAGATGAATAGAGTCATGCATTAATTGAAGCTTCTCGGTTTTTAATAAAACAAAATAAAACTTTTTTTACTCAATTTTTTTTAATTTTAAATTTTTTCAATGATGTTCTCTCAAACATTTAAATTTTATTATAATAATAATTATAATTATTCAGTAAACACCGCAAGGGTGATGTAATGAAAAAAAAAAATTAAAAATTATAATAAAAAAAAAGTAAAGTTTTTTCTTTCCATCTAAATTTAAAAAAGAATTTTTTCATAATTGTGTAAGCCACTCATAATTGTATCTAGTTGAATTAGAAGAACTACTAGAAATTATTTTTCAAATTCGATTGTTAAAACCAAGTTTAATGGTAATTTGGTAAATAAATTTAATTTTTTTTTTGCGTTTTTACTTAGAAAGCCTTCGTTAAAAGTTGTAGGATTTTTTCTTGTTTTTGTTTGGTCATTGATGCAGAAATAAAAAACTTTATTGACTAAGTTATTCCATCTTTCTTACATTTTCGATGTTTAAGAAAATTTCTTTGATCTTATCGTTTATTTTTCTTTCGAGATCTTCCAAGTTTTCTATGCTTTCATTTTCACTTCGTTGTATTTCGTCTAATTCACTGAGGACCGATTTCTTACTTATATTTTTTCCGTTTTGCATTGATTCTTTTAAAAGACAAACGACAAGTTCTTTTGTAAATTTATTGATCATCAGCCTTTTCACAAAATGTAGCTTTCTTTTTAGTAGCATCGTTTCAGTTGTTTCCATTTCTAGGGCATGCATTTGTTTGGATGTTTTGGCTCTCTTTTCGAGACCCATAATTCTTTTGATTATGGTTCCTTCAGTTGTTTTTAGCTTTCTTTGGTCTATTTGATTAATTTTTAGTGCTTCACATCCGTAGGATAAGATAGTTCGACAGTATGTTTTGAAAAGCTGGAGTTTAATTTTGGTTTTGAGAATTCTCCCATTTATTTCAAGGGCTATGTTTTATTATATTTTGTATTTTTTTTTCTAAATTTTTTTTTGATACCGGCTTTAGCTCATTTTCTCACTGGTTTAAGTTTAATTTTCAAAAAAGGAAAAGATTAATGCATTTTTACCGAGATTTAGTAATTAAAAAATTAACTTGATTTGAATAATATTCATTATGAAATTTAGTGCTATCAAAAAATTTGATGGTCAATAAAATAATTTCCTTGATTTATTATACTTTTTTAATTAATTATTTTAATACAAAATGAAAAGAACCAATTTTATTTTTTAGGAACATAAAAGATAATCGATAATTTTTTTTAATCTATTTTGGCATTTAGAGTAATCGAAAATATGAAAATGTTTATAAAAATAAATTTAAGATCAAAAAAATTTTTGTCGTCGGCTCTTTTTCTATTTTAATTATTATTTTTAAAGACTTTTGCATTAAAATTCATATTTTTTCTCCAAAATTGGTTCAGCTATTTAATTATTATATTTTTAAGAACAAAATTAAAAATACTTAGATATTTGGTTAATGGTGAAACGAGATTTGTTTAAAATGCACAAGTCTTAAGGCAAGTCCAAGTGCAGTCTTTGTGACTCTTAAACAACTCTGGGTAAAACAAAACTCAAAGAATAAATGTGAAAATTGATTTTAAAAATATGTCGAAAAAGGTCTATTCATATACATAGTAGCGTTTCATTTATTTCAAGTTCAATTTTATTTCTACTTCTCTTCTCCTTTTCTCATCTTTTCTTCTTATTGTTAAATTTAATTTAGAGTATCCGTAAGCCTCCTCGGTGGCTAACTTGCTTAAAAAATATTTGAATTTCAAAAAAAATAAATTGAAAAGTTACTAAACTCTTGTGTACCTAAATTAGCGTATTTCCTCGAATAAAAGAAAGTCCGGTAATCAAAGATTTTCTTTTAATGAAAAATTTTCACTCAAAAAATGTGACTCAAATAGAAGAAATTTATCCATTTTTTTTCTTTTATTAGAAATAAGAAAATGTATTTTTTCATGATAAATAACCAAAATTTTTATTTTTGAATTTTCGTAAAAATTGCTAAAATCCTCTCATCAAATCACCACTGAATATTTTTTAGCAAAGTAAAATTTTGATCAATTTTCAATTTGCTCTCTTTGCTCAAAAATGTTAAATGCGAAATTTAATTGAATTTTGAAATTTTTTAAAGTAAATTATCTCATTGAAAAGTATGCTTTTATTTCCAAAAAAAGAATCAATGCAATTAATTTTTTTTAGTAATTAAGCGTTAATCTATAGATAAAAAAATTAACAATTTAATTTATTAATTTACAAAAATTTCAAGTCTTTTTGAGATTATCTGAAAGTAAAAATCTCAATTTAAATTTTATTTAGGATTATTATTTTTCGACAATAAAACGAGTTATTTATTTATTTGTTTTCTGTCCCGAGCTAGAGCTCCTTCAGAATAAAGTATAAAAAAAAAATAGAGTTAATAAAATAAGATAAAATAAAAAAAAATTAAATCAGCTAAAAAATAAAAAATGTAAAGAAAGTTTAAAAGACATATATTGAAATAGGTTGTTACATGTGACAGAAGTTTACATAGTTGAAGCTTCATGAAAAAAAGAGGAAATAGTAAGGTAGCAATTACACAATGGAGTAGGCTATTCAATATATCTTGATTCGAAGCCTTGTTTGTATTCATCCACTAGTCTGACAACCAATGGAATAGAATGACTCAGTCCTGTCTCAACATATCTCTCACTCAACTCAAAAAGCCGATTCGAGACTGTTAGTAATTTAAGTTTATTAAAAGCCTCATGATGCAACATGTTGGAGGGAGTATCATATTTTAACTTAAGGATAGATCTGACTGCTGTATTCTGAATTTCTTGTAGTTTTTTGATATTATTTTCTGAAAATGAATTCAAGCAAGGAAAAGAATAGTCTAAAATTGATCCGACTAAAGTTTTATATAAATTTCCTAGTGTGTTTTGAGTAAGACCCCATTTTTTATTTGACAATATCTTAATAATATTTAACCTTTTATTGCAGCGTTCCTTAATTTCGTCTTCCAGTTTATTAAAGTTTAACTTAGAATCAAATTTAATGCCAAGAAACTTGATTTCTTTTTGGCTCACTTTTCTATTTCCATAAATTTTTAAGTTTAGATTACCACCCTCTTTTTTGTACCTAGAAAAGATTACAGAACACGACTTTTCAACTGATATCTTCATTTTCCATTTAATAAGCCATTGTTCAAGTTCGTTGGTGTATTTATTTATCTTATTTTCAAGGTTCCTCTTTTTGTTATAAATGAAGAATGTAACTAGATCATCTGCGAAAAGCATAGAATATTCATTATTTGTTTTGTTTCTTTTGGGGATGTCATTAATATATATACTAAATAAAATTAATTTTACTCTTTGCTTTTATTTAATTTTACGATATAACCTTTTCATTAGATTATACAAAATTTCTTCTAAGTCGCTTCTTTTTCTAGTTTCCTGAAGCTAAAAAATAATTGAAGAGGAGGTGAGATGGAAAAAAGGAATAATAAAACAGATTGCACTTTAGATTACCAATTTTGTATTAAAACTTCAAAAAAATATAAAATAAATCAATTATATAATAAACCGAAGTCTAATAGGTCTCTAGACTCATTCTAGATCAAGAAGTTTATTACTTTTTTGTTACTGAAATTCTATGTTGTATGTATTTATTTATTTATAAAAAATTTTCAAGCGTAGTCGTAAATTTTTTTTTAAATTATTAATATTCTATAATTTATTTTAAAAAAAAATAAATTTGAAATCTTTTTCATTTAATTTTTAAAATTATGGAATTCTAAAAAAAATCAAGATTTTTTTGTCAAAAATTTCATTTTTTAAAGACTTGACCGTAGATAAAAATCTAAAAGAAGATTAATTTACCAAATTTGCTAAGAATTATTGATTCCTTAAAAGCCACTTTATAGTTTCTAATTTCAATTAAAAAAATTTCATGATTTAATTCTGCTATAAAAATAGCTCTTAAAAATGTTTCAGTTTATAAAAAAATGAATTTATTCTTCTATTTAATTTTTGTCTTATTTCAATTCATTTCGTGTCGAAATAACGAGTCAGCTAACTCTGATTTATGTAAAAAATTTGAAAAATTATTTATCATTAAGTTCAGATATCGTTATAGCAGTTTGGAAATTAGAAGATTTTCATCATTTAGTCAAATAAAATTGAGCTGCTTAATTGAAAAAAACATTTTCTATAGCGGAATTTATTTTTCTCCAACTCATAAAATTCCACTGACCAACAATCTAGATTTGTCGTCAACTGGATTAGAATATTCATTTCTTTCCATCAAGTTTTTGAATATAATCTACTTAGATAATGACTTGAAAATTTTCAAAGAATTAATTTATCACAACAATAGATTAAGACTGGGATTTTCATACTCAAACTTAAAACTAAAAGACAATTCAAGCCAAAATCTGACAATTTCAATATTTGAAAATTTTTTTGAGATCACATTTTACAGCAATTGCAGATACATGCAAAATACAAGTCCATTAATTTTTCATAACAGCTCAATTGACAATCTTCTTATTTATGGAATGAGTGATGTTTTTTTAAAAAAAAACACCTTAGGCTTTAAATCGACCGACAGTCAATTGGAAGCCAATGTTGAGTCATTGGAAATTCATTTTTATAGTACCAACATCAATGGTAAATTTCTGTACAAGAAAATTTTCAAAAATACCAAGTCAATTTTCATGTCCGGATATGTAAAACACATATCAATGGAAGCATTCAAAAATTTGGAAAGTATTAAGCTTATAAAACTTGAGTATGATGTATTTAAATCAACAGGAGTCAAATTTTTGCAAAGTTTAAACATAAAATTTAAAAACAACTCAATTTTTTTACCAAATCATACAATTCGAATATGTTTTGGCGTTTATTATTTTCCAGATGAAGATTTTTGTCTGTTCAAAGATTTTCCAGCTAATCAGCTTTTACTAGTGGTTCCATTAAGTCCAAATTCAATCTGTTCATGTCTTCTATTTTGGCTCCTAGACTCCTTTTTCTACGATCATGGCTTCAAGTTCTTGGAAAACAATTCCTATTGTCTCAATCTGGAAAAAAAGCATTTATGTCACTTTGAAAATAAAATTCTTTCTTGTCAACTTGAAAATTTTAGGAAAAAAAAACAAAAAATTTTGGTCGACTACATTTACGAGTCGGAAGTGATAGTCCTCTTGACAGTTTACCTGATTCCAGTCATTGGTATTTTGAGCATTGTTTTAAATAGCTGTAGCATTGCAGCGGTACTAAAAGTTCTAAATGAAAAAGCGAAAAATTTAAAAGAAATTAAAAAATCATTTTATCAATGGATTTTATTAAATTCTTCAATATACATTTTGTACTCAATGATAAGTTTGTTTCATCCAATTAGCATTTGTATATTCCAGAATGGCATTTATTGTCCATTTTTTAGCCGAAGCATTGCCATCCAGTACTACGAAATTTACGTGTATGACTTTTTTGGCGGCGTTTTAAAAACAGTGTCGAATTTTTTGTCCATAAATGTGGCATTTCGGCGCTATTCAAATTTGGTGTCAAGCAAAAAAAATCTTTTTGGCAAAATAAGTAACAAAAATTTATTTTTAGTTGTTTTGTGTTCAGCCTTAGTAATTAATGTAGATAAAATTTTGACAAGTGAAGTGAACAGAGACATATTTGATATTGGCAATTCCGAATTATATCCAGAATTTCCGTACAGAAATACATTCAAAGGCATTTTTGATACCGATTTGCCACATCAAGATAGAAGTTTGCATTTTAAATCAAAAAATTCTCTCTATTTTATCTTATTTTCCATTAATTTTGTCATTAATGATATCCTTTTACTTTTTGTTTTGTTGATAGCCGATATTCTCCTACTGGTAAGTTTTCGATCAAATATTAAACATAAAAATTCGATTATAGCTAGAATTACTGGCAAGAGCGGGAAAAAAATTATTCAAAATAAAAAAATTTTGTCAAAAACTTTTTCTATTATACTCATTCATTCAAGTATGTTGATTGCTTTCCGGGCTATTGAGTGCACTCTAAATTTTATGGTTTTTGAAATTCATTACCAAAATGGTATCTGTAATCAAGAAAATAGAGTTTGTACTAATTATTATCTCATCGCAAATTTCATCTTTATGATAACATCAATATTCTCATTTTTTATTTACTATTCTCTCAACAGCCATTTTCGTGATAGTTTAAAATATTTTTTTTTTAATTTTAATTTTAAACGTAATTAAATGGTAAAATATAATTTTTTCTAAAAAAGGAATGAAGGGACTGTGAAGTTTTTTTTATTTCGATCATTTTAATTCAGAAAAACTTTAACTTTTTTACAATTTGGATCTGTAAACTATTTAATGTTAAAGAATCTTTGTTAAATCCCAAAATATATGTCAGCAACAGTCATTTAAATTATTCTAATTATAAGAACATGATAAATGAAAAAAATAGGTGATTATTGCTTTATTTCATTCTTTAGCCCTTTTTACAAAATAAACCAAATTTATTTATTTTTTGTTAAGGAAAAAAATTGCCTTTTATAAATTATAAATCCAGAAACAATATTTGAAATTTACTTAGCTCTGGACGAAATAATAGAAGATGCTATTACAAGACTTAAACATATTTAATTTTCGAAAATTAATTGCAGTTTTTTATTAAAGAAGAAGCATTATATTTGACAAAAAATTCATTAGACTTGAGAGTGAAAACGGAAAAAATTCAAACAATGATGAAGAATATGAAAAATTTTTATTTTTTGTGAGAAATATAATAGTTCAAATATTTGAAAAAATGTTTTCAATAAAATCTTTAATAATTTTTTTCTATAAATTTTGAAAGTTTTCAGATTAAAATTTTTTAAAATACAAGAAATAAAACAAGCGATCTCAAGAAAGTGAATAAACTGAAAAAAATGATAAAAAAGAGATATGGATTTATAAAAATGTATATTTTTTAATATAAAATTAAATAAAAAATTCAAATTTTTATTTAATTTTAAAAAATATTAAAGATTTTTGTAATGTTATTATTGTTTTATCATTTTGTTTCAAAGTCTAAGAAAATTAAAAAAAAATTTCTAATTTTTAATTAATTGGAATTTCCGTCTCGTTAAGTTCATTTTATTTCTAAATATTTTCTTGACTGGAAAGATAGATACAAAGGCTATCATCATACAAAGCTTTTGATGGACCTGTCCTCACATAAAAATTCCAAAATAGAACTTTAACCTTTGGAAAGCTTTCTGTAATAATATAATAAGAATTAATTCACAACGCTTATAAGATATCTCAAATATTCATCAAATGAAGAAGATTTTCTCGATAAATCGATAGATCAAATCGTTTTTGAGAAAAAAAACTCAGGAATTATGGAAATTTTTGACCATTTTTTTTTATTTTATTAATTTTGTCTCAAAATGATCTGAGATATAATGCTAAAATAATATAATAACGTTTTTTAAAAAGTTTTTTTTTGATTAAATTTTAAATTTTTATCAAAGTAAAATATTTGTTTATTTTCTCATTTTTTTTTTCTTTTCAATTAATTGAAATTTTTAGTTTAAAAATCATTTTTTTTTTTAAATAGAAAAAGTTCATGTAAATAGAAATATAAAATAAATATTTATCCAATTAAAGACTTAAAATAATTATTTTTGTTCTTCCTTTTATGCATGTGAATATTGTGTTGTTTGTTCAAAGCATCTTTATTCCAGAGAAAACTCCATTCAAAAGCTTTTTTTGAAGTAAAAATGTCGAATTTTTCTAATTTTAAAATTAATTCTTTTTCGTTTGCCATTTTTTTAGATAAGTTTTTTGAAATAATAAATAAAGTGTGAGTTTTTTTTTTGATTAATAGATCACATAAAACTAAAAAATTAATTTAAGTCCAAAATTTAAATCTAATAATTAATATATTTTAATGCTAGCTGAAAAAAATAAGATAAAAATAAAATTTTAGATCGAAATTTAAAAAATATTAAACAGAGAAATCTTACCAGACAATTTTTAAAATTTTTGTTCAAAAAAATATAAATAAAAATAATGAGACTTGATGAAACCAAGTAGACAAAATTTCCCTTAAAGTAAGAAAAATTGTCAACTAAAGATTTCATATTGAAAAAAAGTTCACTACTTCTAAAAAATAGCCAAAAACTAATATAAATTGAAAAAATTATTGTCATTCTCATAGTTGCTTTATTATTCTTTTCCAGTCTATATTTGTCATTAACTAAAACAGTTTTTACAATTTGAAAATTTTAAGTTTTAACTTTATAAGGCGTTCTTCAAAGCTGAAGCTTTTCAAATCTTCAATTAGTTTAGTCTCTCTTCTATTGACACCTTCTAATAAGAATAAGGAGGCCTTGTGTAATTTATGAGGACTAATCAAAGTGGACTAATCACTGACGCTTATGGAACGACTGCTTTAATTTTATATTGATTACCCAATTTAATAATACTTGACCTAATAATAAATTGGTAGGATTCAGCAGTCACTGAAACAACACATTAATATTATTTCAGAAATTAGCAATGTTTTGTCATCTTGAAGTTTATTATCAATTCAAAATATCATTTCAATTCAAAGAGTTTATCTTTAGATATAAAAATTAATATGGTTTTTTCTTTCGTCTTTTTTAAAAAAGTTAAATACAATTTTGAACTTGCAATTTGAAAAATGCGATGAAATTTAGTTTCTAATTTTGAAATATTTACAATTAAAATTTGCAATGTTATTTCAATTTGATCTTAAATAAAGCACTTCAAAGCTCTTTTATTTAATTTAATTTTTATAAATTTATTTTTTAAGGATTTTTTCTAATAAATTCAATGTTCTTTATTTGTAAAAATTAATCTTTTAATTTTACTTTTCAGTTTTTTGATAAAAATTATTATGGTCAATAAAAAAACAGCTTTAGAACAAATAAGTCAATTTATTTCAGAGACTGTTTTTTTATTTGAAGTGCTTTATTTAAGATCAAATTGAAATATCATTGCAAATTTAAATTGTCAATATTTCAAAATTAGAAACTAAATTTCATCGCATTTTTCAAATCGCAGGTTCAAAATTGTATTTAACTTTTTTAAAAAAAACGAAAGAATAAACCATATTTAAATTTATTTAAATAATTTTAATGTGCTATGCTTTACATTTTATTTAAATTTAAAAAAAATAATAATTAAAAAAATTTTTTTCAACTCATTAATAAAATCGATTTTTAAATTTAAATTTATAAACTGATTTTTTCTAGAGTTTATTTTGAAATTTTTTATTTCAAAAGAATTTGTATCTAGCATTCAATATTAAAAATTAAATTTAAAATTTTTTTCTCAAAAATTAAATTCCAAATAAGTAATAAAATGAAAAGATCGATCTTTCCTACAAATATTTTTAAAATATAAAATTTATTTTATTTTTTAAATCTACATAACATGTAAAGCATGTTACATTAAAATTATTTAAATAAATTAAAATATTAATTTTAAAATCTGATGATAAACTCTTTGAATTGAAATGATATTTTGAATTGATCATCAACTCAATGATGCCGATGTATTCGGAGTTTTTAACAATCGTGTTAATTTTATCTCATCAGCAAATAATTTACAAATATTCTTTACTCCATCTAGAAGATCATTTATAAATATAACAAACAATTTTTATTAATTTATTAATTATTAATTTATTAATTAAAAAAGAAAAATTTCAATAACTAGCAAATCAGATAGTCAGATTAATAATTTGGCTTGATCACATAATACGTGACCAGGAAATATGTGGCCAAAAATTAAAGAATTAAAAAAATTGGGTTAGATATAATATAATTTAATATAATATAATATAATTTTTTTAATTCTTTAATTTTTGGCCACATATTTCCTGGTCACGTATTATGTGATCAAGCCAAATTATTAATCTTGGCAATAAACTTTAATTTATCATTAATTTAGACCAATTGTAATGACAAAATTTAGTTTAAAAAAAAATAGTCCATCCCTAATCTCATTTTTAGTCTAACATTAGACCAAAAGTCGAATTTTAAAATTAATATGAGAATGACCCAAAAATTATTTGCTAAAACTATTTTCAAATAAATATAAATATCAACACTTTTATCTATTCATTTATTGAATAGAGCATTTTCCAATTTGACTAGACCATTTCCAAAGAGTAAAATATACCTGTCTAAATAATTAGATAAAAATTGAAATAAAAAATATTTAAAAAGGTAAATTTGATATAAATGATTAATCTATATCAGAATTTGGCAACGAGTTTTATTTAGACCAAAAATTTTATTCACTATAATCCCAATCTTTTTATTTTATCAAAAATAATCTTTAAAAGGTTGTTGTTTTATTTTTATGCTTCGAAATAAATAAGAGAAGATAAGTGCTTAATATTTTTAAAATAAATATTATTCAAAATAAGTCTTTTGAATTGGCAAAAATTTACACAAGAGTCTGCGAACCATTCAATTTAATGATACAAGTAGGATATAATGAAATATGCCTGATTCAAATTAACTTGAGTTTTTGGCAAAATATGTTTTTTCTCTTCCAAAGCCGATCTGAATAAATATTTAAACAGATTTAATTTCATTGTTCGAGTCTTGATGCCAAAATCGATTTTGACAGAAAACACTTTAGGTATGTTTTATATTTTCTTAATAAAATTAACTTTTTTTTTATTTACCATTTTATTTTAAACATGTTGTTTGCATTACTCATTTATTTTAACAAAAAAATTAAATATGTTCTTTTTATAACTCAACCAAAGCAAAAATAAAAATAAAAATTTATAATTCTCATAAAATCAGTGCATTCCAGTGCATGATTATGCTGTGAATTATTGCACACAGACACTCAGTTCAAAATTTAGGGAATAAATAAAAGAGCGATCTATTTATCTAATTTATTTTTTATTTATAATTAAATTTAAACTCAGTTAAGTAAAATAAATTAAATTTTTTAAATGAATTTGATAGTCAATTTTTTGGTAGCTTTTTTAACTTATTCTTTAAGTTTTGTCTTCCTATTCAAATAAAATTGGAAATGAGAGAAATTATTTTATTTTTTAAATTCTGTAATAGTTGATTGTCTTGCAAAAAATATCACACAAATTCAAACCTAAAATAATTAAAAATTCTATATTAAAAATAATTCTATTTCTTATTTATTTAATTGTTTTTAGTTTTTAAAGATTTTTAATATATTTATTGACAAATTTAAAGACAAATAAAAAGCTTTTCTTATCCAAAATAATAATAATTTGATGACAAAATTTAGTTTCGTTTTTCAGTAGAACAATAATAATTATTTTTGGTATTTAATTGAAGCTTTTCGGTTTTAAAAAAAATAAAAAAAAAATTTTTTTACTCAATTTTTTTTAATTTTAAATTTTTTCAATGATGTTCTCTCAAACATTTATTATATTTTGTATTTTTTTTTCTAATTTTATTTTGATACTGGCTTTAGCTCATTTTCTCACTGGTTTAAGTTTAAATTACAAAAAGGGAGAGATTAATGCATTTTTACAGAGATTTAATAATTAAAAAATTAACTTGATTTTACTAATATTCATTATGAAATTTAGTGATATCAAAAAATTTGATGGTCAATAAAATAATTTCCTTGATTTATTATACTTTTTTTAATTAATTTTTTAAATACAAAATGAAAAGAACCAATTTTATTTTTTAGGAATATAAAAGATAATCGATATTTTTTTTTATCTATTTTGGCATTTAGAGTAATCGAAAATATGAAAATGTTTTTAAAAATAAATTTAAGATCAAAAAAATTTTTGTTGTCGGCCCTTTTTCTATTTTAATTATTATTTTTTAAAAATTTTGCATTAAAATTAATATTTTTTCTCCAAAATTAGTTCAGCTATTTAATTATTATATTTTTAAGGACAAAATTAAAAATATTTAGATGCTTGGTTAATGGTGAAATCATAGTTTTTTAAAATGCACAAGTCTTAAGGCAAGTCCAAGTGCAGTCTTTGTGACTCTTAAACAACTCTGGGTAGAACAAAACTCAAAGAATAAATGTGAAAATTGATTTTTAAAAATATGTCGAAATATTTTTTTTAAATTAAAAATGTTTATATTTAAGTTTTAAACGTTTTATTGAAAAAGATAATTATTGATTTGAGAAATAAATCTATTTGTACAATAATTATTTTGAAAGAGAAAGGAAAATAATTTTAAGGCTAGTTAATATAGATGCTGGCTCGTGAGGTTAGGTTGTTGGCACTATTGCGAAGTTTTCGGAGGGACTTCTGTAAAAAGCTGGTTTCAAAAAAAAATGAAGAGTTACTAAACGTATTTCCTCAAATAAAAGAAAGTTCAGTAATCAAAGATTTTCTTTTATTTGAAAATTTTTCACTCCAAAAATAGAAGAAATTTATATTAATAAAAGTCAAAACAAGTCAAATTTAGTCAAAAATGGATAATTTATTTACAATATGAAAAATGTGTGATTTTACCTAAAAATGAAGTGTCTTTAGCTAGAATGCATGATTTTAAACTAAACCAAGACAATGATCCAAAACATAAGTCTGTAGCAATTTTTTGCAATTAAATGGGGTAACATGGGTAAAATATACTAGACACTAACACGATTTTTATTTTTATCTAAAGACACTTCATTTTTAGGTAAAATCACCTCCAAAATGTCCAGACCTAAATCCAATTGAACTTTTATTAACTTTTAAATTGTAAATATTTCAAAATTAGAAACTAAATTTCATCGCATTTTTCAAATCGCAAGTTCAAAATTGTATTTAACTTTTTTAAAAAATATTATTCAAACTAAAACTATTAAGGTAGAATTAAAATTAAATTTAAAAGGTAATTTAGGTTGTAATCGAGAGAAATGGAGATTGGTCAGATCATTAATTCAGCCTTTTGTTGTCAATAATAATGATAATTGTGTAAATTATTTCGTTTTTAATTATAAAATCAAATCCGTTGGAAATAAATCATCCATTTTTGAATCAATTTGAATTGTTTTTTTTTTGTTTAAACTAGGCAAAATCTTATAAAAAAACCTAAATGTATTTTACATTTTTCATATTGTAAATAAATTATCCATTTTTGACTTTTATTAACCAGAAATTACTTTTTATTACGCTAATTTTGGTCAAAAAATAATACAATAATTTTTGAGAGTTTCTAGAAAAAAAAAAAAAAAATTTTTTACGAAATTTTCGATTTTTTTCAAAAAATTTTGGACATTTTGAGTTTTACCAAATTTCACCACATTTTACGTAAAATTACGTTAATTCTCTATATTTTACGTTAAATGACGTTTTCTAGAAACTGGTATTTCACGTAATTTATCGTCAAATTTGGTGAATTAACGTAATTTTACGTAAAATGTGGTGAATTGATCGGATCGTAGCAGCACTGTATTAGAAAACTGAATATTAGAAAGCTGGAAAAGGTAATGATTAAATAAAAATTAAAAAATTTTATTTGTTTTTGTATGTGAATAAAAGTAAATTTTTACCAAAATTTTTCATTTTCTTTAGTTATAAATACTTTTTTTTACGAAATTTTAGCTAAAAAAATATCCAGTTTTCCATTGAAATTAAGTAAGAAAATAGTCAGAAAAGGAATATTTTTTTAAAAAATTTTTATTTTTAAATTCTCGTAAAATCCTCTCATCAAATCACCACTGAATATTTTTTAGCAAAGTAAAATTTTGATCAATTTTCAATTTGCTCTTTTTGCTCAAAAATTTTAAATGCGAAATTTAATTGAATTTTGAAATTTTTTAAAAGTAAATTAACTCATTGAAAAGTATGCTTTTATTTCCAAAAAAAGAATCAATGCAATTAAATTTTTTTTAGTAACTAAGCGTTAATCTAAAGATAAAAAGATAAACAATTTAATTTATTAATTTACAAAAATTTCAAGTCTTTTTGAGATTATC
This sequence comes from Brachionus paranguensis, assembly GCA_016802215.1. Taxonomy (NCBI): domain Eukaryota; kingdom Metazoa; phylum Rotifera; class Eurotatoria; order Ploima; family Brachionidae; genus Brachionus; species Brachionus paranguensis. Next base: position 1,210,023 of record JAESIX010000019.1, on the reverse strand, counting down.
TGAAAGTAAAAATCTGAATTTAAATTTTATTGAGGATTATCATTTGTCGACAATAAAACCTTACTCTTTGCTTTTATTTAATTTTACGATATAACCTTTTCATTAGATTATACAAAATTTCTTCTAAGTCGCTTCCTTTTATAGTTTTCTGAAGCTAAAAAATAATGAGGAAAGGAAAAAGAATTGAAGAGGAGGTGAGATGGAAAAAAGGAATAATAAAACAGATTGCACTTTAGATTACCAATTTTGTATTAAAACTTCAATAAAAAATAAATTATATAATAAACCGGAACTTGAGTCTAATAAGTCTCTAGACTCATTCTAGATCAAGACTCATTACTTTTTTTTTACTGAAATTCTATGCTGTATTTATTTAATTATAAAACATTTTCAAGCGTTGTCGAAAAAGCATTCTAGTCCTGTCCATCTTGTTCAAAAGTTAGAGTCAAAAATCATTTTACTTGAAATTTTTTTAAGGATACATTATCAAGTAAAAAATGCATTTTATTTTATTTATGTTTATATTAGTGAGTTAAAAATATAAAATAATTATTTTAAAGATGACATTTCGTAAAATTACGAATTATAACATTTTTTAGATCTTTCGTTATCCTGATTTAACTTGAATTTAAAATTGAAAAATCAAACTCTTATGGATGTAGATAATCTGTCAAAATATCTTGTTAAATTCATGGGTCTAAAATTATTTGAATAGCTTAATTAAATTTCGAAAAGAAAATTTTCCTCAAGAAAAAAGTACCCTCTTAAACGTTTATTTTCCTCTCGAATATAAAACTTCAAGGTATAGTTGAAAGACTAGTAGATTTTTAACTAAGACGATAAAGAGGCTTTTCAAAAAACATGTAATGTTATCTCGTGGACAAATAACAGAAAAAATTTTTCCAAAATGGAACAAGATTACCTATTCTATTGTGATTTATGTATTCTTTTGCATAAAAGGGTTCCAGGTACCCAAAGATTAAAATTAAAATTCATTCAAATTAAAATAATTTTTAAAGATCAATTTTTTTCATAATATCCCTAATTTTTTTTACAAAAATTAAAAAAATAATAAAAAACTGCATTGTATAACATTAAAGTTATACACATGCCTAGGGCGTGCAGCCAGTTAGTGGCTTCAGCAGTTATTAGCGATTGTGCCTTAAAACAGTTTTAAATAGATTTAATAGTTTATGTTCATTTAAAATTCTTTTAAAATTGTTGACGTTTTCCGATTCTTCAATTGAGATTGGGAGTTTGTTCCATTCATTCACGACTCTATTTGTCAAAAAGTTATGTTTTTGCGAGCAGTTTCTCACTATTTCTCTCACTAACTTATACTTATGACATCTCAGCTTCATCTGTTGATTTAAAAGGTTGTTGAAATTGATCCCTTTGTTAAGATTAACGTTATCAATCCACTTAACAATTTTAAACATCTGAATCAGATCCCCACGATTTCGACTTTCTGTTAGAGTTCGAATCTTAAGGTCTTTAAGTCTTGATTCGCATGAATTGTTACTGATACTTTGTTGCTTTTATTTGTACTCTCTTTCTTAGGTATGGGTGTCACACACAGTTGTCGTATTCTAAATTTGGTCTTCCCAATGAAGTATACAGAAGCCTAAAAGATTTCTTGATAACATAATTAAACGAGTTTTTTAACGAAATTTTAGCAAAAGAATATAAATTTGTGCATTTGCAAATTTTAATAAAAAAATACCTAGCACTGAAAGCCCGATGGTATTTTCTTGACCTTATTGTTCAATTAATTTAATTATTTTTGAAAATTGTTTTAAAAATCATGTAATTAATAATATGAAAGAATATAATTATTTAAATGATTTTTGTTTCAAAATATTTTTATTCACATGCAAAAAAAAATTTATGCGTAAGGCAGAAATTTACATGATAGCCCACAACTCTACAGAATTTTTTTTCTTTTTTTAAGTCATAACTTAGACTTAATTTTTTTTGTGACTTAGACTTAAAACTGTGACTTAAAAACAAGCCTGAAAAAAGTTAATAAAAGCTACAACTTTAATAGTAAAGTATTGTGACTTTTAAACAACTCTGGTAATAAACATTGAGGGTTTTAATTTTTAAATCATGAATAAAAATTGACTTCAAATTACAAGAAAGCTTTGAAATATAACTTAAATTAATTCTACTCAATTTCAAAAATTTAAATACTTTTTTTAAAGTTGATAAATTAAAAGACTCGAAAAAATCAAATTACCTGACAAAAAAGTTCTTATCGTAATAAATAACCCTTTAGGTATATTTTTAAAAATATGATCTGGTCGATTTGATTCTGTGGATAAAAAACTAAGTATATTAGTTGGTAAATATAAATTTTACTCTTTTGGTCCTTAGTAAAAAATATAATTCTTTGATAGTGACTTATAAAAAATTCTGAATCACAGTATATCTGTCTTATTTTTAGATTGTTTTAAAATTAAAACATAATTTTTATTTAGTGCTTTATCTTGTAAATTATTAAAATTTTTATTTCACTGATAAACTTAAATTTTTAGCTAGATCTTGAATTAGAAAAATTTATCATCTGAGTGAAGAAAACGAGATGCATGCAGCAAACAAAGTTAGGTTATTTATACAAAGACAAAAAATAAAATCCAAAAAATAAATGCTTTTAAAAAAAAATAAAATTCTTTATCATATGATCAATTCAAAATTTTAATAAAATATTTTAACCATTTTTTTAAAATAAAATGTCATAGAACAAATCTAATCACAGAATGGCTTATATGTGGATTTATAATTTATAATAAATTAGACATAATTTTTTAAAATGAATGATTCGGTAATAGTCAACAAGTCAAAGTCTCTGGCACCAGACCGCTACCTGGAAGCGTGTCCCATCCGCTACAAATGTCGATCTCTGTTCATATACCTGCTAGAAATGGAATACTGTCCCGAAAATGATCGGATTGAGGTACTGCTAAACTACCCGGAAAAAAACGACCCTAAATACTTCACCAATGATTCCAAACTTCAAACTTTTATCTCAGATGTAAAAAAATTCGCTTTTCCCTACATAAAGCTGAGTCAATCGAGCGCCAACAGCAGCAGACACTCGACCTCGCTGGTACAGTTTTACACTTTTGTATTGACCGATGCCAACCGGATCAGACAGTACGGTTTTTGCCGCTCAGCCCAAAACGGCAAGCACATACTTTGCATAATCAGCTATTTGCCATGGTACAATGTGTTCATCAACATTCTGAACAAAATTTCAAGCATAATCAACGAAAAAGATGTAAATACTTTTAAAATAAAATTGTGCATCATCGATGACTGGTGAGGCGCCCAGAACACCTTTGTCAGGTCATAGATGAGTGCATTTTTTGTGCCAGATTTTTTCTTAACTTGTTTTTAAAAGACAAAAGCGTTGTATCACTTTTTAGAAGCGTTGTATGAGTACGAACTACCTGAGCCTGGCAATTTTGCCCAGATTTTCTCCCATGATGGACTGGATGTATTTTTTTTTGAAAAAAATTCTTTAAGATTAAATTTTTATTTTTTTTTCAAAGCAAATTAGGTTTATGTGTCCTGATCGACGAGTGGTGCCATCGATTCAAGAGAATGTAAATTTTATATTTTTAAATTTTTTTTTTGCAAATTTATTTGAAGATTTTTAGGCATTATTTATTTGAATTGGGCAATTTTTTTTTTAAATCTTTTTTAACTTTATAAAGAGCCTGGATAATAAAAAGATATTATTTTTAATTTTTTCAAAAGTTTTTGCAAGATAGTAATTTGAAAATGTATTTGAAAATATTTAAAGTGCTTAATTTTTACCTTTTATTAATAAGTTGTAAATTTTAATTGATGTTATTTACGTAAAATAATGTGATTGATGAAATTTAACTTTTTATTTTTATGAAAATTTTTTATTTATAAAAAAATATACCAAAATTTCAGGTAAATTTTAGAAAATTAACGTTTTTAAGAGCAAAAAATGGTAAAATTATCTTACCGTAAAACCTTGAAAACCACTCCGGGGTTAAAGGCTGATTATAGCTATAACCTTCTACCGAGAATAATCTATAACTTCTGAGTTTTTTTTTATTATTCTATCTTTTTAATCCGGGGGTTAAGTCAAAATAATTTATTAAATACTCATAATATTTTAAATTATTTAAAAAACTTTTCGTATGTTATTGAGTACTCCAACATTTTTTTGTTGAGAAGCTCATTAGGGCAAAATAAAAATGATTTTGTATTTTTACATTTTCATATTTTTAGATTTTTTGTGCAATATTTGTTAAAATTTTAATTTTTTTTAATTTAGATAACTAAATAATATGTGAGAGTTTTTTTTATATTTTCTGAAATATTGCACAAAATATTCTAAAAATATGAAATTGTAAAAATTTACAATTATTTTCATTTTGCCCTCATTAGGGTAGTTTACAAGGTATATTTTTAAAGGATATATTTTTTGTTAGTAGCTAATTTTATTTAATAAAAAAAAAAAAGAAAGAAAATTATTAGGAAAAAAACGATTTGATTAACTTTTCTTAATTTAATTTGATTGATTTGATTAAAATAAATTTTTTATATTCTTTTTTTTATATTAAATCAAATCAATAATCTTTTTATTTTTTTTTCTATTTTCACATGAGAAAAATAATTTTAGGTAAAAAAGGTGCAACAAAGTATGTTGCACTATGTTTTAGTATTTTTTCTAATTTTTTTTTTAAACTTTCATTATAATTTATCAAAAAATGAAGAATTTTTATTCAATTTGTATTTGAAATTCACAATACCCAATATCATCGAGATTGTTAACATTGTGCCTTGGTAAGGCTAGAATTGAAGTTGAACTTAAGGTTTCTTCAGACATATTTTTCAAGCAAGAATTTTATGTTTGAGGTCATAAAGTTTTTCATTTTTATATTAGGGATTTCAAAAGATTTAATTAATTAAGTAATTTATTAGCTTTCAATTATCAGTTATCATCAAAGTAATATAAAATAATTTTTAAAGTTAAAATTCAAAAAAAATTTAGGTGTTAATTGTCGCAGTTAAATTTAACTACTAATCAAAATTGCTACCAAAAATTATCTATTAAAAAATATTTTATCTACTAAAAATTCTTCTTATTTTTTAGAATTAAAATGTGACATTTTTTCACAGTTTTAATATTTTTTCAATATGGAAAGATAATAATTTTCGTAAAAAAACTAAAACAATTCTAAAATAAGATAAATTTACAGAATATTTTTTTTTTTACCAAAATTTAATTCAATAAACAAAATAAAATAAAATTTTTTTGTCACAAAATTTATCACCATAAGTTCTGCTTCATTTTGGCCATTAACACTTCAAAATATTTAGATCTAAATTTATTTATTTCTAATAACAAAAAAATTAAATAATAATTTTATTTAAGAGAAATTTATTAAAATTTTTCGCATTTTTCGACCTGGACAAGCTCAAGAAGATATTCACAGCTCTTTTGCTTGAACGTTCAATTCTAGTTGTATCCAAAGACTTGGAAAATTTGACTTCATGCGGCCTATCTTTCGAGTATTTGATGTATCCACTCGAGTGGCTGCACACATTTGTCCCAATAGTGCCGGAACATATCGACAGTCACATATTCAACCAGCCATTTCCGTTCATCTACGGAGTACACACAACCATTTACCAAAGTCTGAACAAAAGCCAACTGGACAACTGCATCATCTTGCTGCTCGATGACCGTCAGATATTGAATGCCGACAAGGACCAGCTGCCTGTCCGCGTCAATGAATACCTTACCAGAAAACTGGACTATTTCAAGCAATCGGACGACTTCTCTTTCAATTCGTCCAGCAAAACACAAGACCTGCTGAGCACAGGGCCGCTCAGGCCTTTTCAAGAGAGTGTCCTGATGATAATAGATGATTACCGTGAATACATTGTTTACAATGATGCCAAACAAGAGTTCAAGTTTGATGAAAGCAATTTTTTTAAGCTCAAAAATGTGTCCACTGAGTCCACATCGCAAAAGTACCATTCGAATGAGAACGAGTTTTATCACGAATTTCGCGTCACTCAAGCTTTTGAGGAATTTTGTCGTGACCGCGCCGAATATCTCGATCGTGAAAAAAATTCACTATTTAAAAATGTTCAATTTCAAAAAGATTTTATAGACATTTTGTTCGATCAGTATATCAGTGAACGATCCAAGATCACGTCCATTATCGTAAGTAGACACCAATATTCAAGAGTTGCAGATATTTTTTTTTAATTAAAATTTAATAATATTTAAACAGATTTTAAACAGATATTGACTATTTTTGCTTGTTCTTTCATTTCTGATAGATAAATTTTTTGACGCTGTTTTCTTCTAAATTCTTCTTTCAATTCTTTTCTTTTCACCTCTAAAAAAGGATCCTGAAATATCTTTCTATTGATTTCACAAAGTTTATCTTTTATTATTTTTATTATCAGTCTGATGACCAGTGAACTTTGTTATTCATTATGGTGGAGGGGGTATCATATTTTAGATTCAAAATAGATCGAACTGCTGAATTTTGAATTACTTGTAATTTTTTAATGTTGGTTTTTGAAAATGAGTTTATGACTTTATGACGTTCTTGTTAAAATGAAATGTACCGTTCCAAAAGGGTACGTAAAAGGTGCAAAAACTCTGCGTGCAAAATGCTTTAGTGTCGTGCAAAATGCAGAAAATTGCAGAGTACTTTGCAGACTTATTTCACTGCATTAAGCAAATGTGCTCATAAATAGTTACAGTGGTTCTTGTTAAAATGAAATGTACCGTCCCAAAAGGGTACGTAAAAGGTAGTACAGAACTAAATTATCTATTTTAGCAAAAAAGTTATTCAAATTTTTCTGAATTGAAAAGAACTTCACAACCTCCAAATTTTAATGAAGAATTAAAAATTTTTTTGATTAGTAAAATTTTGACCAGGATTATTTAAGCTATCATAAATGTAACAATTATGTGAATCAGCTGACTCACTATGATTATAATTTGAAACAACAACCCATTGATTTTTAGCATGAGAAAATATTTTATAAATATAAGATTTTGAAATTCTGTTACAGTACTGCTGTGATAAGAGGATTTCTGGTATTTTTAAGTAATTATACCGAAAAACTAAAAAGGGCTAAATTTTTTTAACTAAGTGTTAATTTTGGTAAACGAACATGATAAATTAATATTTTATGATTTATTAGTAAATATAATGAAAAAATTATGGTAAATTTTACTTAATTAAAGTATTTTTCAATTTTATTTAATATTCTGTTGTATTTTCAGATAAATTCTTATTTTTTACGCTGAAATGATTCTTTAATGTTTCGAACAATTCTTTTCAATATCAATTTTAATCACCTAATAAAAAGCTACTAAAATTAATTTTTTGAATATTATAAAGTTTCTTATTCTAAATGATTAATAAAAAACTGAAATTTTTCTGGTTGTAATTTCTTGTGAAATTCAAAAATATCTTTTATACCTTGGGCTTCATTCTGAACTATGTTTTTCCTAAAAAAAACTTCCATCTCGCTTCATATCATTTCAATCGGATTCAAGTCACTAGAATTTGGAGGATATTTAGTTCTTAATATGTAAATTTTTTTAAAGAATTCATTTCACCTTTTGTCGTTTTCGATACGATAAGCTTATTTTTCATTAAAAATTTAATTTGAATTAATATAAAAATAAAATTGGTTTAATTTTTTGTTTTTGAATCCAATGTTGAAATAACATTGAAAAAGTGTGATGTTTCAAATATTTTTTTCAGTTTCAAATAAAAAATAATTTTAAAATTTAAATTTAAATTGAATCTTTATAAATTTTGTTTTTGGGTTTGTAATATGTTTGTTTTTGTTTTTTTTTACTTTTTTTCCATTTAAAAAAAAAATATAACTTTTGTCATTATATATATTTATAAATTAAAAAAATTTATTTTTGATGTTCTTTTACCTAAATTAACACATAATTGTAGGTATATTCGCCCTTTACGGTAAAATTAGTAATTTCACGTTATTAACTTAAAATTACGTTAATTAAACTTAAATGTTCTTTTTTTTTCATATTCATTAACTTTTATAAATTAAGCTTCTATTTTAGTTTTTATTTTCAGTTTATTAAAAAAAATATAAACGTTAAAATTTTCATTCAAATTTTTAAAAGGTTTTATTTTTTTGAAATGGCTCTGAGTAAAAAAACTCCTTCCGCCATTGTTAATGTTACTATATTTGAATATATAGAAGAAACAAAAAAAGTTTATCTTAAAATATTAAAAAAATCTTTGATTTAATTAAAATAATTTTAATGTAACATGATTAACATGTTATGTAGATTTAAAAAACAAAAAAATTTTTAAAAAATATCTTCTCAATCCATTGTTAAAATCAATTTTTATATTTAAATGTATTACATGATTTTTTGTAAAGTTTATTTCAATCTATTTATTTGTATCTAGCATTCAAAATTAAATTTAAAAATGAAATTCAAATAATAAATTCCAAATAAGTAATAAAATGAAAATAAACTTTACAAAAAATCAGGTAATACATTTAAATATAAAAATCGATTTTAATAATGGATTGAGAAAATATTTTTTCAAAATTTTTTTTTTCAAAATTTACATGACATGAATCAATGATTGATCATGACGTTACTTTGTAATACATCATCCTTAGTAAAGTTAAATTTTAAAAATAATCTCCATTTGTCTTGCTAAAATCAACACAGTGTCATTGTCTATTTTGAAAAATAACACCAAATAGTGAAACAATAAAAATAAGCCAAAATAAAAAAGTCCCATAATACTGAAATATTTCCTATTATTATAAAGCAATTAAGGAATAGTAAAATGTGCTAGGAATTGTTGACGTTTTTGCATTCGGATTATTCACTCTTTGAACAGAAAAATACATCTTACTACAAGCAGCTCAAGTATCTAGAGAAGGAAATACATATGGATGTAATGAGTTACAGTCCAAAGACCTCAATTGCCATAATTGACCATGTATCCTTAGAGAAAAACCGTGGCTTGGTTGACCCGGTCAAGTTTGTATGTTCGCAAATAAAAATTAATATGAAGTTAAATTTAGAATACTTTCACTTTTATAAAATTTTGAATGATCTATTAAGAGTAGACTTTTATACTTAGTAAATATTACACATGTACAAATTATTCTTTTTTTTTTACTTAATTTAATGTAATTTTTCTTGTATTTTTGCCCATGGGGATTTAAACTAATAAATAGTAATAATAATAATAATAATAATAATAATTATTGAGAACTATTGTGATGTCAAAAGCAATTTTAGAATAAATAAGATTTTGATATGGGTGAAAATCTGAACTTGAAAAAAAAACTTTACCTGAATTTTTCTAATGATCTTCAATTAATTGTAGCAATAGAAAATTAAATGCTTGAACTAGACCAATCTTTGAATAAACAAGAAAAAAATTTGCAACTCTTGGATTTTGAGAGAAATTTTTAAACGAGATTTATTTTTTGCCTTAAAGGACAAAAAACTCAGGGATTTTAAAAACAAAGTAAGTACAAGCCGATTGACATATCATGTATTGGCCAAAACGAAAACATTTTGTTAATTAGAGATCTAAGGATAATTAAACGGATTAAAATATTTGCCAAAGATTAATAAAGTCACATAGTAGATTATCCCTAAATCCTTATATTAAAATATAAATTTTCTTTTTTTTGTTTCCAGATTCAAGACTTGATCGATTTCGAATAAAGTAAAATAAAGATTTATTTTAAAATTAGATGTCACCACCAGCTTAATTGTTATCCCGGACGATGTGTCAATTCATAGAAGAATTAATTCATAGAAAATTAATAAAGTTTGACAAAACACATAGAAAAATACTCATAGAATTTTTTTCATAGAAAGTGCGTAACAACTTTATAGAAAAGCAAGGTTTTCAACCAAAGTGAAATTTTTTTTTAAAAAATGGCATTAAAATCAAATGACGGTATTTGTGATTTGGTTGAGCTCTGAAT